>CM060092.1:7230427-7740427 GCA_030522485.1 Stenchaetothrips biformis | reverse complement strand
CTAGTCGGCCGGACAGCGCCAGAGAGAGGGGGCGGCAGCGGGTCGCACAGCACGTACTCGTTGGGGGCGTCTGGTCCAGCGGTCGCGCGTAGGGGCGCGGGGGAGGCGGGGTATTATATCGCAGGGGGCTCGGTAATCATGAGGGGGTTGGGGGAAATCGAATCACCAGCGCGCGCGCGCGCGCGCGCACACACACACACACACACACACACACACACACAGAAACGCGCATCAGACGCGCTCTTCTCGGCCCATTGAGGTGGGCTAGCTCACACAGCGCCTGTGCGACTGTGTATGTGTATGTGAGTAGGTGTGTGCGTCCAGGTGTGCGCTTTACGGACTTTATAAAAAAAAAAAAGCCTCCGCTGGATGAGAGAGGGAGGCACGCGGAAAGCAGTGGCCGAGGCGCAGCGGCGGGATGCGAACCCGCGACCCTGCGTACGGCGGACGAGGTTAGGCTCACCCCTTTGAGAGCGCCTTGCAAGGAAGGGAGTCGTGCGTGTGTGTGTGTTACACACAAACGCTCACAAAGGCGCAGCACTCGCATCGTAGATGAAATAGGATAGACCGGGCCGCGAGGGCGCCCAGACCAGACCAGACCAGACGCCTTCCAAGGAGCGAGCAGCGAGGGGCGCGAGGCCGAAATATGGCGCGTGGTGGTGGCTCAGCGGCCCAGCCTAGGTTAGGCGGGGTGTGCAATTGGTGCGAGTGGAGCAGCCCGCGTATCACTCACTGACTGGCCCGCCGGGAGCGAAAGGTTCCGCAGCGCCACCACCCCCCACCCCTTTCCTCCCGCAGATTCGCCACCCGGAAGTGGAGCACGGCGTGGAGCACGGCGTGGAGCACGGCGTGGAGCACGGCGTGGAGCCCTGCGGAGCCCAGCAGCAACATGCCCCTGAATTGTTGCGGAAAAGTTTGCCCGTGAGGTATGAGGAGGAATGCTAAGTAAGACGAAGGCGCGCGCGCGCGCGCACACACACACACACACACACACACACACACACACACACACACACACACACACACACACAATCACTCACACGAGCGCGCTAACGCTGCCAAGAAGTCTGGCTCGCGCTCCGCGGCCGCGCCCCAAGTCGTGTGTGGGCGCCGCGGCGCTGCGGCGGGCCACGAGGCCTTCGCGGAGGGCGCTGCTCGCACTGCAGGGGCCGCGCGGCCCAAACAATACGAATCTCCATTAATCAAACCGCTGAGCCCTTCCCTCGGCCCGCACTCCGTCCGCGCAGAGATTCCGATGGCGGGGCGGCAAGACTCCTTAAGGGAAATTCAAAACAGCCAAAGCAGCAAAAGCCATTCGCAGTGCGGTGTGTGGTGGCCCTCGGGGAGGCGGGCAGGCAGGCAGGCAGGCAGGCCGCCCTCCTGGCGATCAAAGTTGCTGCGCCGCATGATGGCGACACGTGTTCGCGTTCGGTCCGCGTGGTTCACTGGGCCCGTCCTCGGGCGGCCTGAGCACACGGCCGCGCCAAAGTCCGCAGGGAGTAACGGCCTGACGGTCCGAGCCCGCCGAGCCACTTCGGCGACAAGTTGAGCGTGAACAACGCCGTCACCGACCTGAAGCTCAGGCCTGCTCGCGGCCAGCCCGGAGCGCGGCGACGACGGGGAGCCTCGTCATGGGCATGCGGCCCGCCGCGCGGCAGGACCGCGGCCGGCCGACAGAAGTGCCGCGTCGCCGCTTCCCGCCCGGCTCATCCATCTCGGCGTGCCGATCCGCGAACCGCGCGCAAAATCACGGCGCAGGGATCCGCTGATGCGGCGGGGCGTCCGAATGCTGAGTAGCGCGGTAGCAGCGGGGCTCCCAGGGCCGGCGTGTCTGCTCCGTCATCCACTGGCAGCCGCTGCCGCTTTGGCCCAATCCCCCCATTTACATCCTCCTCGCCCAGGGGCGGGTATTGACAGCCAGTCGAGGCGCCCCGTCCGCATTCGCCCTGCTGCCATTTCGTTCGTTGAACAATTATCGGCGAGGAGAAACAAGCCCCCCAATCAATGGGCCTCCCCCACCCCCTTTTTTTTCGTCCAGCGAGACGCCTCCACCGACCGCGCTGCTGATGGGTGTCGCTTAAGTCCGCGACGTGCCGCGCATCGCTGTGCCTGGCCCACTGTGCCCGGCCCGCGGCCCGCCAGCGAGCGCACAGAGCGCTCCGTCTCTCTCGCACCCCTGCCGACAGTGCGAGAGCGAGAGACTCTTCGGAAAGAGCCTTCAGGCCCAGGGCGGAGCAGCGCGGCAAATAAGAAATTATCCCGCCGTAGCGACGCCCTGTTCTGCCTTTAATGCCATTATTTGCAGCTGCTACCCGCCCCCCTTTCCCTCCCCCGCCAAACCGCTGCTGCCTGTCGCGTCGCAAAAATTGATGTCATTGTCGCGCTGCTTCTCTTCGGCGTGGCGCCGTGCCGCGCCGTCGGGCGGGCAGGCAAGCCAGGCAGACGTTATCGGTGTCAATTAGCCGCGCAAAATGAAGGAACGGAATTAACCACGCTGCGGCGGTGCGCGATTACCCGCCGGAGAGAGAGAGAGAGAGAGAGAGAGAGAGAGAGAGAGAGGAGAGAGAGAGAGGAGAGAGAGAGAGAGAGAGAGAGAGAGAGAGAGAGAGGAGAGAGAGAGAGAAGCTTTTGGGCTCTGCAACGCGCCAGATAGAGCGGCTAACCTGCTGAAAGCGCCCGCGAGCACATCATTGAGGCCCTCTTCCTGGCGCACCAGCGCGCACCCCGCGCAGCGTCGGTTTTAAAGGCTCCGCCAGCTGGTTCCGGCGCTGTCTCTAACAGAGCCCGACGGGACGCCGCGTGAGTGCGAGAGAGAGAGAGAGAGAGAGAGAGAGAGAGAGAGAGAGAGAGAGAGAGAGAGAGAGAGAGAGAGAGAGAGAGAGAGAGAGAGAGAGAGAGAGAGAGAGAGAGAGAGGGAGACCGCTCGGGGCGAGCAGGCAGGCCGCAGCGCACTGAGCGCTATCACGCGTGCATCAGTACACGGCCGTGCGTGGGTGGAGGCGGTTGGCGGTCGAAACACACTGGCCGCAAAAAAAAAATTGCCGCGCGAAATGGGCCGTAAACACGAGTGCGTATGCACGCTGCACGAAGCACGCGCACGCACGGGCTCCTGACGGACAGCGACAACCTGGCTTTTGCGTTTTTATTTTATTATTATTATTTTATTATTTATTATATTATTTATTATTTATTATATTTTTATTTTATTGTTTTGTTTTGCTATGTTCATGCCTTTGCTACCGCTGCAAAGCTGCCGCTGCAGTGCGCGGCAGCAATCAAAGGGGAAACGGCGGCACAAGTCCATCTTTGCATCACAAAACGCGCGTGGTTCATCATCTATTTCCCTCTGAATTCGTTCCACTTCATGTTTGGCCAAAGCGCTGCGACGTTTTTAGCAGATGATACCTTCACACCTCACATTTCATTTCAACATACTTAAAACTACTATACACATGAAGGTGTCAGCATGCTTTTACTCTCGAGTCCAGAAACCAAGCGCGTATCCTAACAATATAATAGGGGCTGGCGGCCGGGGCGGGCTGGTGCGTCTGGCCGGCAATGAGGCGCAGCCTGCGCGGAATCCGACAATGCCTCCCCCGTCCAGCGCCAGCGGCACCGGGCGTAAACAATGGCACCCCCTCCTCGCGCCTGCGCGGAAAATTGACAATCCCTCCCCGCCTGCCACGTCACAAAGGGTGAGTCGGGCGGGCCTCGGCTCTGCTCAGCGCGTGAGCGGCTCAGCGTGGTCCCTGAAATTAGAGCATTCTTCTGCCATAACTACTTCATAAGACTGTACCAGACGTATCATCTGCTTCCATGAACGTTCATTGAATGGAGATTTTTACACGTCATTAAGCCCGGATTCGCGCCCTTGATATTTGGACACAGGTGGCGCGCCCATTTTTCGCATCAGCTCCATTAGGCGTGGCTTTTTAGGCCGTGCAGCACACGCTCAAACCGCCGCCGGATTCGGCGGTAGGAATCTTATTCCTTGGCTCTGCGTGACCAACGGGACCCTCACTCTGAAAACCGTACAAACTATTTAAGACGAAGGTAGGTTTTGGGCGTGTACATAAGGTCACAAAGAAAATAATTTGCAGTCGTAATTTTTAAGCGTATACTTTTTTAATTCGAAAAAAAAAATACGATAAGGCCGAAAGAAAACAAAACTCCGCGGCTCAACGCAATCTCTTTCATCCCTGAAAATGTGACTTGGGTTCGCTTAATGGCTGCCCCGAGCCAGCCCTGGCCGCTACGCCGCTACGCCCTGCACTACATCGCCTCGGGGGATTACACACGGGCCCCGACGGACGAAACTTTGCCTCCAAGAAATATCGCAACATTTTACTTTGCCTTTTGTGTCCGCGTTCCGCGTAGTATTGCGTGCTGCCCCGCATGCACGAGGGGCCGTGCTGGCCGACCCGTCGGAGCCCTAGAGGCCCTCAACGACCTGGCCGATGACGTCGTCAGGACATCGCCATCAAGGCCGCCCCTGCCGCAGCCCTGGGGCACCACCACCAGCACGGCGATGACGCCCCCACACGCCAGGCGAGTGAATAGTGTCCTAAAATTGAAACGTGAGGTGACCCCCCGGAGAGCTTCCCCAGGCTGCCCCAGCGCCGGCAGGTTAATGGCCCTGGGTAACAAGGAGCCCCTGCATAATACACACAGAGGGGGCGCAACGTCTTGATGGCGGCCGGCAATGCACTGCTGCTATAGCAGGCCAGCAGCGCGGCAGCTCAACAAGGGGAACGTGCGCACCACGGCGCGAAGCACGTGGCCGTCGAGGAAAGACAGGGTCCCGGACGCCGCCAAAGTGCCGTGGCGGAGCAGGAACCTCGCGACTCCTTGGAGTGCTACTGCAGGCGGCACCGCCATCCGTCATACACCTCGGCGTGGAGCCGCGCACGCACGCACCGCCAGGCCGGGCCAAGGCAAGGGAAACCACCGAAACGAGGTAATTTTTAAGCCCGCCACGACCAATGCATTGCTCTCGGCCACGGCTGGCGCGCCTACAATATTCGCGCCGTGAATCAAGCGGCCCCGCGGCGCGGCGCCCCGCGTGCGTGCGCAATAAATTACTCAGGTGACCCGTAAAGAGAGCGGCGCGGCCCGCAGCGCCGCGTCCGTAATGTAGCGCCCCCTCCGAAACTCATTGTGGCGATAACGCGTCATCCCCTGGCGCTTTGTTGGGCGCGCCGGGACACAATGAGTGCTGATCGAGAGGGCGCAGCACCGCGCACCGACCACCCAAACGGTCCCCATGAGGCCCAACGCCCCCCCCCCTTTCCACCCCGCAGCCCCCAGCCTCCCGTATACTGATTTCGAGCGTCTCTTTCGCACGCATGGGGCTTCTGAAATGGGTGCAGAGAGAGAGAGAGAGAGAGAGAGAGAGACGTCGATGGGGCCTGCCGCTCGGAACCAGCCGCCGGGCCCCACCGCATGCTGGGGACCGGGGGCTTTTGGCGGGGCACCCCCTCCCCCAGTGTGCCGGCTGGCGGTCCTGATGGCGGCGGGCCTCAATCACCGGTTCATATCCTCCTTTCGACAGACCCCAACAATTGCCAGCACCACCAACAGCGCGCCGGTTCATGCCGCTCAGAGGAAGGCGGATGGAGGGGGCAGGCGGTCTTATCGCGGCTCTTATCAGCACGCCGCGCCCTCCTTACCTGCGAGGAAGGCGCGCCGAGGAAGGCGCGTCACTCCGAACGACGGCCGTCGCTGTGTCTCTCTCGCACTCAAGTTGCAGAGCAGGAGAGAGAGAGAGAGAGAGAGAGAGGGGGGGGGAGAGAGAGAGGGAGAGAAAGGGAGAGAGAGAGAGGGGGAGAGAGAGAGAGAGAGAGAGAGAGAGGAGAGAGAGAGAGAGAGAGAGAGAGAGAGCGACGATACGCCGCGCAAAAACTGACGTCTGTCGCAACGCGGCCAGTCATTCGCGCGGCTAAGCAAGCGAACGGGGGAAGGGGGCCGATGGGGGGGGGGGGGCCGATGGGGCGGATGGGGGCGCACCACCGCGGGCGCGAGGCGGCACTAGGCGCCGCGGGGTTAGCAGCGCAGCAGCGCGGGTCGAAGCGGCTGAGGGGGGCACAGGCGGTGGGGTGCGGGGGCCCTTTGACCAGCCAGCCAGCGCGGTGGCGAAGTAAGGCGATTTCAGCGGGTCGGCCAGGCGAGCGGGCGGCAGGGCAGGCTGCGCCCTGATACAGGATACAGCCATCTGTGAGTAAGTCCCGCCAAAAATAGAGTCCCGGCCGGAGCGGGTCGCGGGGGCGGTACGCGCGGGGATGGAGCCAACGACAAGGCCACGCGCCTCGCCACCCCACGTGGGGCCCCGCGCCGCATGGCTGCAACCTGACCAAATCACATGGGCCGTCCCGCGCAGGGCCTTACATAAACCTGTCCGGACAACGAGGGCGCCGTGCGGCCCCTACCGCGGGTCCGGCGTCCTGCGGCCCGCCGTCGGATTAGGGAATCGAGGCGGACGGCGTGGAAAACCAGAGGAGCCAGAGACGGCCGGCGGAGCAAAGGACCACCGCACGTCACCCGCACCCACAAATATATGCGATTCCGTCTCGCCGCCCCTCCCCCGCCACCCCACCCAAGTCGTCTTGCCACTCTCAATTCGATTACGCGCGGCGCTCTTAATCCCCACGGTCGCCCTGCCTCGGCCCTGCCTCGGCGCTGTCCGCGAGACGAGCGCGATATTGGTCGGGCTTTGCCCGCGTTGCGCCGTACGTCGAGCGGGGCAGCGCGGCCCCCACGGCGAGCCCCACTGCTGTCCCATCCCGCCCCACGGGGGGCTCACTTAGGGGGCGGGCGGCGGGCTCAACAGTGCTTTCGTCTCTCTGTCTCTCTCGCAATCACGTTGGAGTGCAAGAGAGTCGGAGGGAGGGCCTCGTGAGAGAGAGAGAGAGAGAGAGAGAGAGAGAGAGAGAGAGAGAGAGAGAGAGAGGAGAGAGAAGAGAGAGAGAGAGAGAGAGAGGAGAGAGAGAGAGAGAGAGTTGGTGTCCGTCAAACGGGTGAGCTGCTGCAGCCAGACGAGGACGGACATGTCGATATCTAGCTCGACGTGAGTAAATGTCGGAAAACGGGGAGGGGACGGAGACGCGCGCGCGCGCGTGTGTGTGTGTGTGTGTGTGTGTGTGTGTGTGTATGTGTGTGTGTGTTCGCTCTCTTGTAGGGCTTCTCGTGACGCAGCGCGGGATGGATTGATGAGGAGCCAGCAGCCTAGGACGTGGAGGGGGGGGGGCAAGGTGGCGGAGAGGAACGGTGTTCCTCACGACGGCGCCGCGGCGCCGCACAGACAGGCTTCCAACCCACCAGACACACCCGTAAAGTCCTACTTCCAATTGTGTGTCTCACAGCAGCAGCAGCTTCCACCTAGATGCGCACTCACTCACGCACCAACACGCACACACACACACACATCCACGTGTCCGTCGGATGATCGAACACGTGGGCCCAATAACGCAACGCCAGGCGTCCCAGGCACGGGGATGGCGGAAGGTGGCGGCAAGGCCCGGTCGGCAGCCAACCAACGCCAATACTTCTGGTTATTGATGTGGCGCTATCGCGGGCAGGGTGGGGCGGGGCGGCCAGGATGTTGGCCCGTGTTCCCCCCAATGTCCGCCGGAGGGTGAGAAGCTAAACCTAAAGCGAGGAGTGGCTACGACTGGACAACCTGCGCCGGCCCGGCCATGCCTCCGCGGCCAGCGGAGTACAGTCCGACACTCGGATACAGTGTAGTGCCTGCCAGCCTTCCGGCTGCGCCCTCGTCAAGACAGTCGAGACGGCAGGACCAGAGATATTTGCCCCGCACAGCCGCGGAGATAACGCAGGAAGTCATAAAAAGAATGCGCGCGGCTTATATCACCGGGGTGAGGGCGTGGCTGGCGGGGCGTTGCGGCGGGCCTGCATGGCTACTCCCAGTGCACTGTATGCAGCCCGCTCAAGCTCACCAAGTCCCTTAACCTCCCTGGGGTTCTGCACGCCCCCGCTCCCCACGCTCGCCTTTGTCTCGCCCCCCATAAAGGAAGGGCTCCGAGGGGGGCGGAAAGGAAAGGTAAATATTTTCCCCCATTCATATCGCCGGCTGGGAAAATCCCGCAAGATAGATGAAAACGGCCAAACGGCCATCTCCCTCGTTTAAGCAGGGCCCTGCTGCCATGCTCGCTGTGTTCACCGCCTTCCACACCGTCTTTTCGGAACGCGGACAGGGTGGGCGTCCGAAGTAAACGGGGTCGTGCAGGGCAGGCGGGGCGCGGGTCACCCTGCACGTCGCGTCGCATAGCGGGGTGGGCCGGGGTAAGGCCGGAGTGGGGCCGGGGTGCGGGGAGCGGGCGGCCCGAGTGCGGTAGGTCGTTGCCTCCTCCAGAGTCCGGCGGGTCTGCGAGAGTCCAAGTTGGCGGCGGACTGCTTCGCCGCGCGGGGGGATGGGCCGGCCCGGTACTTGAGCACTTAGCCACTGCAGCTGCACTGCAGCCGCGAACGGCCGAAACTTGCGGCCGCAACTGGCGAGGGGCACGTCGAGTGCAGGTGCAGGGGTGCGACGGCCGCCACCACGGCGCTGCGAGGCACAACACCGCGCGGTGGACGCCGCGGTGGACGCCGCGGCCCCGGATGCGCCGCTCGGCGGAAAGGGGTGTGGCGGCCCGGCGCCGCCGCGGTGCAGGCCGACGTGCAGGCCGACAGGGGCAGGAAGCGAGGCTGCTGCGCCACCGGCACGACGACGAGGAGGCCGCGACAGTGGAAAAGGGGGCACCCCGCCAACCACGCCAAGCCACCCAGAAGAGGGTAAAGGAAGGGGGACGGCGAACACGCCTGGATTGGGGCTTTACGTACCCGGCGATCACATCATCCAAAGTGATGGCCGCGAATTCATTCCCGGTACCCTTTCTCTCTCCCTCTCTCTCGAGGGGCAACTCACGGCAGAGTGCGGCCCTCGGCAGATAAAGCCCCGCGGCGGGCCCCGCGGAGTCCCGCCGGGGCCCCGGGATGGGAATGGCAGGACCTGGGGTGATTTACAACCTCCGGTGGCCCCCTCCTCCACCTTCACCACCTCCACAGCACCACTTCGCCCTCCGCAGAGCCGCGGGAGTTTGAATTTCCTGCGCAGCCAGCGCCTTCGCCTTGACTCATTCCGCCGCGAATCGCGGATCGGGCCTACAGCTGCATGCTGCATTACGCCGCCGCCACCATCGACACTTCGCCTCCCGGAAAGGAATAAAGGACGAAAGGACTCGAGATGCCGAGCGAAACGCTGGCAACGCGGCAGCCATAGTGCTGACGGGGTCGGCTGGTGGAGGTGGAGCGGACGCCTGCTGGGTAGGCAGTCCGCCTGCATCCCTGAGTCACGGGCTTGCCTACCGTGAGCCCCGGCTTCGACGCCACACGATGGCGGGCGGTGGCGGCGCTGCTTTCCAGTGCACCAGCTCAGTGCGTGACCGCGAGTGAGTGAGTGTGTGTGTGTGTGTGTGGTGTGTGTGTGTGTGTGTGTGTGTGTGTGTGTGTGTGTGTGTGTGTGTGTGTTGACTCCATCACGCTGCCAGCCACGGGGTGCCAGCCCACGGGGCTCAGGGAGGCGACACGGCGAGGCTGACGCGCGCGGCGCTGATGCGACTTCACCACCAGACGCGGCGGCGCGGCGAGGATCAGGCCCTCCCCCTCCCCCCCTGCGTCTTCCAAGACACGCATCGACGCCAACAAGCATCTCCAGGAGGATCTCCCTCTCCCCGGCGCGCCGCCAGCAAGCCAGCCGAGGCGGTGGCAAACACACGGGGTGGCGCGGCGCGAGTCTGCGAGGCGAGAGCAGGGCAAACACCAGGACCAAGCACGAGGCCGCCGAGGCCGCCGAGGCCGAGGGGGTATGCACTCGTGTATTAGTCGGGTCGCTCAATCCGTAATAGTGCGCGTAATGGTTCGCGTAATAGTAGCGTAATAGCCGAAATTGTCATGATTTTGCCAGTTTTTTGGTTGTTTTGGACTGTTTATGGGTGGTTTTAGGCTTCTTTTCAGGTCAATTTCAACAATTTTGAGGCGTAATAGAGCGTAATAGCGTATTAGTCGGGTCACTCGTTTTGAGAGTGCATACCCCCTCGGCCGAGGCGCAGGCAGAGCGGCCAGGGTAAGCTGCAGACCAAGGGGAGACACGCTTCAATCTTAGTGTACTTTTACACGCATTGCGGCGAAATTGATTGAACTGGAATTAATTTTTGAGAACTACGATGAATTTCGATAAATGGCAGTGATTTTAAAGGGAACCGGGGCACGCGGCTAAGCGAGGCCACGCCGCCCCGGACCGCCCTGTCCGTGTATCGACTGGGCGTGCGATCCGCTGCCGGACGCCGCCGACGCCCTGGGGGCCACCACAACCGTGGTTAGCAAGGGAGATTGCGGCGGCCCTACGCTCTGCACGCGCAAGTTGATGACACAAGGGGGTCGCCGTGTAAACTGAGCCCACGGCAGAGTCACCGTAAAGTTGGCCGAGTCGGCTAGCTGCGGGGGGGTTACCCACTCCGGGAATCATTTGGATTTTTATCGAAATTTTGTTGAAAATCCTTGTAATTTCAATGGTATGTCGTCGTAATCTTGCAATGGTGTCCCAACACAATAAGAAATTTCTTTAAAAATCCTCACTTTTTCCGTGGGATTTATTCAGGAATAGTGTGTCCAACAAAATAAGAAGTGGGTAACCCCTCGGTTAGCTGGCTGGGCCGGGGGCGTCAAAGGCCTCACAGCCGGCCTCGCCGCCCCCACCCCCACCCCCGCCAGAGTGCTGAGGTGGCCGGCTTTTTACACATACTCGGCGGCGAGCCACCACCAACCCCCACCCTCCTTTGCGGGCCCTGCGCTGCCCTGCGGTTAGAGGGAAAGTCATGCTGGGCCCTTCCCCGGCCCTGCGGCCCTGCGGCCCTGCCACTGTGCGGCCCTCCACCCCCTCCGCGCCGCAGGACGTCATGGGCACGCCGCCCCAAGGATCCCCCTTCCTTACGACGGGTAATTAAGCGGCACGATGGCGGGGCTGGCGGAGCTGCCGCACAGAGGGCCAGGGGACCGGTGGAGGCGGTCAAAACAACCCCGGACGTGTTTTGGGCTCCAGAGTCGGGAAACTGGGCTCAAACCGAACGTGTGGCTCCACCAATGGATTGCTCTCCGAACGAGGAATCCGCGCCGCGTGCATGACGGGGGCCTCTGCCGCCTGCCGGCCGCCCTGGCTCGCTGGCCACGCACGCCGCGGACGCAGACCAGCGGCCGAGGAGCCCCAGGAATGCATAATGAACGAGTCGTGCCGGCAGCGGCGCGGCCAGGCGGCCAGGCGGCCGGCTCCAACAGGGGCACCACTGTGAGTCACTCATATCGACCCGGGTACTACCGCCACCGCCCCTCCCCGCGGCGGGCTGGGCCCGGTGGGCCTGCCTTGGAAGGAGAGCGGCTCGCGAGGAGGCGCGCTGTGATATCGCACGCGTGCCACGTCCAGGCTGGGAGCCAAGTGATGGCCGTCATCACGCCCCCTGCCGCCCCCTGCCGCCCCCACCCCCAAAGCGGCCCTCGGGCGGGCCCCTCAGGCCCCGCCGCAGTTCAGTTCCGTCCGCGCTGTCATGGGACAAATCCGGACCCGCGAGGTGGTGGGAGGTGGGGGTGGAGGTGGGCGAGTGGTGGGTGGGAGACGCCAGTGCAAGGCGCATTTCCCACACAAAAGTTCCGCACGGAAGTAAAAGAAGACGACGCAGCGCGCTGCTCCCCCGGCCGCACCGCTGCCCCGCCCTTCCCAGAATGTCTCTTTCCTGATTCTTCAGGAGGCGCCAGGAGGCGCGCCGTGTCGCAAGCCAGGGGAGGGAGGAGGGGGGGGGAGGCCCGCCATTACTTATACACGATACCGAGGAGCGCCCGGCCAGAAATATTAGATAATCCCGTTTGTTTGGATGGCGGCGCCGATCGGGGCGAGGAAAGAAAAGGCGCGGTAATGAGAGGAGTCGGGAATAACGGGGGGAAGGGGGCGGTAATGAATGGCGAACGAACGGAGCAGCGGGGAAAAAATAGCAATGAGCAAGCCAAAGGACGCCCGCGGAATATTGATTGGGGAGATAATAGTGCCGAGCTAGGGGCGGACCAGGAGGCCCTGTTCAGGGGGCGGCCAGCACCGACACCGCTAGCACCACCGCCATGGTTTTTGTCCAAGGTCCAGCGCGGGGCCGCGCGGGGCCGGCCTGCGGGGCAGGAGGTGTCGAGAGGACCGTATCCCATTCGAAGCGACTCCACGCCCCCACCACCGCGGCCCCTGCAGTGCGGCCAACACGACGGCCACGGCGCTTTTTTTGTTTTCCGGGAATGCTCCGCTGCACTACTCACGAAGCGGACGGCGCGCAGACACCCGCAGACTCCACTCACCTGCGGAAAGGAACAGAACAACCACACGGTTAGGGAAGAAGAACACAAACAAGAGCGGGAAAGCGAGCGGGTGTGGACCTCGCGTCCGCGGCCAGGGATGACAACGCCGCCGGCGGTCGTCTCGGAAGGCGCTGATTCGGTGACTCAGCATCCGCGCTAGCGGCGCGTCCGGCCGGCCTCCGCTGATCTCAGCAAACAACAGTAGACGGCAGTCGTGTTCGTCGCTCTGTCTCTCTCGCACCGATACGTAGCGCCCCACGAGACACACACACGGCGGAATCAGTCTGCTTCATGCAGAACAATTTCAAGCAGTTTTCCGCTCATCGTTAGAGACGCCACGGCAACGTGTGTGCGTGTGTGTCAGTGTGAGTGCGCGCGCGGCGCAGCACAGGCACTGCTATCGCACGGTGTCCTGATTCTCGGCGAGCTCCGTCGCCCCAGCGCCGGCCTGCCTTAAACGGCGAGGTGTCTAGCCATGCGTCTGGTGTCGAGTTGCCCGCAGTCCGTCCCGCCGTGGCCGTGTCGCTCAGCCTCAACCGCCCCATCGCTCCAGCCTGTCCAGCGCGCCGCACCGCGCCGCACCGCGCCAGCCGGTTCACGCCGTCCCTCTCGCACCCGCCGTCCGAGACATCCGACATCCCAAATCGATCGCGACATCGACAGCGATACAATCGGCCGGGGCACACGTTCCAGTCCTGGCCTTCACCAGAAAATCGATTAACGCCCTTTTGAAACTGACGGACTCGTTACCATGACGGCGCCGACCCCCGCTCCACCGTCCACTCGCCACCCCATCCAGGAAACGAAGAAAAACACAACAGAAAAACTACATCAAGGTCATTTACAGGCCGCTTGTTTTGGCGTCACCGTCGTCGCGTTATTTCCCTTCTCCTTCGTTTTATTTTTCGTGTTCTCTTTCCACGGAAACGACACACGCGATGCAAAGCAGCAGGAGTCTGTTGCCGTGCGGCGGCAAAGTCCGCGGCCACAAAGTCCACCAAGTCGTATCTAGCGGTCGAATTACGACAAATTGCGCGCTGCCAGAGGGACGGGGTGGGGAGGGGGCAGCCGCACGCGAGCAGCAGCCAGTCGAAGGACGAACAAACACACACGCAGAGAGAGAGAGAGAGAGAGAGAGAGAGAGAGAGAGAGAGAGAGAGAGAGAGAGAGAGAGAGAGAGAGAGAGCGCACGCACGCCCACGGCACGCCGCACGCACGCACGCACGCACGCACGCACGCACGCCCCGGTGCACTATCCAGCCGACGAGCAGCGCAAACAAACCGGCGCAGGAAATCGGGAAAAGAGCAGAATAAAAAATAGCAGCGCGCGCGCTCTTTCCGCAGAGAGTGTATTTTCAATTTTGCATGCGCTTCCATCCGGGCACTGCGGCCGACGGGGACAAGCAATGGCAGCGATGGGAAGAGAGCGCGGAGCACAAAGGGTGCGAGAGAGACAAGACGGCCAGTGAGCGCGCCCGCCCGCTAGGCCCCACTAGGCCCGGCCGCCCGGCCCACCCGGCCCCGCTAGGCAACGTGAGATGAATATTTAATTCACATCTCCGATCACAAGAAGTGCGCCATGCGATGGTGCCGCGCCGCCATGCGACTTGGCTATGCTCTGCCAGCCCTTGTCTCGCGTCACGACACTGTGACGAACCAAAAGCCGAGCGGCCTGGAGCGGCTGGAGGGGACTGGAGGCTGGAAGAACTGGGGAACCGAGCGGAATGAAGGAGCTGGAAGCGGGCGCTGGAAATGGCGGCAGAATGACTGGAAAGGCTCAGGAAAGTCGCTGGGAAGAACGAGGACGGCCCTCGTGCTTGGCGTCGTGCTGGTCAAGTGTTTTATACGACCGCAGGCACGCCGGGCGGGCCGCCGTCCCGCACCGCCGATTCAAACCGTCCAACCACCACCCCGGGGGAGCAGCGCGGCAGCCAAACTTCCAGCATGCCGGCGCTGGAGCCGAGCGAGCCTCCAGTGCTCTGGAACCGGCACGCCTGTGTTTGCTGGTTTGTTGGAGCCCCGCGGCAAGCAGCCCCCGGCACATGAAGCCTGTCCGACAGCCCCCCGGCCGGATGCGCCTCCCCATTCCATTTATGCCCATCCAGCCACTCGCCATCCAATTACGGATTAGGATCCCGTCCGAGTCAAGTACTGCAAGGCTTTATTGCGCGGCCCGCACCTCACTGGCTGTTCGAGAGGGGGGAGGGGGGAGGGGAGGAGAGAGAGAGAGAGAGGAGAGAGGAGAGAGAGAGAGAGAGAGAGAGAGAGAGAGGAGAGAGAGAGAGAGAGAGAGAGAGAGAGAGAGAGAGAGAGAGAGAGAGAGAGAGAGACTGTGAAACAGAGAAAGACAGAGAGAGGTGTTTCACCCCCTAATGATTCCAGGGCAGGGGCACCGGACTGTGGAGATAGAGCTGCACAGTGCCTTCCAGTTCCAGCGGAGCGGCGCAGCGGCGCACAGCCATCCGGCTGGAGCCTCTGCAGAGGCCGACGGGGGGCGATAAGAGGGAAGCCCCAAGGGGAGGGGGGAGGTTCTCGAAGCGATGACCGCGCCGTGTTTTGGCACGGCATGGAGTGGAGGGCCCAGGCTCGCTCTCGAGCAAGTCGACCAAGGTGAGAGGGAGCGCCATTTTTCGGCTGTCACCGCCGAGCTCACCCACCCACAGGCTGACACCTTGCCGCCACGCCGCGCCGCGCCCCTTGAACGGGGCTGACAACCTTTCAAGAAGACCGGCCCACCCGAGAGAGAGAGAGTGAGAGAGAGGAGAGAGAGAGGAGAGAGAGAGAGAGAGGAGAGAGAGAGAGAGAGAGAGAGAGGAGAGAGAGGAGAGAGAGAGAGGGGGCAGTCTCCTCTCGAGACCCGACAAAATTTACAACAAGCGGAACCGTCTCAATTGGAGCGAGGGCGTTTGTCCGCTACCCCCGCAACACCCCCAGCCACCTCAGCCACTACCCACTGCCCCCGCCGCCATCGAGTTCCCAGCGATGAGGGGGCATTGTCTGGACTACCCCCACCCCCTACTCCCTCTTCAAGCGCGCCTCCACCTGCCGTCTGCGCGCCTTAATGAAAACGCTACACGTTTAGCAATTTTTCCTGCCGCGCCGCCACATTACGTTACGGATGCGACATGAAAGCAGCACGCTCTTACTAAATAGCCAGCAAGAAGAAGATCGTCCCCCGGCCAAGTTCCCTCCGCGTTTCTTTTAACACGAATTGCTTTCCGGTCGCTGGCCGTGGTCCGCGCAGAGGTCGCCTCGCCGGGCCCACTGCTCGGACCACGGCCAGGCAGCCAATCAATGCAATCCGTTGCGGCGCCCTCTGCTAGGCCGCGCCGCGGTCGGACACCGCCTAATTTCCTCCACTTTTGCCCCCCTCTAATATATCTCTCGCTACAACTTCTTAAAATTCCGCGCACCCTAAACAAACTTCCCCCGTGCGGCGGTGGCGCGGCAGCCCGGCCGAGATTTCTGCTCCCCGGTCTCCACTCCATTTGCCTTCTCGACTTCCCGGCGGTTCTTCCAGCTCCTTCCGCCGCCCCGAGCGAGGGGTTCGTGACCCCCCCCCCCCTCCTCCTTCTCCTGGCCGCGCCCCCACAACCACGTAAACCAGGGCGGGATTGCGAGACGATATCGGCAGCGATCCGCACGGAAAACCGATTAAAAAGTTGTTGGCCCACGTCTGAATACGTTTAGCGCGGTATTATTCTAATGCAGCCGGCGGTCCTGGAGTTCTGGGGGCGCATTCAGGTGAGCGGCGCTGCCGGGGCGTCGGCCCCGGATTGGATTGGGAATGGATGCCGCGGCATGGCGGCATCGGGACGCCAGCGCCGCCCAGACGGAGCAGCCAGGCTCACTCCGAACGGTGCACTCGTCGCTCTGCCTCTCACACGGGGCGTGTCCTAGGGGTGCGAGAGAGACGGGGCGACGATCGCACCTGCCGGCATATCCAGCGCCGCCAGCAGCCGATAACTCGCAGGCAGGCAGCCAGGCCAACTCGCGACTCGCTGTGCTCTCCTTTTATTTCCGCGGCCACCCCATCCATCCCAGAGTTAGAGTCATCGCGCGGGCCGCGCAGGCTGTCCGGGCGGGCTCCGGTCGGGGCGGCAGGGGATTAGAGCTAATCTAGACCCGGGGGGGGGGGGGGGGGGGGGGGCGCAGCCCCGCGAATATAACACGCGGCCACATAACGGGGGCGGGGGTCATTTATTTTCAATCTCAATGAGCCCCGCGGCTCCGCGCGATTGGGCAGCGCGGCAAGTAACGCGCTGCCGATAGCGATGGAGGCCACAGTCTGGGCCATGGCCTGGGCTCAAGCCGCGCAAGGGGTTCCCAACCAGAGAAAATCGGTGTACGCGGGTGAAAAAGTCATAAAAAGTCACAAAAGTCGCAAAAGTAAAAAAAAACACCACCATAACCAGAAAAACCACCATAACCAGAAAAAAACACCATAAATTCTCAAAAAGTCACGAAAAAGCCTTTAAAAATGCTAAAAGTCAGTGAACGCTAGTCGAAAAGTAATTTTAGAAGTGAAAAAAAAGTCAAAACGTCATTAAATAGTCTAAACGTCCAAAAAGTTCCAGGGCAAAATAGACGCAAAAAGGCAAAATTGTCACAAAGTCACAAAAAAGGCCGAAAAATAAATCACTCATGACTTTAAGTCAGTGTACGCTCGCCGGCTCGGTCAGGAACCCTTCGGGGACCGGGGTGCCGCGTCACCGCGTGTGCCGCCGGCGGGGTGACGAGCCGAGCCGTCGTCAGGCGGGGCCCAGCCGGGCCAGCGTGGCGCGCGGCCGGCGCCGAGCCGAGCCGGGCTGCGGCGAGCGTGCCGCGAATTCCGAAGCGCGGCAGGACGGCACCACATGATTGGATGAAAACGGGGTGCGACTTGGGACTCGGGACGGCCGACTCCGGATCTCAATCCAGGACCACCGGGGAGGACGCCCTGCCCGACCCGACGCCCTGCCTCGAGTCCGCGGGGACACCGCCCGCCCTTTGAACCGCTCGGTCCCCGCCGCCGTCATCGCGACCAAAGATTAATTCGGAAGGCCCCCGGCAGCGCCGCCGCGCGCGCGCCGAGCGTCCCCCGACGATACATCGACAAAATAAAATAAGCAAAAGCAGGGAATCCTCGCAGCGGCCACTGGCCGCGTGGCTCGGCGCCGCGAACCTCCCAATGCCCGATCAACTATTTATAACGAATGGGAAATGCAGATGGGTCCCGACAGTGTCACCGCACCGGCGGCAGAGAGAGAGAGAGAGAGAGAGAGGAGAGAGAGAGAGAGGAGAGAGAGAGAGAGAGAGGGGGGGGGGGACTGGACGAGACGAAGGGGACACAATAAGCAGGGTTTTATCCTGCGTCGCCGACGAGGAGCAGGGCAGAGAGAGGAACAGCACGGAACAGGGAAGAACAAGGAAACAGGGAACCGCAGGGAACAAGGCGGAGGACGCAACTTCTAACATGCGTGGCCGAGAAGTAGGCTATAAAAACCGGCCCGGCGTCGTTGCCAAGTCGGCCAACGCACCACGGCGGCCCGCGGTGCAGCGCGCCCGGGGGGGGGGGGGGGGGGGGCGGTAGTGGGCGACGCACTCGGTGGGCAGGTCGTGGGCGACGCGCGCGGCGGGTACCTTGGGTGCGCGAGAGGCTGCAGCAGCGCGCCGAGCGAGGCCTGCAGCTGCAATTCATTTGTATGCACCCGCACGCCGCGCGCCGGGGACGCCGGGGACGCCGCCGGCGAGGGCGTGGAGGGGGAACGGCGACGGTGACTGACAGGGACTCGGCGGCGTCCGCCGCGCACCCAAGGTGCAACGGAGAGGACGACCGTCTTCACGACGCCGACGGAAGAGTGTGAGTGATGAGTGTGCGGCGACGGCGAGAGGGAAACGTCCTCACGGCACGCCATTGCCAACCGTCGAAATTCAGCGCGTTTTATCAAGAGTCAGCCCCGCGGCGGCGGCAGCGCGGTGGCCACCGGGGGCCTGGCCCAGTAATTGCTGCAATTACTGACCGCCTTCTAAACGGTGTATAATCTTCGGGAACCGAGGCGCGGCGCTCGGTGGGCCGGACGGGAGGGGGAGCGGTGTGGGTTATGCGGGCCGCGGTCCGGCCCGCCAATCACTGAGGGGCCCTCGCCGCCCACGCCGCGCCGCCTCACCTCTCGCCTCGCCCAGCTGGAGAGCGGAGTGCGGTGCCAGCGTGTCACTGCTGGAGTGGCTGCTCGTCGCTGGCTCCTTCAGGACGCCGCTCCAGGACCACGGCCTTTGTCATCAACGCCACCCATGGAATGCATTTCCCAAACGAAAACCGTCACTGGCAGTCTGGCGATTTTATTTCGGATTTCATTTCCTGCCTTGATTTTCGCGGTGTGACCGCACTGCAGTGCCGGAGGTTGGCTCGACCGGCGTGCAGAATGCGGCACCGGCCGGCCAGCGCAGGCCAGCGCCGCGGCGGGGCGGCGGCCGAGCACGGGCAGTGGCGTGACTGCCGGCTAAGGCTATCGCCAGTCCGGCTAGGTCATTGGTACGGCAGCGGGCACTTCTCCGAGGAGAGCACAGCCCATGCGGGCTGGCCGCCCGGACTGCCCTTGCCCCGGGGAGAACGGAGTCCTCGCCGCCGTGCTGCTGGCCAGCCCCACCTCCGCGGCCGTCCGGCGGCCACTTGGCGGCGACTCACTCCACTCAGGCCTGGCCCGCCGTCTGTCTGACCCCGTTGCCTGCATAAGTGATGGCCAACATTTTGATAGCCGCTTCTAGGGGACAAGAGACACGGCACGGGGCGTCCCGACTTGGTCACCAGATCCTCTTCGACACCGTCGCCGGCCCGAAGAAAGGATTGCGAACACGTGGTGAGCCACGAGCGCGAGAGAGACAGAACGACGAAAGCACAGTTCGGAGTCAGCCCGAGAACAGCTCGATCGACGTTGTTCTTTTCGGCTGTGTGGCGGCGCGGTGCGGCGCGCGAGGCTCGCGGTGTCAGCCGCGTCGTGGGCGTCGTCCCACCGTCTGTCTGCCCGTCTGTCTGCCCGTCCGACGCGCGTGCGTGTGTTCGTCGACGCCTGCAGCGACGCTTGCGGGGGGCCGCGCGGCCGGGGGGGCTGAGTGACCAGGAAGAGGGGGAGGAGGGGAGGCAAACTGATCAAGACGGACGCGAGGCACGCGTCCTCCCAACAACAAAGTATGCGTCCCCAGTGCACGCCCGGGTGCAGTGGACGCGTTGAAAGCAGCACACTGTGGCAGCACGAGGACGACAACAGCGACCACAAAAGTTAAAATTAAAAAATACAGGGGGAAAAAAGGCAGGAAAAGCACTACGGACTACACAACGAGGCGCACGCACACTGATAAGCGTGGCGTCATTACACACTCGGTGCACTCAGTACACACACTCAGGGCGATAAATAACGAGGTAATTAGCCGGCCGGAACAAACCAGCTATTTCATTAGGTTCGAGGCGGCGGAGCAGTAAAACACCAAAACAACAGCGTATTACTCCTCACCTTGGAGGCGCCCGCGCGTGTATGTGTTGGTGAGTGTAATCGAGAAAGTGTGAGAGAGCGTGCGTGTGTGCTCAGGCGCGGCCCATCCTTGCCCGGGGAAGGCTGAGGGCCCGGCCCAGTCCCATACATCGGCTCCAGATCATCCTCCTTGTCGTCCTGCTGCTGCGCGGCTACAGCTTCACAGCCGACCGGTACGGCAGGCACGGCGACGGAGGATAAGAGGGGGATGGGGGGGGGGGGAAACGAGACCCAGGTGACTCGGAGAACAACAGAGCGATGCGGCGAGCCCCCTGGGAGAGGGAGCGCGAGCGATACGGGCCGAAGGGACGCGACGCGGCGGAACGGAGAGAGGAGCGACCGCAGGACCGCTGCGGGGGCGCGGAGAAGGGGGAAGGGGAAAGGAAAGGAGGGGGCAGCTGCGGCCGCAGTTGGAGTGGGGAATTATAATCGCCATCGGGGCGATAATGGTTTGGCACGCTCCGCCAGGCCGCCACGCCACGCCACGCCACTGGAAGGGGCAGCCCGGCCGGGGGCGCCAGGGCCGGCCCGACAGCGCGGAGGGCACGAGGCCCCCGTGGGGGTGGTGTGGGGTGTGGGGGGTCGTGCAGCGAGGGCAAAGGCCCTGCAAGCCCGCCATTATCATTTATGCTCTGTGCACGCGTGCGCTGCAGGCTGATTCCGAGGTCTCCCTCTCGCACATATTGGGCGTCACGTGAGCGAGCGAGAGAGACGGATCCTCACTCGGTGCCGTGTTGGGGTGCGGTGCTGTACACAATGGGTGCACGCACGCGGGGCTGCACGCCCTGCCGCAACGCCGCAACACCACACGTATCCGCAGCGCGGCGCCGCCACGCCTCGCCGCCCTGATGGGTCACGCTCCTTGTATGGCGGCCCCGAGATGGGCTGGGACCGCACAGTGGACCGCACCAGACTCGACGACGCGGCGGGTCGCACGCTAGGCCCGCCTCGCCCGCCTGGACCACCTGGGTGTCGACCAGTGCCAGCCACGCCGCCATCGAACGAGGCGGACGAAACCCTTTCCCCAGCTGGCCTCGAACCGCGGACCTCCGTGTTGCCGGGCGGCCCCGCGAGCCGCTCGGTCAAGCGGACACCCTGCGGGTTCCCTGCCGGTGATGGGATTCGCGGGTCCGTCTTGCCCGGGGCGGCACAAAGACTGCCCCTCCCCCTTCCCCCGCACGGACAGCCGGAAGCGCAGGGACGGATGGGTGCCGAAAAGGAAACGAACCGGAAATGAATTCACATCGGAAATGATGGAAGGCGCGCGCTCGATGAGGTGCAGGACAGGGGCAGGGGGTGGAGCGGGGGTCGAGTCTAACCATGGCGAAAAAAAATAAAATAGACCTTCCCTCCGTATTTCCCTTATTTTGTCTTTATCTCTGGTCCGGCGAATGTGCGATGCGCAACGACGAGGGACGAATAGGGGTGTGCGAATCGTGAATTTTGTTTTCGAATCGAATCGAATCGAATCTGGTTTTAAATGACCCGAATCGAATCGAATCGAATCCGCAATTTTTTTCCGAATCGAATCGAATCCGAATATCTTCATAAAATTTTCGAATCGAATCCGAATATTGCCATATTTTTATGCTTGTATTAAATGTCATGTAATGCCTAATTGGCATGTATTTATGACAATCTAGGAAAATAAATTGGTCCCAAGACAATTTATTTGGGTGAATGGAGGAGCGAAGGATCGTTCTATTCGAGGACGAAACGCGTTGATTCGATTTTTCGAATATTTCGGTATCGAACCGACGATTCCGTGAGCGAATCGAATCGAAACTACGCAGATTCGATTCGATTCGATTCGATTTCGAACAATTCGCACACCCCTAGGGACGAATGAACACAGCGCCACGCCACACGGCTCGGCCACCACCAGTACTGCGGCCCGGACTGGGTGGACTGGGGCGGACTGGAGGACGGCGACGAGGAAACGCCGCGAAAATGAAAAATACATAGTGCCAAAGACGGGCAGCAGGGCGCAGCGGTGGCGCGGGTCTGCAAGGCCGGCGAGGCCTGCACACGCATCCTGCAAGAGTTCCTCAGCGATCGATAAAGCCATAACTGCAGCCGGCGGGGCTGCGGGGCTCGCGGCCGTGCCCGCCAGCTGGCGCGTCCAGGGGCCATGCCCAGCGTGTAGTACGACGCGGCCATCCAGGCCTCCGGCAGCCAGGCCCTTCCAGGCTCGGGATGCCCTTCTCGGGGGACTAAAAATGGTTTCGCCATAAAGAAGGCGGCGGCGCCCAGGAGAGTGAGACCACGAGGCCGGCCGGCGAGGAGTGGCCCGGTCGCCACACAAACCATGCGCCTTGGCCTGCGCCGTGGGGGTGTGTCGCGCCGTCCGCGCCGAGGTCAAGGAAGGCACTGCCCTCGACGACGCCCTGGATAAGACAGGGGCTGGCTTGATAAAGTAAACTCGAAATGAGAGGCCGGCCTGTTCGCCATCCCGCCCCCGCACGACGCCAGCAGCAGCAGGCTCGGCTCCGTGTGTAGGTGGTCCGTACACTGAAAACCCAAACGTGGTCTAGACCACACCAACTGATGTGGTCAAATGGGTACCATTTTGACCGCATCGGTTGGTGTGGTCTAGACCACGTTTAGTGTGGTCATTGCATAGGATTGCATGGAATTGCCACACAAAACGTGATCTCGACCACACCAACTGAAGCGGTCAAAATGGCACTCATTTGACAACATCACTTGGTGTGGTCTAGTCTAGACCACGTTTGGTTTTTCAGTGTATGTGTACCCAGGGTGTGCGCTCGAGGCGGCCCCGCCCCCGCGCGCCTGCGACCTCAACGCGTCCTCATCGAAGCCTTCTGTTGGTCGCGCCCCGCCTCTCTGCCTCTCCAGCGCAAAGCACTCGGCGCCGGGATCCATTGGAGACCCCAGGGGACTGAGGGGCCTCGTGTACGAGCTCGTGTAGGCCTCGGCCCAGCTCGCAGGCCTCGGCCCAGCTCGCAGGCCTCGGCCCCGCTTGCAGGCCTCGCCGCGAGGGCGGTGGTGTCGGGGCGCCGTCTGCGACTCGGGGAACTTGGGGTGGCACGGGCTGGGCGTGGCGAGGGGTGGCTGGCTGTGAGTCACCGACCCGACGCACACGCCCATCCCTCCCTCCCTCCCTGCTTGCCGGCGGGGCGGGGCGGGCCGCGAGTCCAAGGCGTGAGCGAATTTCGTCTCCGAGGTTGTCGACTTGTCTCGTTATTCCATTACTTGCCGACTACTTCTGCCACAACGCACATGTCATCGCACGAGACTGAGCGCCGTCCCGCGCCGCCGCGTCGCACTGAATGCGAAAGCAGCATCCTTCCCCGCCGCCGACACCTCGACCCAGCATCCCCGCCGCGTTATGCGTTTGTCAGTGTGGCGCGCAGTTTCGGAATCCCGCGAAGAGTTGGTTTTGTTGGGCATTCTTGGTTCCAAGTGCGCCGCGGCCGAGGCACGCTCCTTGAAACTTGAAACGCCGCCGCTGTTCTCGACGGCAGAGGTAAGTTGGTACCAGCGGTACGAAGCCTCCTCTTCGGCTGCGGGCCTTCGGGGCCTTCGGGGCCTTCGGGCGCAGGCAGGGCAAGCCTAGGCAAGCCGAGCCACTCGGACCACTGAGCGCGAGCAAAACTTGCAAGTTTCACCGCCAGAGCGAGCAGCGAGCAACAAGGCGTCGCTCCGCATCGCGCCCGCTGCGGCTCCGCGGCTCCACCGTCATGCATGTGCTCATGTTTAAAACATCTCGAGGGCCCCGCCACACCCTCTAACAACAACAGCAACAACAACAACGACAAAAACAACGACTTTTCGGTGACCACCATGACCACTATCGACGCCGCCCACGCGCCGTTTTGACGGATCGGCCCTGCATGACTGGGCTCGGACCTGCCTCACTGCTCGACGACACTCGACGCGGAAGGGGGGCCGCACCTGTCGCGGCGCACCCGCTGGCTGCTGCTTTTGTTCTTGTTGTTGGTTGCTGGCGATGCACCTGTTCCCCGCGAGGCAGGTTGAGGCATCGGTCGAAGCGTCGGTCGAAGCCGCAGCCACGCAGCGAGCGCCTCCCTCGGCAGAAGCGGAGGCCAGGTCGGCAGGCCCACAGCAGCACAGCCGGACGAGCATTGTCTTGCATTCGAATCACGAGGAGCACGAGGCAACATATTGCAATTCGTGACCGGCGGCCGATATGGCGTCAGCCTTTGTACCAAACGCTCTTGCTCGTATATTTAGCCCGTCCGGCTGCCCTACAAACGGGCCGGCCGGCCACAGTCCGTCTGTCTGTCTGTCCGTCCGTCCGCTCGCCTGCTTTCAATCACGGAGGGGACCGCCATTACACCGCGCATCACTTCGGACACTTCTTGCGACGCGGATGTATCGGTGTATCGGAGAAGGGAAGGAAAATCGTGATCGGCTCGGCCGGCCGGGCTGATTCCTCCGTCGCTCTGTACCTCTCGCCCTACGGCACGCTTCGTGAGAGCGAGAGAGACAGATCGATAAGAGCGCTGTTCGGAATGAGCGTACACTCCAAGACGAGGCGGGCCTCTCGTCCAGCCCGGGGCGGAGGCACGGCCACGCCCTCCGTGAGGGGGAGGCAGCCTCAGCTAGCCTCAGCTGGACGAGGCCAACGCCACGAACCAAACCGTGCGGGCCGCTCCAAGTGCCAGGTAACCGCTGTCGTTCTCGCTTGCCTGCCTCGCTCCTTTGACCGCCTCGAACACAACTTGTTCTCCCTTTTTACCGAGGGCGAGAGGCGAGAGTGCGCGTGATACTCATTTTTTGTTTCGTGTCTTTTTTTATTCGCGCGAGAACGGCCATCGCCGTATTAATTAATTCATCACAGGCGGCAGGTCCGGGCCTCTGGCAAGGGTTCGGTGAGCAAATATTTGGCGGCGCGGCCGCAATAACTTTGCATTAATGTGAATTCTTGGGGGGCGGAGGCGCACAGCACGGCCGACCGAAACACATTACCGCAGGTCAAGTCGAAAAAACGCCGACATTTATGGAAAATTAACACCCTCTTTAGCGCGATGTTGCTGGTTGGGGCGCCACCGAGATTGGCCACAGTGCTCCCGTTGCTCTGTCTCTCTCGCACTCATGAGGCATTCCCTGCGGGAGCGAGAGGGACAGAAAAACAAAACACCGCAGTGGCGCCTGAGCTGCGCCAGAGGCGCCAGAGACCCATGTAAAACTATTCTAATAATCCCGGACATGCCAATGCATGGGACACGTTCCTAATAGATTCTCTCGGCCGAGCCACGCCAAGCCATTCACCGTGGGCATTATTGAGTGCGAAGCGGAGGGCCTAACATGCAAATGAGGGAGAGAGAGGACCGAAGAGAGGACCCGCCCGGCACAGCGAGAAAAGAGAGAGAGAGAGAGAGAGAGAGAGAGAGAGAGAGAGAGAGAGAGAGAGAGAGAGAGAGAGAGAGAGAGAGAGAGAGAGAGAGAGAGAGAGAGAGAGAGAGAGAGAGGCAGAGTGCGTCTCGCTTCATTACCGGAGCAGTGCATTCATGACATCTGGGTCATCCACTTGTGTGTCCCCCACCACCCACACAACCGCGACTGTGCGCGGCGCGGCGCCGACACGGCAGCGGCGTCCTCACACCACCGGCGCGGACACGGAGACAGACACAGAGACGCTCACAGCGACAGCGGACGGACCGATATGCTCGCACCTCGGCGTTATCGTTTTCCAGGAGAGTGCGCTGTGCGAGGCGACGTGTGTGTAAAGCCTTTTCTGGCGCGCAGTTCGTCCGGCACAATGCCGCGGCGCAACGCTGTGGCCGGGCTGGGCTCCGCTAGCAGGGCTCCGCCAGCTCCGCCGCGCTGGGCGGCGCTGCCTCGCACAATGGATTCAAATACCGGCGCTGTCCTGACGAACCAACAGCGGTCAGACTAACACGCTGCTTGTCCAGCGAAATGGCGCGCTTTCCTGGAACATCTCCAGCGCGCGGTCCGCGGGGGCCCAGCTGCTCGAATGTCGAGGCAAAGCCGCCCAGAGTCCTGCACCTGCTTCCAAAAGCCAACCAAAAAGAGGGACCCTCTTTTCTTCGCTCTTGGCCAGCTGGCCATGAGAAACACTACACCGCGTGCCACTCGCGACCGTTAGAGGTCCCTTCAACTTCAAACTGAGAATAAAACGAAGGCATTCACGACGACAGCGCCGCGCCTGGCGTGGCCGGGCGGCCGAGGGCCGGCCCACTGGGACCGCCGCGCCGCCGCACGCACTCGGTAGACTCCAGCATTCCGGCCCTGCAGCAGCTGGACAGGGCTGACGGGACCGCGGCCCACGGGCCATCCACGGGGCACCCACGGGGCACCCACGGGGCACTCACGGGGCACCCACGGGGCACTCACGGGGCACCCACGGAGGACCTACGGGCTGTGGAGTCAGCGAGAGCCCTCCGAGGGCCCCCGGGGCCCCGCGAGCCCGCAATAACAGAAGAAAAACGACGAGAAAACGAGTTGAGGAGCTCGGAAGACGAAGACCAAAGTGCGCGCCCGAGTTTCCGTACATCAGGCAGACACTCACACACTCACATACGGCACACGTACACGCTCACACACGCAAGCGTGGAGCACGCAGACAACGTTGCGGTAATTTTATTGCGTGAAATGCGAGCCGCAGCAGCAGCCGTTATCTGGACTGCAGAATCACCTAAAGGGACCCCCCCCCCCCATCTCTTTTTACTCTCCCCGACACGCGCGCGAATGCCTTTCTGACCTCCGCTAAGCCAATCCCTGCCCTAGTCCGGCCGCTTCGGGAAAGCGCGGCGGCACGCACGCGAGGCAATCGATGACGCCCCGCGCCGCGCCGCCCCGCCCCGCGCCGCCCCGCGCCGCCCCGCCCAGGGCCGCGCCAAGGAGGGAGCGTCGGTGGCGACGGCTCGGCTAGGCCTTCCTTCCTGGCGTCGCGACACAACACGGGCCAACGTGGTGGAGTCGTCGCGGCCAGGACCACCATGACGGCGCAGCGCGCAGCCAATTCCCCCCCTCCCCCCCGCTGCGCATTGTCATGTGAGGCGTCGTCCCCCAAAGGTGATCCCCCTCGCCTCCCCGCGGTGCCGTCCGCACACACACGCGCCGCACGCGTGCCAGGCGGTGGTGACAGATTGGCTCAATTGCCGACGGTATAACAGCAAACGACCCGCATCAGGCACCATCATGGGCATCGTGGTCATCAGGCATGCGCTCCGATTCGCCGCCCAGCCGCGCGCCCTGGACCTCCGCCGTCGGCGTCCTCGCCGTGCAACGGGTCCGCTTGTTGTTGGCGCGCGGCGCTGGCCCCGGCCGCCATCGATCCAAACGGACTGCACCGCGGCGACGGCGGGGCCTTAGCAGCACGCAGCGCCGCGCCACGCAGCCTGCATGAATATTGCACGCAACTTCCTGGCAAATTATTCAAGTCGCCGTTCAACAATTGAACGCGGCTGCAGCGCGGCGCAACGCGGCGTCCGGTGAAAACCGGCGCCAGGAGCGGCCCCCCGCGCAGCAGCCCGGTGGCGTGGACACGACTTGCGCCGAAATGAGCGAGACCGCCGATCGGGCGCGAAATTTCCCGCTGCCCGAAACTTCCGGTGCAGCGCGCGCAGGGTTGCTGCTGCACAGGCCTTTTTAGGGCGCCGAACCCTCCACAGCCTTATCTACCCTCTCGTCTCGGGCGAAGGCGAAGCAAAGCAACGGCGCGGTGGGGTGGGGCCTGGGTGGGGCCCCGCCGCTGCCCGCCCGCCGGAGAGAGGGGCGTGCACTTCTTGCTGACACGGCTTGCCGACGAGGGTTGCTTGTAGCAGCCGCGCTGACCGCCGTTACCTTCGCTGACGCAGGCCGTGGCCTTTCAGTTCTGCAACCCCTGCGATGGCCGTGTTTGTCCCTCTCGGTACCCGGAGGTCCTGGAGGGCCCGGGGAAGGTCCCAGGGGAGGACGGCGCCCGATCGGGACAGGAAACGGACAGGCGAAGCCATTCATTGTCCCGGCGCTGGTGCGCCGGCCGAAAAGACGGCCTGGAGGACAACGGGAGGGAGGCGCGGGTGGTGGTCCGGCGTCCTGCAGGTAGCTTCCCCAGATCCACGTCTCTTTGTCCGCGACTCACTGGCGATGGCTGGCCTGCTGGATTGCGAATGTAGAGCGGCCCGTCGGGCGAAGAAGGTGCTCCCCCCTTTCCCCCTGATTGATCCGTTCCGTAAATGGGCGCGCACGGCTGTCCGGTCCGAGCGGCAATGGATTCCTTCACTGTCGTTCCTGTCGCCCCGAAGGATGCGCGCCGTGCCGCGTAGCGCCACCGCCACACTTCGCGCTAAGCACGGCTGTCTGCTTCACGATCAATTCATTCTTTCCGCGCCAATGAATCGGAACGGTCGCGCGGCTGCCTTTTTTTTGCGGGTGATGTACGCTGATGACGAACTGTGCTTCCGTTGCTCTGTCTCTCTCGCACTCACGGGGCGGCCCGTGGGGTTTGCGGGAGAGACAGAGAAGAGAAGCCCTGTTCGGAATTGGCCCGCTGCAGAAACACGGCAATCCCGTGGGCGCGGTGCGCCTGTGAGTAATGCACGCTCAAGGCCGGCGCGGCTCTGAGCTGCCGGGGCGCACAAGGCAAGTTCGCGGCTTCTAATCTCCCCCTTCCTTCTCAGGGGACGGCCCTTTTCTCAGTCGCGGAGGTACCCTAATTCCTGCGACACCGCGGGCGGGCATAGGGCGGGCAGGGCGGGCGCGGTCAGGGCCTTCCCCGAGGGTACGCACTCCATCCAGCGAACCGCCTCGTCCCCACATTCGTTTCGTTTGTCTTTCTCCCTAAAGCGAGGAATATGACACCTATGTGGGAAGGCACGAAGCACCGCCAGCTCCAAGTTCCTTCTGCGTCCCTCCACAGAGACGCTCGCTGCATCACTGTTGTCAAAGTCCTTGACACGCCTTGGGCCTTGGGCCTCGCGATGGGGGAGGGGTTCTTACTGCTCGTGACAGTCAAAAATTCGAACCACCCCAAAGACTACTTTTCCATTTCGTCCCCGAAGTGGCTCTTGTGGACTGCGAGCTTGGTCTGCGTGTCAAGCTGGAAGCTATTGCTGCTGTCATGTTGCGATCGTACCGTATCATGATTGCTTTGGTCAGCCGCAGCGGGGCTCTGCCTCCAGGTCCGCCCTTCGCGAGATCGCGGACGCACATCTGGCAGGGTGCTGGTTTTGGCATCCCTTATTGAGCAGACCTAGCTCGTCGCAAATTCCGGAGAATCCCCGCGAATTTGAAAGTGCGCCAACCGCGAGGACGGTCAGCTGGAAAATCAATGGCCGGGGCGCGCACGGCGCACGGCGCTGAAGCTACGGCGCTGAGGCCCGAGCCGAGCGCCCGACTCGGACTCGGCTCGGCATGACAGCGAACATGGTTCCCGTGAGCGCACGGCGCTCCAGCTCCCAATGGCCCTCCACGGCGGCCACGACGGCTGACTTACCTCAACATGGCCGAGGATCCCACTCACAGCGGCCAGCACACAAAAGAAACGCACAAATCCCGGTACTTCCATCATTTTGGGATAACTTTACCCGTAAAATGAAGCACGCACAGCGCGAGACATCCGCCTCGGCGCTTCGACAGGAGGCAACTGATAGTTCGCGGCCCCACCGCTGGGGGGCGGGCCGGGCAGGGCGGTGGGAAGGGCTGGGCTCGACGCGCGTGCGCAGCATTGAGCACTGCCGGCAGGGCGCATCCAACATGGCGCTAGGCGCTAGCAGACGACGTTCCTCTGTTAGTTTTCATCATGCCTAGTCCTTCTTGTATTTCCCAGTCCTTCCCCATAAGAGCAATTCCCTTCAATTTTAGATCCAGTATTCAACCCTCTGACACCCTATTTTTGAGAAGTTGAAATAGAGGTGAAAGAATAGGGTATGAAAAATAGGGCAACTTGATGAAAGGTCCGTTTATTAAAAAGTAAAAACACAAGCTTGTTCCATGGCATTACTTTTACTTTTGTTAGTTTGTACCACTAATTACATATTTTAATTAAAGCAAGTACCTATTCACAAACATTGCTTTGAATACATTTAACATGCCAGAATTGGGAAACAAATTGAACGACCACAAAGAAGTCTCTACAAAATTTAGCATTTGCAACTGTAATTACACATAATATTAATATAAATCTCAGCACCAGAAATCTTTGGTGGATGCTTGGATAGACTATTCCAGTTTACATTTAATTTGAATGTAATCATAACATAGTAACAAAAACAAGATACACATAAATACAGAACAAAGATACAAATTTACAGAGTAAAAAAACAAAAAAACAACATTGAGTCTAATTTTGTTTTGAGCTCTCTTCCTCACTTGCTGCTTTATTAGAATGCTGTATAACTCGGATGTGCTGTCCATGTACTTGTGGTGACGATAGTGTCCGTGTCTGCATCAGAACCAAAACAAAGCAAGATGAGTACTTCAGTATAATAATGTAAACAGTACACACAACACAAATATGTAGAAACAATTATATTTTAAAAAGGAAAAAAAGTGAATTAAATAATACCATGTAAGTATCTCTAGATGGTGGTGGAGCTTGGAACTGCTGGGAGACAGGGACAAAATACTGGGGAAGTGATTGAGGAAGCATTATCACAGGTGGGACTAAGTAGGTGGTTGAAGGGGAGGAGTGAGGCACAGCACAAGGCTGACTGATCGGCCGATAATATCCAGCATAACCATCTGGTCCTGGCTCCATTTGTGAAGGGTTGGGGGGTGGCGCAGACCTCATGCCATCCTGCATCCCATCGACACTTGCAGCCGAAACAGCAGAAACTGAGCTGTGAGAAAGTTGATGTCTTGGAGATGAGGTGGATGTACGAGATCTTCGATGATGAGCTAATTCAGTTCCATTACTACTGTTCATAGCACAAGAGGGTACATGATGACCCACATCCTGCCAGACCTCCTGTGTTTCCTCAGAATTTATTTCTCGTTTTACTGAGATGACCCGGCTTGAAGATGGTCCACATCCGCTCTGTATTGTTAGTTGCCTTGGGGTTCCTTCAGGACTAGATGTTTCATGAGAAATGGTCTGATGGTCTGATGCACATTCTCCACAATCAAGCATTTCTCTCTTGACACCAGGAACATAAGGTGTGTGTATAGAAGCACTCGGAGTTCTACTTTGAGACTGTGATGGACCCGCTAAATTACTACAAATAACACGAACTGGAGAACTTTCCATTGATCTGAGGACAGAAGAACAAGTACATTATAGTAAAAAGATTCAACGATGAAAATTTATAAAATTAACTCTAGTTTCTGATGTTTTATTACATAATCCAGAATTATTTACCTATCTGTATTTGGGGGAGAATTTCCAGTTCCCATGTTACAATGAGAACTAGAACTTGCAGCATCATTAGGTTCAGATTCCCAAATTTCTAGGCCTCCTTCGTTGCTTCTATCAGATGGATTAAGTGCAAACCTGGGAAAGCAACATGAGTTAATTATTCAAACACAAACATCAGCAAAAATTGCAAAGTATTTTTTTTTTATCTTAAATGAAAATGTAACAACCTTTTCCATGGCAGACGTTTCCTTTGTATAAAACACTGATCAACCCAATCCCTTGTAACTATCAAGCCATGGTTCCCAGATGCCTGTCTATATTTAGGAGTATACAAAAATGCACATCTGAAAGAGAAGATTTAAAAAAGGAAATGAGAAAATAGATATGAGTTTCAAGTAAATATTAAGAATGGTTACACAAAACTTACATTAGGTGTGTACAGATCTCAGTCCAAAACGGGCTGTATGATGCGCCCATTTGCATGGCTCGGCTACGGATCTCAGCCCGAAACGGGTTTTCAAAACCACTTATACTAAATTTTACTCCCTCCAGGAGCTTGTTAAATGGTCGGTAAATGATATTACTCGGTGCTGGTCTTTTAATAACTTGAACATCATCTGCATTGGAGTCTGAGTTTGAATCAGATTCTGACATTCTCCTTTTCAAAGGCGATGTATTAATTGTCTGTGCTACATCATCACCAGAATGCGAATCAGCATTCACATGCATGGACTCTTGTTTCACTGAAGGTGACTGCATCACTGGCTGATTTGTTGGCTGCCCAGAATCATGAACAGGTTCATGAGCAGAAACATGAATGGAATTGTGAATGGAATCATGAATAGAGTCATGCACAGAGTCATGGATAGTATCATGGACAGGGTCATGAACTGAAGAGGATGGTTCCGGTCTTGTCGGTGTAGTGGCATAATAAATGTCATCCCCAGAGGGAGCTTCTTGCTTCACTGGAGATATCACTGGAGATATTACTGGAGAAATCACCGGAGAATTGAAAGGATTTGATGACTCAGTGCAACCACTTGATGATACTTCACTGTTCATTTGGTTTTGAGGGTCAGTGTGTCTGGATGTTCTGAGGTCTCGATCTCCATTCACTGCCTCATCCTCGACTGGCTCTCCCTTTACTTCTGAAACTACTGAAAATTTGGAGTGTCAATACAAGTTTCCTCTTCGGAAAAATTAAATTACAGTTATGGTTGACTTACAAGGTACATCTGCAGTACATTGAGCAGGAGAACTGGGAATTTCTTCTTTGATGGGAAGAGCACTTCTAGCAACAACATGTGAAAGACCATACTTTTGGAGTTTGTTAAAGGGTTGTGAACAAGTTATTTTTAATATGTCCCACACTTTGTCTTTTTCTGCAGTTGCAAGGTCTTGTGGAAGGAATATGTAAATTCCATCAGTTTCAATGCCTAACCTTGATTCACTTGGTGTCATTAAGTTCTGAGTTCTCCAAAGAACCTAAAGAATAAAATATTTATGAAATTTTTAAAACATATAAGAAACAGAGGCGTACATGCAGAATTAATATGAACATACTTTGAATCTCCCTGGCTCCTCAGAACATCCTCCCTCCACTTGGACATATGCCGAACCATTGTTTTTGATTTCTAAGCTACTAATGACAAAGGGCTTTTCATAAGTTAATGTAACATGAGCAAACTTTTCATCAGGAGATGAGCACAGCCATTGCTTTCTCTCGTCACTTGGCTTCAATGCACCTCTGACAAGATTAAGAGCGGGAAACGCCTGGAACAGAAAACACAATAACCAGCTTACAAGAGGACTTTTCTAACAAGTGACATCAGATCAGAACTAATAGCTGTGAACAGGTTTACTTTCGTAAAATGGATCGAGGCCTAAAAGAATCAATTCTTTTCTTAAAAGTTGTATACTGTTAGGACACTGAATTGGTCTTACTGTGTAGCTTCAAGTTGAACAAGAGTATCATATTGGACCCATGAATAGTAAGGTGATGAATCCAGACCATATAGATTCATAAAACTTTTCTGGCTAAACATTGTTCGCAAAACACTTGCAAATTTTCGTACTACTTACCGGATCTTCGCTGCTGCAACAAACGTCAATGGGTTTAACTTCCACCATAGCTGAAGGGTAACGTTGCACCAAGTTTCAGGCAGCGTTTGAAGCCCCTGAAAATAAACGAAGACACTAACGAGTTGAAACTTTGAAAGCTTCGCGTCTTTAGGCTACGTTTTACATTTCCAACGAGAATGAAAACAAACAACAGCACTTGCCACAATATGGCGACAACAACAGACTGAAGTAGAGAAATCGGCGGATAGAGGGCGTTAATATCATTGTGTTGCCAACACCACTTCCATAAAATCGGTCGAGCGCACGGGAGACATGGGATAGGCCCACCGCTTCTAGCAGACAGCCGATCCCATGTCTGCCGTGTGCTTTACCGTCCATAAAATGGTCTTGTTCGATGTATCGTTATCGTTCAATGTTGCGGCCCGGCTGAACTTAATGAAAGAACATGTGTGTTAGCTTGTTTTCATTTAATTTTAGGTGGTAAACAAATAGAATGGCAACATGGGGAAGTTGTCGAATCGAGGAAGGGCTGATGCCTACGATGAGTACGATGCCAGGAAATTAGGTGAACCAATTAAACCAGTGGAAGTAAGTAATGCCATCCTCTCTTGCGTAAGGTTATGGGGTTTTGTTTCTAAGAATTCAAATAGTGCTTTCGCCTTGTCATTAGAATTTCCTGGTTCATAGCACTGCTTTGACCTACGCTGATAACTTCTTTGTGCTAATGCACCTCTTCTTTTTACAGGACAAGTGGAAGCTTGTTCCAGCGTTCTTGAAGGTGAAGGGACTGGTAAAACAACATGTTGACTCATTTAATTATTTTGTCAATGTTGAAATTAAAAAGATAGTACAAGCCAATGAAAGAGTGCTAACAGATGTTGATCCCACATTCTATCTGAAGTAAGTTGTACTCAACCAAATTCTATTTCCCCTGATAAAGTTGAATCATTGTGTTTACTGACTGCTGTTTTGATAGATACACAAATGTTACTGTTGGTATGCCAAATGTTGAGGAGGGGTATGATACCGTAAAGTCCACAACACCTCATGAATGTCGTCTTCGGGATCTGAACTACTCAGCCCCCATTACTGTCGATGTTGAATACACCAGGGGAACCCAGCGAGTGATAGCTAAGGATTTGACTATTGGGAGGTACGTGCTGTTTAAATTACATTACACATTTTAATGCCTCTTTTCATCCTTAAGTGATCCTATCATTCATACTTGCAGGATGCCAATCATGTTACGAAGTTCTCATTGTGTTTTGTCTGGTAAATCTGAACATGAACTAGCTAAAATGAATGAGTGTCCGCATGACCCAGGTGGCTATTTCATTGTAAGAGGTCAAGAAAGAGTTATTCTGATACAGGAACAGTTGTCACGTAACCGTATGATTGTTGAAGATGATAGGAAAGGAGGCATCCAGTGTCAGGTGACAAGTTCCACTCATGATAAGAAATCTCGTACAAATATCATTGCTAAAAATGGTAAATATTATATGAAACACAACACCTTCCAGGATGTAAGTTACTACCTTTGTTTTCTGGATATATATCATCCTTTAGAAAACTAAGTATTTGTTTTATTGTGTTACTTTTTCGTCAGGATCTACCTGTTGTGATTGTTTTTAAAGCGATGGGTATAGTAAGTGATCAAGAAATTGCTCAAATGATTGGAACAGAAGAAGATGCTCTTGAACGGTTTTCCCCATCTATTGAGGAATGTCTCAAAAATAATATCTTCACTCAAATTCAAGCTTTAAAGTTAGTCATATTCAGTCCTGTAAAGATTCTAAACGGGTTTACTGTACACGGTCTCTCAATTGATGCAAATTTTGTTTAGGTTTCTGGGTGCCAAGTTGCGTCAGAAACGCTATTATTCTGCTGCATCAAAGGCAAAGTCTCCGGCGGATGAAGTTCGAGAACTTCTGGCAACAACCATTTTAGCTCATGTTCCGGTTAGTAATGTATTTTATTCAAGAAGACACCCACGTTTACTTATCTAATCTATTATTAATGTTTTCATGTTTTTCTAAATATCCCAGGTGAAAAGCTTTAATTTTAAAATGAAAGCAACATACATGGCTCTTATGGTCAGAAGGGTAATACAAGCCCAGCAAAATTCAAAACTAGTGGATGACCGGGATTACTATGGAAATAAAAGATTGGAGCTTGCTGGGTCTTTGCTATCACTTATGTTTGAAGACTTATTCAAACGTTTTAACTTTGAATTGAAGTCCATTGCAGATAAAAACATTCCAAAAGTGAAAGCGGCTGTGTTTGACATTGTGAAACATATGAGGCAAGACTTAATATCCAATGGACTAGCACATGCTATTTCTACTGGGAATTGGACAATCAAGAGATTTAAGATGGAACGTCAAGGAGTGACTCAAGTCCTTTCCAGACTTTCATACATATCAGCTCTTGGAATGATGACAAGAGTAAATTCTCAGTTTGAAAAGTCCCGCAAAGTGTCTGGTCCAAGATCATTACAACCTAGCCAGTGGGGTATGCTGTGTCCATCTGACACACCTGAAGGTGAGGCATGTGGGTTAGTGAAAAATTTAGCACTCATGACTCACATCACTACTGAAGTGGAAGAGGGGCCCATTATTCGTCTTGCATACAATGTGGGAGTTGAAGATATTAGTCTGTTGGGTGGTGATGAAATTAATGGTCCTCAGGTGTACATGGTCTTTTTGAATGGTAAGTTGGTTCCCATAACTTATTTGATGTGCCCCTAGATTTTTTTTTTCTTTTTTTCTTTTGCTCATATACATTTATTCTTGGTGCAGGTAATATTTTGGGAGTGTGTAGAGACTATGTAAGGCTGGTTCGTGTCTTCCGCATGATGCGACGAGGAGGTCACATCAGTGGCTTTATATCTATATATCCTCAGCACCAGCACTCCTGTGTATACATAAGCTCTGATGGAGGAAGACTTTGCAGGCCTTACATAATTGTAGAAAATGGTAGACCATTAGTTACCCAGCGTCATATAGATGAGCTTGTTCAGGGCTTGAGGAATTTTGAAGATTTTCTCAATGAAGGTATGCATGAATGCATTTTTTTGTTATTAAATGTCTTATCTTATCAAAATATTTATCCTGTATTATCTGATCAAGGTCTCATTGAATATTTGGATGTGAATGAAGAAAATGACAGTTACATATCTTTGACTGAAGAACAAATAGAGCCAAATGTCTCAACACACCTTGAAATAGAACCATTTACTCTGTTAGGTGTGTGTGCAGGATTAGTTCCATATCCCCATCACAATCAAAGTCCCAGAAATACTTATCAATGTGCTATGGGTAAACAGGCTATGGGTATGTTTTATTTTTTTCTCTACTGTTTCTCTACTTTTGGAAAAAAAAATAAAAAAAAAATGACTGTATTCGAATATCTGTGGCTCATTTGACACATAAATAATAATTTTTATTGTTAAAGGTACTATTGGATACAATCAGCGTAATAGAATTGACACTTTACTCTATAATTTAGTTTATCCTCAAGCTCCAATGGTAAAATCAAGAACCATTGAGTTAACAAATTTTGACAAGCTGCCTGCTGGTCAAAATGCTACTGTGGCTGTTATGAGCTATTCAGGGTATGATATAGAAGATGCTCTCATATTGAACAAGGCTTCAATTGACAGAGGTAAAAATTTTACTTCCCAAACTTATTAAATAGTATACTGCTTGCATCCACCTTTTTCATTTAATAAAAAATTACCTCTGAATGTTGTAGGTTATGGGAGATGTCTGGTTTATAGAAATGCCAAATGCATCATGAAGCGTTACCCTAATCGAACATTTGACAGAATTTTGGGCCCCTTAGTTGACGCTGATTCAAAGAAACCTATTTGGAGGCACGATATTTTAGATGTTGATGGTATAGCATCACCAGGAGAGATGGTTCAAGACAGACAGGTGAAGAAAGTGGTAATTTAATGTTACTAGCTAATTTGTACCACTTTATAGTAAAACTCAATCAAAATTTTGCAGGTCATGGTCAACAAATCTATGCCAGTTGCAAGTATGGGACCAGGGGAACAAGCTCAACCTGAGTACAGAGATGTGCCAGTGCAGTACAAAGGAACAGTGCCCTCTTATGTAGAAAAAGTTATGGTATCCTCAAATAATGAAGAATCCTTCTTGATAAAGCTCTTGTTAAGACAGACCAGGAGACCTGAAATAGGTGATAAATTTAGTAGCCGGCATGGCCAAAAGGGAGTTACAGGTATGTACTTTAATTTTTAGGTCTGGCTTATCTTATCTCACTTTTCCATTAATGTCTCATTATTTTTTACTTTAGGGCTGATTGTTGAGCAAGAAGACATGCCTTTCAATGATCTCGGTATCTGCCCTGATATGATTATGAACCCTCATGGCTTTCCATCTCGTATGACGGTTGGCAAATTAATTGAATTGCTTGCTGGAAAGGCTGGTTTGATGGAAGGGAAGTTCCACTATGGTACAGGTAAGAGTTTACACTTATTCATGCTTTCAAGATTGTTTGTCAGCAAATTGAAGTCACCTGTCATGCTTTCATTTTCAGCATTTGGTGGATCTAAAGTAAAAGATGTGTGCGAAGAACTTGTCAGGCATGGCTTTAATTTCCAAGGAAAGGACTTCTTCTACTCTGGAATAACAGGAGAGCCACTGCAGGCATATATATACTCTGGCCCTGTTAGTAACAAATTCCTTTTCTCTTAGTGTTTGACACTTCAATTTGACTGATAGCGAAATGATGATAAAATAATAACAATTATGTGTGTGCAGGTTTATTATCAAAAGCTGAAACACATGGTTCAGGACAAAATGCACGCTCGTGCTCGTGGCCCTAGAGCTGTGCTTACTCGCCAACCCACCGAAGGCCGAAGCCGTGAGGGAGGTTTGCGTCTTGGAGAGATGGAACGAGATTGTTTGATTGGTTATGGTGCAAGTATGATGCTGGTGGAGAGGCTGATGGTGTCTAGTGATGCCTTCAAGGTTGATGTGTGCAATATCTGTGGCTTACTGGCATACTCTGGCTGGTGTCACAGCTGTCAGAGTTCTGCGTCAGTCTCCACCATTAATATACCTTATGCATGCAAGCTGTTGTTCCAAGAGCTCCAGTCAATGAATATTACTCCAAGACTCACTCTGACAAACTACTGTGAATGAATACAAGTCCAGCTTAACAGAAATTTATTTGTTATTTTTTTTGTTTTTGGCTCAGGCATGGAGCTGGTCTGCTGCCTGTCATGATGAAATTGTGGTATCAGAAAAGGCTGAAGTTCAATTTGTAAATAAAACTCCTGTTAAATGTTATTTAATTTAAAAAAAAATAAAATTAAGGGGAGACTGTACATGGGTCGAACTAGAATGGTTTGAATTTTCTTGCAGTTTTTAGCATTTGAATCTTTTTCTTGTCTTCCTCAAACTTTTGACGTAATGTCATTAAATCTGGAAAGGAAAACTCATTTTTACACTTTTTATCAAATACTAAACATACTTAGTAATGATGGCAGAGACTTACTCTTCATTTTCGCTTCTCTGATTTGGAAGGAATAAATATTGAGTAATTCTTTTTTAGACCGCTTCTTGTCCTCATTTGCAAGAATCTTTTTGGTTTTACTTTCAGTTCTAGCAAAGCCTGGATTGCGTCCCCTAAGGTGGTGATACGAATTAAATTAATAATGACGGTTCACGAGTGGTTCATTATCAATCTCATTAATATTAGATTACATACCGTTTGGAGACAGTTATCCAGCCATCCTCATCCTCCTCTCCTTCTGCCTTCTCCTTTTCTATTTCTTTTTGCACTTTCCTGTCATACACTGCCATAAAGTTATCCACATCCTGCTTCATTGCATTCACATTAGGAATGCGTGCATTATATTCAGCGCACCATTCTTGTGATGACAAAAAAGATAATGGGGAAAAATATCAATTAACATTCTTGCAAGTAGGAACAAAAACGTTGTGAAAGGTCGACTTACTGCTAGTGCCACACAAGAGAGGAGACTCCGGGGAAGACAGTATTAAAGGTTGGTCCTGATTCCAATTCAATGCTCGCATAAGACCTTCAGCCTTTTCAAAGACCACATAAGCCACTTTAAATCCCTGCAATCATAAACACATAACGAGGCCATAATTAACATGAAAAGAGATCCACAACACATTTGTGACAAATTTGAGAAATACCTTGACCACTTCATGAGTAGGGAAGTAGGGGGATTCATCAACCGGTGGAACACTAGCAGATGGCTTTGAATGAAAGAAAACTGCTTTCACAGCTCCGCAATCTCGCCAGGCAAACTTCAATGATTCCTGTCAGAATAGAAGCAACGTAGATCTGAAGCATCAGAAATAGATAAATCTAATGATGTCTGAGCACTGTCAATCTCTAATTACCTCAGTGCAATAGGGAGGGACGTTCAGCATGAATAGAGTCCGATCAGATGGCTTGCCAGGATGCCTCTCCCTTACGGCATGCTGTTTGACGAAGATCATGTGTTGTCCTGAACTTTCTGAGCTGTACTTTAAATATAATGCTGGAACAGATCATTACACGAAAATTAGAAAACATAAGATAATCATTTTGGCTGGGACTCATGGCACGTCTGAGAATGCAGAGTTTGACGTAAATATTGACATTAGTTCTTTGTATAAAAAATTTAGTTAAATATTTATATAAGTACCCAGGGCGACATAACCTATGCCAAAACGTGGGTTACATTTGATACACAATAGAGAAGGATATTAGATCATTTTAGTGCTGTTTACATTGATAATATAAATTCGGTAACAAATTTTGTACCTATCAGGCCCAAAGGGCACTTGGGTTTGTCCATTAGGTCAAAATTTCGAAGGATGTCAAGTCAAAATGTTGTTGATGTTCGAGCTGTCGGCGACCTTCCTCCCTCCTCTCGTCAGTGATACCAACTAACGGACCAACGACAAATCCGAAGGAAGAAGAAGGAATTGGGTCAGAACACACAGAAAATCAAAGAACCCTGACTTATTTCATAGAAGACCAAACTTTACAGTAGCAGCATTAATTTTTTAAAACATTGCCCGTGCCCGCAACACTGCAAGCGGCGCGCGCCATTCAAACGTCGTTCCGGGTTAGGACACTCGGGCATCACGCAAGCACAAATCATCGGTAGGTCTGATTTGGAAAAAAAAAAAAAAACACACACAAAGTAGGCGCTGGACTCTTCATAATGCGTGGGCATCCACGAGATCCGTCGGGAAGTCCCAGACGGAAATGGAAGTAATGGGGAATGCCCTTCGGCCGAGGGAACCGGATGGATAGGGAACTGCAGTTTGATTCCGAGAGTCGTTTCCGTCGATGTCTCTCTCGCACCTATAGGCAACGCCCCATGAGTGCGAGAGAACGGATCTCCTCTGCTGAGCATCGCCCCACTACGCCGCCATCGTCCCGGAGATGACCGAGCATGGCTGCGGCTGCGCCGAGCTGTTGAACCCACCCGGACAACCCGGACGGCAACGCGAGGGGGGGGGGGGCGTTACGTAACGGGGTATGGTGCTGCCACGGCGTTGCGGCGTGCGTACCCGAACCAACGCACCTGGCCTGCCGCCTCACTTTGAGAAGAAGTGTTCGGTGACGCAACGCCGAGCCCAGAGCCCTGGGCTGCCGCCATGCTGCTGCCGCCCATGCCGCTGGCAGGCTGCTGGCATGGGAAGCAAGGGCGCCTGAGAAAGCGAGCGTAAGGGCCGCGGCGAAGGACAACGGATGGACCAACCGAGAGCACGCGTCCCGGAAGCAGCGTCGTTTTTCTGCGACTGGTCTCGTGTTTCGCGCGACACGCTGCGCAACGGAATTTGTGACTTCCCTCCGTTCCAGAAGGAGCAGAGCAGAACCTGCCGGCGATGATGGTGACGAGGAGGCAGGTTCGCGGCGTCGCCGTCAAGTCTGCCTGCACGGCTGCGAGGGAGCCGGGTGCAACCAGCAGACTCATTCCGAGAGTCGTTTTCGTCGCTCTGCGTCTCTCTCGCACCCCTACCAAACGCCTCTTGAGTGCGAGATGGACAGAGCGACGAAACGACTCGTGGTGGGGCGGTGCCGCGGGCGGTGCGGGTGGCGGGGCAGGGCGAGAGTGGTGACGGTGGGGCCCTGAGGGCCCAGCCCATCCGCCAGGACCGCCGCCGGTGCGCCGCCAAATCATCTGAGTCCGGGATCATTGGGGCCGCAGTGCGCCGAGGCGAGCCGAGCCGGGCCCGAGCGCGGAGCCGAACCGAGCCGAAGCCACGCAACCGGGTGAAAGAAGAAAGGGGCAGGCAGACCGGACCAAGTCCTCCGGTCGCGACGCGCGCTGCGCGACGCCTCCGCACACGGCCGCCGACATCCGCACCGAGCACCGCCTGCACCGACCACCATGGCCACGCCGGCCACGCCCCCAGCGACGACGCGGTCCTCGTGAGGCGTCCCGGCCGTCCCGGCTGTCCCGGCGGCTTCTACTATCACACGGCGTCAGGACCGATAACAGAGTGAGTACCTAAGGACAGAGGGAGGCTGTGGCGAGTCGTCCTGGTCGGGCCCACCCAGTAACCCATGCCGGACAATGCCTGCCCTCCAACTTCCTCCAGCGCCTCGTCGCGCGCGCCGAAGTCATCGCGCCGTGCGCCCGCGGTTAGTTCCGGTCTTTGCGGTCCTTGCACTGCCCTCATCCGTCCTGCAAGGTCCTGCCGACGCGGTGCTCTTGTTGGTCTGTTTGTTGGCCGCGCCGCCCGCTGCTCCTGCAGGGTAGGCAGCCCGCGGAGCAGGCCGGCGCGGCGGGCCTGTGTCACCCTGTCTGTGACGTCACAGACCTGAGGTCTGGAGGCCCATAAGGATCGAGGGGACGCCGGGCTGACGCGTTGACGCGCTGACGCCGGGCTGGCTGGCCGCCAACCGGCCAGCTTTCTTTTTCCCCCCGAAACACCCCGGGTCGGCCTCTCTGGTCGGCCCGTCGGCCCGGCGCAGATAGACGACACAGACCAGCCAGACGCCAGACGCGTCGGCTCCAGTGGGAAACGGCTGCTCTGCTGGAGCGGAGCCTGGACTGAGCCCAGACTGAAGCGGCCCAGACGCTCCAGGGCCTCACCTCCAGGTGACATACGCGGAGCGGGTACACTGGCTGCTTTGACGCTGCAGAGCCAGCAAGCAAGAGCAGGAAACTTTCGATTTCTTTTTTTTTTCCGAGCAGTCTTTGCTCCGTGTACATACACACAGGCGCACACCTACTGCTTAAAAACTTCCAACTCGAAGGCGCGCCGACTCTTCCCGACAAGAGCACGTAACACATGATATCAGACATTGACTCTCTCCCCCCTTTCTCCGCGTCCCGATTCGCTCCCCATATCACGGCAACAAACACCGCGACTATCTTAGCCTGGCCCGTGACGAACATTTACGGAAACTCGCTTTACCCACTCCCGAGACTCCCGAAAGTGATTAGGAAAAATTACAGTGGCGCAAGAGCAGCGATGGTGTCCTTGTGTACATTCAGTTTCGAACTGGGGACTCCGACTCGCTCGAGCACACAGGTTTTCCTTTTGCTGCACACAGAGGCTCCGCCGGCCGACAAACAGACCGCGAAGGCAGGGCGAGCGAGGGCGAAACGAGATCCACGAGGCGTGGCTGTGCGTCTGCGATGTGAGGAGGGACCACCCAAAAGATCAAAACCGTCGCAATGCCCCGACCTACTTTTCCCTCGGGTTCGGGTCGGGCCTCTGTACGAGACTGCGGGATACCCTGGGTCTATCGGAACTCCTCGGAACTCTTGGGCCTGTGGGCTTGAGGGCCGCGGGCGGGCCGCCCGGGAGGTAGGCAACCCAGCGGCGGGCAGGCACACGGTAGCACACGGGTGTCGCCGCGCGGCGGCCTAGAGGCTCATCCAACTGCTTCTGTTGCAGCCATGGCGCTGGTCGAGGTGCTCCTGGGCGTGGCCGTGCTGGCCTGCCTGCTGTACTACTACGCCACGAGCACGTTCTCGCACTGGGCGCAGCGCGGCGTGCCGCACCTGCCGCCGAAGATCCTTTTCGGCAACATCAAGGACATCGTCACCTTCCGCACCCTGCACGTCTACGGCTACCAGCAGCTGTACCACCACTTCGACGGGCTGCCCTACGCCGGCATCTACCAGATGCGCACCCCGTCCCTCATGCTGCGCGACCCGGAGGTCATCAAGCAGTTCCTCGTCAAGGACTTCGCACACTTCCACGACCGCGGCATCTTCTGCGACGTGGAGCGCGACCCCATGAGCGCCACGCTGGTCAACCTGTCGGGCCGCAAGTGGCGCAACCTGCGCACCAAGCTGACGCCGAGCTTCAGCGCCGTCAAGCTCAAGGGAATGGTGCCGCTGCTCAACGAGTGCGCCGACTCGCTGGTGGCGCTGGTGGGCGCGTCGGCGCAGGACGGCGAGGTGGAGATGCGCGAGGTGATGGCCAAGTTCACCACTGACGTGATCGGCTCGTGCGCCTTCGGGCTGCACTTCAACACGCTAAAGGACCCCGACTCGCAGTTCCGCGAGATGGGCCGCCGCGTGTTCCTGCCCACCTACGCCCGCACCGCCACGCACCTCACCCGGGTCTTCTTCCCCGCGCTGCTCAGCGTGCTGCACCTGCGCACCGTCAGCAAGGAGATCACCGACTTCTTCATCTCGCTCGTGCGCGACGTCATCCAGTTCCGGGAGAAGAGCGGCGAGACGCGCAACGACTTCATGCAGCTGCTCATGCAGCTGCGGCAGCAAGAGGAGGCTGCCCGGGACGACAACGCGGCCAAGGAAGAGGCTGTCGGTGAGTGGCGATAGCGGGTTCAACTACTGGCTCATTTCATTTGGAGCCAAACGTTACGACTTTTTTTCCCCCCATGCAGTGCTGGACGACCGACTCCTCACGGCGCAGGTCTTCATCTTCTTCGTGGCGGGCTTCGAGACGTCCTCGTCCACCATGTCCTTCTGCGTCTACGAGCTGGCAGTCAACGAGAGCGTGCAGGAGGCAGCGCGCGCCGAGGTGGACGCCATCCTGGCCGAGCTCGACGGGCAGCCAATCACCTACGAGCACGTCGCCAAGATGACCTACATCGAGAAGGTCCTACTGGGTAAGGTAGATTGCGGCGCGTTAAGAACCCCGCAAGTCCAGGACCAACTGAACTGACCCCATGCTTCCCCTTCCAGAGACGATGCGCAAGTACCCGCCCGTGCCTGGCCTGGTGCGCGTCTGCACCAAGCCCTACACCGTGCCCGGCACCAAGGTCCACATGGACGTGGGGTCCCAGGTCTTCATCCCGACCTTCTCCATCCAGCGGGACCCCGACATCTTCCCGGACCCGGACCGCTTCGACCCGGAGCGCTTCAGCGAGGAGGGCCGCAAGACGTGGCACCCGTTCGCGTACCTGCCCTTCGGCGAGGGGCCCAGGATCTGCATCGGGCTGCGCTTCGCCATGGTGGAGATGAAGCTCGGCCTGGCGCGCCTGCTGCAGCACTACAAGCTGCTCCCGGCGCCCAGCCTGCCCGTGCCCATGCGCTTCGACCCCAAGGGCTTCGTGCTCACGGCCGAGGGGGGTGTCAACCTGCGGGTCCAACCGCGGCACACGGCGTGAAGGGGGACAAACAAGAAAGAGAAAAGACTTGGAGAGAAGAATGGAATGTTGGGTGCTATCATTGTTGTAAATTCAGAGGTTTTAAATTAAATAAGATATTTTTATTAGACTGCATGAATAATGTTGACTTTGATCCTTGGGCACTTCATTCACAAAATATGATGCTTTAATTTCATGTGTGCATCATGTTCTTTGGAGCTTGTTGTCCGTCTAAGACAGGATAAATAAGGAGTTCCAATCATGCACACACCACAGGCGTTTTTTTCTTAGAGAGAAACGCTTTTAAGTTCATTAGAAAATGGTAAAATGAATAATTGTAGGATGCAACCACACACTGGAAAAGCGGCTAGACAAAAATTAAAATAAAGCCAACAATCCCCAAGACAGTCTTACCAAATTCACAATTTTGCAAGCCTTTTCTTCTTTACAGTGATAATTTTATAACACTAAAACTACATCAATACACAGCAGCGCCCACCCCAATGATTGCATAACTAATGTTCACATTGGAAAAGTTTCCCAACATCTCACTTATTCCACTCAGGCGCGCACAGTGATTAAAACAACACAACCCCTTCTGATGAAGAACTCACACAGAACTCACACATCACCAGTATTTCAACTGGAATAAGTTTTAAGCGTACGACCGCGACGCAAATGCAAGGTAAACAATTTAAAAAAAAAACAAAAAAAAAAAACAATTGCCATAGAAAAAAAATAAAAATTTAAAAAATAAAGGAATGAAGGCAAGCACTGGTGGCAGCCTCCTGCTCTAGTTCCATCCACCACGACCTCTTCCGCGGCCCCGAGGGGGTCCTCCCGACCGGCCGCCTCTGCCGCGACTCCGCATGGGGCCCCCGGAACCCCTGCCGCCCCTTGACGACGAGGAGTAGGGGCCGCCCCAGCCGCCGCCGCGACCTCGACCTCGATATCCACCACGATGGCCGCCGCTGTCACCGTCGTCACCCTCTTCGTGGTGCTCCTCTTCTTCTTCCCAGTGCCGGGGCCTCTTGGAGCCGTGGTGGCCGTGGTAGTCCTCCTCCTGCTCGTGCATAGGGGGCATGTTGGGCGTGGCGAGCAGCCCTCCCCGTGGCGTTTCCAGCAGACCGTGCGCGCGTGGCTGCGCGGGCCGCTTCTGCTCCCAGCCGCCGGCGCTGCCTCGCATTGCCCGGCCTCGGCCCCGGCCGCCGCCCCACCGCCCTGGGCTGGGGCCTGCTCCAGAGTCATCGTAGTCCTCGTCGCCACCCTCCGCGGCCACGCTGCTGGCCGCCCCGCCCCAGCGGCTGCCGACGTACCCTCCGCGCGCCGGGCTCGGCCCGGATCGGCCGTACGCGTGCGAGTCGTCGTCCTGGTCGTCCATGTCCTCGCCGTCCTCGTAGTCGTCCTTGCCGCGGTACAGACCCCCAGCGCCTGCGCCGGAAGGTCCCCTGCGGGGATCGGTGGGGCGTCCGTCGTCGACAGCGCCGGACTGGCGGTAGTCGGCGTCCTTCGCCTTGCCGGAGAACGGCCCCACGCCGGGCACGGGGAACTTCCCCAGCAGCCCGCCGGGGTTGCCGAGTGCGGCGTGCGGCAGGAGCGGGGGCCGCGTAGAACGGCGGTAGTCGCGGTCCTCGCCCTGGTGCTCCTCGTCGGCCGCGGGGACGGACGGGGCGCTGTGCTGTGTGCGAGGGTCGCGAGGGTCGCGCGGGTCACGAGGGTCACGAGAGTCACGTGGGTCACGAGAGTCACGAGGGTCACGAGATTCTCGGGGGTCTCGCGGATCCTACGAAAGAAAAAGGAAAGATAACCATTAATATGTTAATTATTTACAAGTGTGTCTTTGCGGCATGTGAAATGTTTCACTCACCATCAGAGGCCCTGATCGTCTCAGGTCGTGATCCTTCATGAATGGACCTGATGCGGAATTCCTTCCCAGGACTCCCCCGCCGGCAGGGATGCCTGGAGCCAATCCCAATAGACTAGGTCCAGGCTGCGACGATTGCCGCATGTCCTTGTCACTATTGCCCGAACCTCGCAGGTCCTGATCACCAAACTCTCTGAAGCAGATCAACAAGATAAATTAATATGATGCTTCACAAACTGTGGGAATGTATTCTCTCTCAAGTCCCTTACCGTCCAGACATACGCGGGTCTCTCAAATCTTGGTCTCCAAATGCATTATCTTGGTCAAGCAATGTTGAATTGTAAATTTCCTCCTCTTCACTCATAAACCTTTGATGAATGGCATCAGAGTCATCTTCCTCGTAGCCCTCATAATAGTCATCCTGCTCATCGTAGTCCGCACCCTGGCCGTCGCGGTATTCCTCCTCGTCCTCATCATTGTGAGAGCCACGAGAACGCCCGCGGCCGCGGTCTCGGTCCCTCCCACGACCCCTTCCACGGGCCCTATCCGGCTGCAAGCAACACATTCACAAAATACAACACACTCTATGATACGATAGAATAACTAGAGGAAGAAATAACAAGCAATCGGCAAAAGCAATACCAATTTTTGTGGAGGTATATTGGGTGTTGATAGTAACGGAGGTCTTCTTGGTAGCTCATATGCTTTCAATGATCGAAGTTCACTGTCGACTGAAGGGTCTTCATGGTAATACTGGGTGCTTTCATCATGAGCAATGTCATTAACCAAGTCCTCCACAGCACCACAATTGATCAGCTTATATATTGCATCAGCACCATTGCCAATAGTGCGTGACAGAACAGAATCCGCTGGAATGAGAAAAAGCAATTAAGATACATAAAAAAACAAAGAGACTTCTAAAAATACTGAAGGTCAGTATAATACTTACGAGTAACAGGTAAAACTTTGCCATACATGAAGAGGGCTGTTGGTTCTAGTTCTGTTACTGGAACTACACCAGGTACCTTTTCCACAATTTGTTGTATCATTTTAGCAATAGCATCTTGATCAGCTTCTCTATTTTCACAATTAAAATCATCATCTCCGTTTTCTACAAGATAAAAAAAATAATTGTGCTATAAATTGAGCAACAGGATCACTCAAGATTATAAGCTCCACCATGATGGTAAGATGGGCAAGAATTGGGGAAGAATCTACTTTTCTTTTGAATTCACTCACTGACTGAATAAAATCCCGATTCAAAAGGTTCAAAATTATGGGGATAAAAATTCCTGGGAATACGATGGCAGGGAAACATTTCCATCGTTGGATGATTGTAACATTCAGTTGGAAATGGAAAGAAGGGCCGGTGGCAGGCATATGAGGGAACACTTGCAAAGGGAGGAAGATGCACTGCCGGGAGGGAAGGTGGGGCGGGTGCGCTTAGCGCAGGGCGGGCGGGGCGGGCGGGGTAGATGGGGTAGGCAGGACCAGCTCCACGGCGAGGTGGGGGCAGCCAAGATTGCCTGGTTAATTCTTTTGAGCGCAAATTCCTTCCTGAAGAATCAATGCATAGACCAGGAGCAACAACAAATATCTAAAGGACAGTGTTTTGGGATAAGCCACAAATCACATACCTTCATCAAAATTGGGTTTAGCCGTGTCATTCCATTGCGCTTGGAAATTCCTTGGAATAGGTTTGGAATAAGGAACCTTTAAGAAAACAGAAATGTAAATTACAAAGTGTTTCTTTTTTTAAAAAAAATAAAACAGAAAAAAAATACAAATGCATAGAGAGCAGTTCTGTAAAATCCAACAATATTTGAGAATACAAACCGAAGAGTCTAGGGCTACAACAACAATAAAAGCTGGTTTTTAAAATGTTTTTAATGTTTCAAGGCAGATGAGGTTAATACTACAGAGGACTATCTAATACATGCTATGGTATGTAAGTAAATAATATATACAAAGCACTACAAGCTTAATTAATATCACCTTTGGACGTCGTGTGTTGTTGGCCGTTGGATTCCATCGCATCCCAGCATAGCCCTGAAGCATAACCCACTATATTCATGCATTTATTACAGAACTATCACTATTAGAGTCTACAAGAAAAAAGGGAGTAAAAGAAAAGCTCTCCACCCATGTGTCTATGACACATGGCACAAAATAAGCATCTAAAAGGTTTCCACAAACAGAAAATAAATATCTAGAGCATAAAAAGGGAACTAAAAAAAAAGAAAAAAAAGAAGAAATTCAATAGATTGATTACATGCAGAGTGTTAATCTGTGGAAAGAGGGTGAGGATGATTTTTTTTTTTTTTTTTTTTTTTATTATAAACGGCTAATAGGAAAGGTTCATTAAGACAGGAGACCACATGCTGAACCAAAGTCAAAAAGGGAAATATAATTGTCAGTCACACATGCAACTAGATGCACCAGATAAGAAAACCAACACACCTTCTTGATGAGAGGCATTTTACAATTCTTATCATCCATATCAAAGTCTAAGCCTGGAATAGCGTCCATAGCTGAAGATGATGACACTGATAACTCAGCAAGCTCATGAGTATTATCAACCTTGTCTTCCGGACCCATTCCGGGTATAACAGAGGTGTCATCTGCATTTCAGAATAGCCAGAATTAATTTTTACAGATCATAAGTGTTGACGAGCAGGTACAGAAGTGGGAACAGAACAATACAAACCTTGTTCCATTTCTTCTAAGCCAGAAACACCAGCGGGCATGTTATTAAGGTTGTACTTGTCACGCATTTGGTCGCCAGGGCGATTGCGAGTCCAAAATTTGCTAGTATGGTCATTTGATCCTGAACAGAGAATATGACCCAAAGGATGCCATGCCAAGGTCCATACTATACTGTCATGAGCCTGTTCAATTGCTCCAACTTCCTTGTCCGCCCTGCATTGGAAAGGAGAAAAAATTGGATTACTTGGCCTAATAGGAAACTTTACTTTCACACAAGACCAGATACACACCCAACATGCCAGAACAATATGGCTCCATCGGAACCACCACTTGCAAACAATCCTTCATGATACGGATGCCAAGCAACACTACTAGATTCCTTTTTATGACCACGGAACGTTTGTAGCTCCTGACTCAGTTGTCTGATGTCAAACAATTTAAGAAGATGGTCCCGTGATGCGGTTACCAGCCAGTTTCCATTGCTATTCCATTTTACATCCATAACGGTGCTTTTGTGTGCATGTCTGTGAATAAGGAAGCCCAGTAAAAGAATTTGTTTCGTGAATGCACTTTCACTTTCCAATGCCATTCTTAACTTACAAAGTAGCTAATGATTGGCCAGTCTTTGGATCCCACAGTTTGACTGGCTGCTGATTGTCTTTACTGCCAGAAACTATGAGTCCTTTTTGGGGATGCCAGTCAACACACTTCACATCTGCACCATGACCTGATCAAAAATTAAAACAAAGAGGAAACATTTAGAAGAGTCAAATGTTGTGAAAAATAATTTGTTCTCAAGAAATAAATTTCTTTTATGAATTTCTCCTGTGAAATAGCATTGAATTGAATTCATGAGGTACAAGTAGATACTAACCACGCAGTATTCTCTCCTCATGGCAGCGCAAGAAGTCCCAAACACGAATTGTTCCATCGTCTGAACATGTCGCAAACTTGGAATCTGATGGGCTGAAGCTGTTGGTAAAAGACGAATGGCAGACAGGTTAGAGGTGAACAAGGGATCACTCACATGAAACATTGGACATAGCTGACACAAGACTAAAAATAGTGGATTTACTCATTCATTTCCGGTAATGCTTTTCATCCAAAATAAATATTTACTTATTAAAAATAAAATAAAATTGATTGATGACAGCTAATACTTAATGGAGAAGAGACAACATGAAGAAGGAAGATGCCATGTTATTATAAATACTGAATTGCAGAAGATTATATTGTAGTTGTTCAGTGAGCAACTATAATACCATCATGCAAACACAGTGCTGTTTTATTTCAGCCAGGAGGTGCTTGTACCTCAATGATTTGTGTTTGGTAAAAGCTGCTATCCAAAACACAGTAATGCTAAGAAAACCTAAATGAAAAAATTTGTACTGGAACATTTTTCTTGAAAATGTAACCAAAGGTTTAGGTAACAGAACTTGAATGTAAAAAATAATAATTAGAATTGCTGTAGAAAACATCGATAGAAGCCTTCAAATTTCAAATCAAACATGGGGGATTGAGCTAACCAATAACCAAATGAAATATGTCTGCATGTGTCCCAATTTCTTTTGCAAGATAGTAAGCCAAGTGCAATATTAAGTAATAACTGTATCTATAACTGAGCTCTAAATTCGAGAAGCGCCGGGTTACCGTGATAATAACTACGAAGAAATAACAGTTATCACTCATTTATTGGTAGGCCAAGACTTACATCTAGTACAAGTAAAAAAAAATGGCAACTAGGTGATACCAATGTGATACCTTTATTCAGTCTCAAAATAAAGATAATAAAAGTAGATGAAGAATGTCTTTCAACAATACTGGTAACTATTAATCAGTCTTTTCGTTACAACAGTCAAGAACACATACTTTGATATAAAAGGATGTTGTGTTCTTAAGATAAGGTTCAAGGTGCACTTTATTTCTTTATTGGAGCACACCAGACCCAAACACATTTTAAGACACCAGCAAACCAGGTGATCACAAGAAACGCAAATGTTTTATTGGCTAGACACTCAAAACTAAGATTGCATGGTTCACTTCATCGCGTGTGAGAGAACTATGTGAATGTGTTTGTTCACCAGCACAAAAAAAACCTACAGGGCTAGTAAATCAAAATTTTCAATTCCACATGCAAAGGTCACCCAGTATCAAGAGATTGTTTGTGAAACTGCAAAATCACATTTAGTGAATTTATTAATTTGTCATTGATTCTTTTTAGCACCTAAAATGGAAGTTTGTAAGTAGGGGGTTTATTTTAATATGTAAATCCTAACAATGGAAATTAAGGATAGGTTCCAAGTCACCTATTTTAAAAATGAGTTTACTTCAGAGATGTATTCATTCTGTTTGTATAAGTGCAAGAGAGAGTGAGAGAGAGTGAGAGAGAGAGAGAGAGAGAGAGAGAGAGAGAGGGGGGGATTTATAGGTAAAAGTGTATGTGTTAAGACTTGCAGGGTAGAAAAGGAAAACTGAAAGATGGAAAACTACTATGAACAAGTTTGCAAGTCGTTTAAAAATCAGACTAGAGCCATCACCACTAAGGAACATGCAAAATTGGTAAAATTTAAAATCCTGGATTTATCTAAGGCAAAGAATTAAAGCACAGGAACAGTCCCCAATTATTGTTATTTTTTAGGTTGGAAAATAGAACTGTGACATGAGTGAGACTAACAAAGTCGGCAGCTGAACAAATGTGTCATCATGAGAAAGTAGTTTATGCCTCAAAAATTGGAAGCTTAGAAACAGCAGATAAGAAGCTGAAAGTCTAATGTATATGTATGGGACCAGGAGCCTACCCATGTTTGAAGTTCTGATTTCAGACCGATTCACACAATTCCTTTTCTCATTCATTTCCAACAACAAATATAATACAATGAGAAGATACAGCCTGGCGGCGAGGGAGCAGTACCTTATGCCACGAACAGCCTCCTTATGCCCTTGGAACATCTTGACATTGTTCATGTTGGACTGCCAATACTTGACGTAACCAGCATGGTCAGCTGTCACCATCCACTGCTCATTGTGAGACCAGACCATGGTGCGGACCGGGGAGTCATGAGCCTGAAAAATATTTAAGAGAGATTATAATTCAACATAAGCAATAGAAGGACCATAAAATAAAACAAAAACTTATGTATAAAGTAAAGTAAATTTTTATTTAAAATTTACACTTAAAAAACTAGAAAGTGGCAGTTAATAAATTATCTTAGGGATGCTTCTGTCTATTTTTCAGTCAATGGAGCTACATATCTCACCTGAAGGATGGTTTCAAAGTTGAAAGTCAGCCCATTCCACAAAGTGAACTCTCCACTAGAAGCACCAGTGACTAATCTCCTGCCTTCAGGAGTCCATGCCATACAAAAAACAGGACAGCGCATTTTATTGGTGGCTGTTTTCACAAAACGTGTTGTTACAGCATTCATGGGGTTATCCTCATAACTCCGTGGAGGTTGTAAATCAGGGTAGTACAAAACGTCTGGTTGCAGAGCTCTCCGGTCTCTAAAATCTCGTTGCCAAACTCTTGCCTATCAAGAGAGATCAACACGTTACAAATACAATTCTGATGAACCAGAAGCTTCCAACCAAAAATTAGAATGTACTCACTTCTAACAATTTAATAATGGCAGCATTATAGTCAACAGTTTTCCTCATTACTGATTTTCTCAGCCTTTTGCCATCAAATTCCGGGTCAAGAGTTGGCCTTGGGTATGGACGGAAAGGTTGGAAAAAATGTTGACCCCTTGGTCCCTGCTGTGGTATCCCTGCTGGAGGGCCACCACTGTTGTAACGATTAAAGTGATGACCAGGATGTCCTGGCATGTTGGGTGGCGGGACTGCCATATTTGGTGGTGGTAAAGACAAATTAGGTGGCACTCCACCCATGGGTAGAGGCATCCCCATGTTGGGAGGAGGAGAGTTGAAGTGAGCCGTTTCTAACATTATGGAAGATTTAGGTCAGGATGACTAAAATAATATAATATAATATGGAATAAAATGTTTAGCTTGACATAAGATAATGACTGGGAAGGACTTCACAGAAGTCACTCCGTCTCCAACATCTGAAACAAAAAACACGCCCACTTTATTTAAAGGGAGTGGCAAACTGCACAGATAGTGAAAAGAGAATAAACAGGGACATGTAAAAGAGAGAAACGCAGAAGAGAAATGCCGCAGGAGTTTGGCAACAAGATGACAGAGATAATAATCAACTGTAATAATTTGACAATGTGGTAAAATTGAAAGAATGAACACCTAAACCGAGATAAACTGTGCACTACTCATTAGGTGCAGAAAGAAGATCACAGATGACATGATGTTGCTTAGCTGGCAGAAGCCTATGTACTCTAACCTAACTTTACACAAATAACATGACATGTAGCAGGGCGTCATTCATCTTGACCAAAGGATGCTTGAAAATTCTTTAAGGTGAAGAATCATTTCTACACCAAGCGGAGTATTTAATACGAGCTTGCAAGGAGTATTTCAAGGAGATATCAAATGGGGTTGATGGTTCGGCGGCACAATCATGCCCCATGAAAGAACAAGGGAAACAACAAATAAGAAAGGTCTGTAATGTACCTACCTACTATTATGTCTAGACATCTTAGAAATTAAAATAACAAAACGATGGCGGACAACATGAAGCGGCTTTATTTCAGGGAAATTACAGATTGATTATAACCCTGAGGTTCATTCCGCCATAACCGACCGAACCTCGCATCAATTTTAAAAGTACGTTCCAGTTCATCGGACCGCACACATTAGAGCCCCATATCTGACCACTTTTAAAACAGTTTTGAGTATGAAAGAAGTGAAAGTTCAAACACAATCGATTATCGTGCCAGTAAAGCACCATTAAAAAAAAAAACTTTGTTTTTCTATGAAAGAAAAATGGAGCGGTTATTAAATTGGCCGCAAAAGCGTTACCATACAGTCACGCACTCTGCTGTAGCTACGGGCAAAACAAGGGACGGTCAGCTGACGCACGTTGACGCTGCGTTGACATTTTGGCACATGTTTTTAAAGATCCATGCTTAAATGGCTGTTTTTTTATCATTTTCTCTCCTAAACCAATGCCTCTAAATAGTGGCATCGTCTTTGTGCCATTTACTGGTTTTAACTGGCCAATCATACCATGAATAATGAGGATCATTTCTCCGAGGTAGGTTAGAAGTCTCAGTGAGATTCACATTTTAACCGAGACTATTGTTATAATTAGTTAGGTGCATTTCATGTTGTACTTTCACCTCTGTAATGCGCCAAACACTGCCAATTTTTTTAGTTTATTACTTGCCCACTTTATTGATTTCACTGAATTAAGTGGAAATGACCTATACAGCCAATGAATGAAGTTGTGAATTTCATTGAAACTGGTGTAACTCATTTAAATTTTTTATGGTATGAAGTTTCGTAATTATTAACCACTCAAATCAGACCTCATTCCATTAGTTTTTCTCTATGTAGGGAGTTCGTCGTTTTGTAAGCAATGTGTTCTAACTCCCTTTAAATAATTTTCAGGATTCCAATGGATCCTCCCCATCTAACTCTGATGAAGTCACCATCAAAGAAAACTCTGAAGAGGATAAACCTTCTGAATCCAAAGAGTCCAAGTCGAAGTTTAATTGTGATGTTTGTCATAAAGTGTATCGTCACAAGTCAGATATGCTTCGACATCGGCGAAGTCATGTTGAGTCTGTTGTTAAATGTTCTCAGTGCCCTGCCTCATTCCCAACGGAAATGTCACTTAAAAAGCATGTAGCTGCAAAACATGCTGCTTCTGGAAACCATGATTTTGGTGAACACTTCCTTGCTCAATTAGTTCTTCCCGGTACCACTGCTGAGGTGCTTGATGCAGCATCATTTGTTAAAGGTGAGAAGAGATTTGTTGATCAATTAAAAGGTCACCCATGTAGTCAATGTGGGCTTAGATTCAAAGATCGCCGTGCGTTAGATAATCACAGCAAGCAACATATAGAAGTAGCAAATGCAGAAAAGGCAAAAGGGTATCATTGTAATCAGTGTGTAGAACATTTTCGAGACAAAAGAGCACTTGAGCGTCATGTTAAGAAGAAACATGGTAAACCCCATGTATGCATTCAATGTAGGGCTCGCTTTCCAACAGATGAGTTGCTAAAAGAACATGAATGTAAACTTGAAGAGAGCAAGCAGTTTGCATGTGTAAAGTGCAATGCAACATATTCTAGCCCACGTAACTTAAAACGTCATATGCAAAATCATCACTCCAGTGCTAAGCAATTGAGCTGCCCTGTTTGCCAAAAGGAATTTGGTGGTGACAAAGATCTCAAAGCTCACATGAAGAAGCATGAAGAGACTACTTGTAACCAATGTACAGCTGTGTTTGACACTGAGGAAGAACTTCAGAGTCATGTTTGCACAATGCAGTGCCACTTCTGCATGGAGTTGTTTGCATCAAAGACAGCTCTTGAAGATCACATGCTTAATCTACATGCAGCTGAATTGGAAGAAGAACGAAGTGACGATTATCGGTTAGATGGTGATGATGATGATGACGACGATGATGATGGAGAGGAAGATGGAGAAGACAATGATGATGAAGATGATGATTTTGAAGGTGAAGCTACATTTGGAACTAGTATGTCAACTGGTGGAGAGAATGAAAATATAATTAGGACAGAGGAGGATGAAGAAGCCAATGATGAAGAAGATGATGATGAGATGGTGAGAACACCTGATGATATTGGCTTTGAGGAAGACTTTGATTTGGAGAATGGTATGAGTGAATTTGCAAACAGTCCTCAAGATGATACTCCCCTTTGCATTGCCTGCGGAACATCTTTCCATACCATCAAAGACTTAAAAATTCACATGATGGAACATGCAAGGAAACGATCATTTGTCTGCCTGAAATGTAACAAAAACTTTACCACCATGACAAATTTGCGCCGTCACTTACAACATCATGAGAAGAATACCTGTAAGATGTGTGGATTATTTTTCCTGCATGCTAAGTCATTTGAGATTCACGATTGTGGTTACACCCCTTACTGCAATATTTGTCATAGACCATTTAACTCTAAACGTGAATATAGATTGCACATGTTAACTCATGGGATCATAGAAGAGGAAGATAAGAATGAATGTTACAAGTGTGCTGATTGTGGTAAAACATTTGCGAAGTTCATGAACTTCCGTGCCCATCGTGCCAATCACACTGGAGAAAAACCTTTTGTATGTCGTGACTGTGGTGAAGGATTTTTGTCTGCCACTGCCTTAAGAATTCATAGAAGAACACATACTGGAAAAACTTATTTCAGCTGTCAACAATGTGATGCCACTTTTGTCTACGAATTCAAGTTGAAGCAACACTTGTTGACCCACAAAACCGATGAAGAGATGCCTTTTCACTGTCCATATTGTCAACAGGGCTTTGTTGCTAAATCTGGCCTATTGCGCCATGAAGTCGTATGCCAAGCACAATCCCAATCTTCAGAAGCAAATAAGGAGGAAAGTGCGGAAGCAATGCGAAAGCAAAGAATGTACAATAGAAGCAAAGTTGGCAAAAATCCTAACAAGAAGTGCCATGAATGTGGTGAAAGTTTCCTGAGATATGATCAGTTCCTTTTGCATATGAGAACCCACAATGACAAAGCTGAGCTTCCATTAAAGTGTTCATACTGTCCAAAGGGTTTTGTTCATGAGTACAATAGAAGGCAACATGAAAGGTTTTGTGCTAATCGATCTGCTGAAGAAAGGAAAGAACGTCTTCAGAAAGAAAGAGATTACAACTTGTACAAAACATTTAAAGGGCAGAAGGTCTTTAAATGCAATGAATGCAAGCAGATGTTCCGATACAGGCATAAGTTTGTGTTGCATCAAGAAACGCACAAAAGTGACGGGGAAAAGAAATATCATTGTCTACTTTGTGGTGGCGGATTTGTATCCAGATCAGGACTCAAGCGGCATGGGATGCACTGTGAGAAACGATCCCAACATGAAAGAGGACAGCGACAAGAGAAGAAAAAGCAAAAGGCAAGTATGCTTAAGCGTGCTATTGGCAGATCCAAGTCTAAAGGAGAAGAGAAAAGTCTTTGGTGTGCTGACTGCGGGGAAGGATTTGCATCAAAGCAAGATCTCTCTAATCACAGGCTTTCTTGCATAAGAGCTGTCATATCAGGAAAGAAAAAAGTTGTTCCAAAAACTGTGCTAAAAGACTTTAAATGTCCCATCTGTACTCGAGTTTTCCATTTTGCCCATATCCTGAAGCTACACATGGATGCCCACAATGGCATCTTCCCTTACCAGTGCAAAATGTGTTCTCGTGGCTTCACTCTCAAGTCCAGTTACTTATTGCATAAATGCCTGAAAGATGGAGCGTTGGCTGATCAAGATCAAGACGGTGAAGGAGCAGCTGTAGAGGAAATGGAAGCCATGCAACTTATAAAACAAGAGCCTTTGGATGAAGAGGCTTGATGTGTCACCATTTGTTTGTAATTTCCTGCACGTATATTAAAAAGCACTAAAATCAATTGTGTATGATTGTATTGCATGTTTGTTGGAGAGCAGCTATAGCAAATGTTGTCTATTGGACCATGTTTGCTGAAAACTTTCACAATATTTATTACTCTTTCCATAGACGGAAGGAGATCATTGAGTCTATTTTAGAAAATAACTGTAACTTGATCACCATCTTTTCAGCTCTCAAGATATTGATTCTTTGGTTGTGCAGGCTTACAATCTTTCAAAAATGTGCTTTTGGTGTTCTGTTTACTAGCTTTTCTATTGTGAAGTCCCAAAGGTTTAGTGCCATTACCTCATGATTGTCTGGCCTATATTTTTGCTTCAACCATGCCTACTTAGCGCTTCTCTGAGAATGTTTGTACCTTTCAAGAGATCAAATGCTATTGAGCAAAGTACTATATTTGTCTTGTCACCCTGTGTCACTCTTGACTATGTATTAATAAGTATTGATCCCCGGTTATTACTACAGTTCTTAAGACTGACATTTGCAATAAATTCTTGAAGCTCGTAATGTGATGACTAAGTCAATGTGGTGTTAATTATTTCAAATTTTAGTTATGATATATCTCTTGTTTATATTTTTATTTGAAAATGTTTACATTTTCTAACTCTTGTTTTTTTTTCTCTTTTGTTTATGTGAATGTTTAAATTGCAATATTGTCTTTAGATTAATTTCAGAAAACATGTGGCAGCTGTAGCTATGGGTTTTCAGACTATTTCTTTAAAAGAGTTGACATAAATCTGAAACCTGTCTGTTTTGTTTCCTTTTTTTTTGTTTTTCCTTGTTAAAACTTGTTCTTTCAGTAATCTGTGGTCTGTTTTTCTTTTATTCAGCTTTAAAAAGTTAGTTGAATTGTCCTTGTTCATTTCTCTCTTTTGTTTAAAAAGTATTGAATTTTAAGTTTCTTCAGTTCTTCAGATTTTAAACTCAAAATATAGTTTAGTATAAAAAATTCCTGGAGTGTGTTGAATTGGGACCAATCCATGAGCTTATTCTTGATAGTTGTTTTAGGTACAATTTGTTGAAGAACGGTTACGCAAGAACAAATTTGTTACCACAGCTTTTCAATCACTTAATGTAAAGATGTTGGTACTTTAAGGTTGTGGTGGTTTGGACTTATCTAGTTAATGATTCAACAGAGCTCAATCGTCCTATAAAGAGAAATTTAGAGTAAGTGTAATTTTTACCAATAAATGTTTTGAATTAATATTAATATCTTTCATTACTCCCTGTCCTAAGCAGAGAGTAGTTGTCACAAGTGTTTGAAATATCCTGGGCAGGGTCTCTTTGAACATGGAGAAAAAGTATCCTCTTAGTGGCTTTGACAAGACGGCCTGAATTTAATGTATTGTCAATATATAGGTTTGACAAAAGAGGTACAGAGAGAAGGAACAGCTGAATAAATTGACTCAAGTTAAAAATGTATTCATCACTTTAGTTACAGAGGGGGAACGGGAATCTGAGCAGAAGCAGAGACAATACACATTCTTACAAATCAACTGATGTTATATTCTACCCAACGGGTGGGAATAAATACTGTACGCACATTCACTAGACCATAGAGACAAACACGGCCGCCGGCCGCAACCGTGTCCTTAGGGCCACGTCCTGATGGGTGGGCATCCCATTCTGCTCGGTCTGGCCGTATGTCGCTGAATGATCCGCCCACCCTTCAGGCCGTGGGCGCGTATTTCAGGACGCTCAATGGGTGGTCCACTAAGTTTTCAGAAGATATTTTCGGCTGAGTGCAGTGTACGCGAAATCATATGACGGCAACTTCGTGTTTTACAATACGTGGAGGTGACTATGTAGCACGAGATGCAACACTTGTCTGGGCTGCGCTGTGTCGACCACTCACTCCAACAAAACACGAAACGGTTTTGGGGTGAATGGCACTGCAACAGGCATTTAATCTGCTACGCATGAGACAACCTTTCCACGTATCCACAATCACCGCCGTCAAATTCGGCAATGCACCCGTATTGCGTGGAACGCCCCTGTTCGTGGCCGCACAAGCGCCCCTTCGTCGTGAGGGTTTCTCAGCTGACCTCGCCCACTGTGCTGGCTTGTGGCGTCACAGCCCCATCGCGCAACACACTAGTGTAGAAACGGTGGCCTACCTAGCCCCTGCTGTCTTCACAGGGGCAAGGCAGGCTACCGTCGGCGCGCCGGTGTTCTGCGGGACGGCATTGTGGTCTACCTCACAGGCGCTCAAGGTTGCACGAGGCGGACAGCTGCTAAGCCTTCACGGCGAAACTTCGGTTGCACAGATCTAATCGCACTGAGATAAGCGATTACGTTTCTAGGATCAGCCTGAGATCACCAGGACAGCCTCTCGCGCACGGAGTATCGACGAACGGCCGGCCTTCCCTCCCAGGGTCGGGGCCGCCAGATGGGCGGCCTACCTTCCAGGCGCTCTTTGGTTTCCGGCCTGGCAGCCAGGCCGCCGACAAGGAAACGGCACTGTACAGGTCTGCACTATCTAAGGCTGCGCCGCGTTGTGGTGCGGCGTCCTGGTGGGCCTGGTGAGGGCGTGCGTGGGCGACTGCCGCTGGAGCTGCAGCTCGTGCTCGAGCTGCCGCAGCCCCCGCGTCACAGCCGTGTGGTAGCGCTGCGACAGGCTGGCCTCCGTGCCCTTGAGCCCGGGGATGTGCCCCGTGTAGCCGGCGATGGGCGGTAGCGCCGCGGAGATGTGGCTGTCTGTCAACAACACCAACGCGTCAACGTCCACTGTCAGCATGCCGTCGGCACCGGCAGGACAATGACGTCACCCGTTTGTCCCCAGTGTGTGCGTGGGTGGGCCCTCCGGCTCGCGCACACGCCACCGAAATACTTTGGGGAAATATTTGGCGATGCTGTCATGTGGAAGTCGCACCGTGTCGGTGTCAGCAGGACGCGGTGACGCGGCGCACAACGCACCTTTGTACCGGTCGGCGCTGAAGGCGTCGGGCTGCGCGATGGCCTCGGGGACCACGTCGCGGCCCCGGATGCTGAGCTGCGGCGGTGGCGGGTTCGCCTGCACACAAGCAGTGGTTACTAAGGTTACTAAGGCACTGCTACTAGCTGCAGCCAGTGCTGTACCTGCACGTCGCGGGCGGCCCTGGCCTTGCGCGCCGCCTGCTCCACGGTGCGGGCCTGCAGCAGCGCCAGCGCCGCGTCGGCCGCGCGCCCGAACGAGGTGCCGTACCGGAATGTCATGCCGGGGATGAAGCCTGCAACGGTTGCAAGTGGTGGAAAGGACGCACGGCGCAGGCGGCCAAAACTCTAGACGCGTTTTTGAGCTTCAGAGTCGCTAAATGGGACTCAAACCAAACGTGTGACTCCACCAATGAATTCCTCGTTCGGCAAGCAATCCATAGGTGGGGTCTGGAGCCAAAACCCCGTTCGGCATTTTGACCGCCTCCACTGGTCTTCTGGCCCACTGTGCCTGGCCTACCCGGCCTACCCTACCCGTGTAGCCGAGCACGAACGGCCGGGCCCGCTGCGCGCCCAGCGGGGCCACACGGTCGCCGTGGGCCCGGTGTCCAGGGTCCTCGCTGTGGACGCGGCGAAGGGGGAACTCGGTGGGGTAGTGGGGCTCCCCGTAGCGGAACTGGGACCCCAGTGAGCCGGGGCTAGCACGCTCGCGCAGCTCCTGCACGAGGCAAAGACACCCGTCAACGAGAACCCTTAGAACACATTTACTCAAGACAAGGCTTATACTCACCCTCAGGATGTCTTTGGTGTTAGCGCCGTACGGTTTCCCGAAGCGGAACTTGAGCATGGGGCAGTGCCCAGTGTACCTGCACATTACGAGGTCCTGTCAGAGCGGTCAGAGGTGAGAACACAGCGGACGGCAAGGTGACAGCGGGCCGTCGACGAGGACCTGGACGTGTCGCGGGGGAGGTTGGCCGTGGACTACGCAGCGCGCAGTCGCGGCGCGCGGCAAGGCGGGTACAGGATTCGCTTGTTGCGCGGGTCGGTGCGGGTCAGTGCGGGTCGGTGTGGGTCGGTGTGGGTCGGTGCGGGTCGGCCGGGACAGCGCGACGTAGAACGACCAGGACGGCGGACCTCCCAAAGGGGTACCGCGGGTATCGACTCCGCGAGGGCTCGAGGAGGGGGACTGTCTGAAGGTGATCGAGCCGGTAGACATTGTTCTCATTGGCGGGCCTGCGCGACCAGCGTACCCAGTCCTGGTCCTTCCATATACAGCCAAGTGGCCCGGACCAGGACCCCCGCCCCTACCCCTCCCCGTCCACTCTAAACATGACAGAACTGCTGCTGCGCTGTCAGGCACGACGAAGCGATCGCTTCCTGGCGCTTTCCGCTGCTCCCTCAAGACAGCCACCGGTCTCGCGAAAAAGGAAGAAGAGAAAAGGCAAGGGCAAACACTGACCGAGAGGGCCGCTGCAACTAACGCCTCCGAGATATCTTCCATCCACCCTCTCGGCCTCTCCGTCATTGTGTCAATCTCACTTCGCGTTTCCGCCTCACCCGCTGCTCGAAGGCCCCCGCCCCCACCCCCGGCAGGGCGGTGCCCGCTGGTGCCTGGTTCCGCGACCGTAGGCCATGCCGCGGCGCAGACGGCAGGTAGGGCAGGGAAACGGCAGATGCGTCAGGGGGTGGCTCCGAGCGCGGCTCGCACTCGCGGCCCAGTCGCATCCCCGTTTGTAAACACGACCTACTTCGCTCGTCGCCGACGCGCTCAAGGCTCAACCCCCCGAGCGTGATGTCAAAGGACAAGCGCGCACTGATTCACCAACGCCTACACTGCAGAGAAATGGCCAGAAACGTTGTGTCCTTCAAATCTGGAGTCCATTTCTATTTTGTTCAATTCCATTACTGGGTAAAAACTAACTTTCAATAATTTTTGTGGTTGCATGTTGAACCACGCCGAGCCGCGTTGCGGTGTGTGCAGGCGCCACGGCGCCACAGGTGATGGGTATTTACCACACGCAACGTCTAAGAGACGACATGGTCGTTCCCTCCAGCCACGTGCGCCTGCACACCGATCCCGACGGGTGGGTTCGTCGCTCTGTTTCCGTCGCACTCATGCGGTGCCCCAGGGGTGCGAGAGAGACAGCGACGAGGCTGGCCTTTCCCACGTTGGACGTAGCAACCCGGACAAACCCACCCCGGTATGAGACAGTCGTCCGTCTGCCGGAAGTACGCCTCCCTGGCAGCGGCAGACAAGTCGAGGAAGACCATCTTGCCATGGGTGGAGGCGACGAGCGGTGCGACGACGCGGCGCGGCGCGGCCGGGAGGTGGCGGCGGCCTGGAACGCCTCCAAGGGACTGCCGGGGGCTGGCGGCTCAGCCTGGCTGGCCTGGCTCAGCCCGACTAATGCCAGCCGAGCCTCACCTTGCACCGAGTTAGCGCCACGGCCGGGCGGGGCCCTCGCCACACCCGGCCCGGCCTGGGGGGGCGGGGCACGCCAGGGCGCCCACTGTGCCGCACTTACTGTGCCCCTGCGTGCCGCGCCGTGCCGCCAAGGGCCGCCAAGGGCGTGGCGTGCCGGCGGTTTGCAGTTTGCATCGAGGTCAAGGGGTGCAATGCGGCGAGGGTGTGCGAAGGGCGGCAGCTGCGGCGCATGCTGCGAGCCACCCCCATCACGTGCTCCCCGCGTCGCCGTGCCCTTGGTGACACCGGCCAGTGTCACAGGGACCGCTGAGATTATGCGAGGGCTCTACGGAGCCACAGGTATTGTTTATACCGTTTACCCCTTCTCTGACATTCTCAACCTTTATTTGATTTTCGCACCGTTTCACTTCGGTTTCAACACAGGCGAAACGACGCACACAGCACGATGCCCTCTTCCCCGCAAGGAATGCGAGGGGTGGGACGCATGCTGCGTGCACTATGCTCCATGGTGGGACGTGGGACGTCCCTCTTCGACTAACTCGCGCGACTGTACTAAACGCGCCAGGCAACCGCGCGCGGACGCGCCGATACTCCTCTTCCAAGATCCTTGTCCGACGAGACGGCCGCCATTTTGGTTCCCCTTTCGTCCCACGCCCCCTCCCATCCCCTCCCCCGCCCCGTGGCCGTGCCGAGCCGAGCCGAGAGCTAGAGCCGCTGTGTAAACGAAGAAAATGGTGACTGCAAGTGTTCCGAAATAGCGGCATTGATTCCGACACTTGTTACCGCAGTTGTGCTGCCTCCTGTGGCCCCGGAGTGTTCGCAACATGTGCAGCTGAGCGTGTGTGTTGTTTTTGTGACGCAGAGGCCTCCGGATGAGATGGGTGCCACGAAATGAGGCGATTTCGATGGGCTGCCCTGGTGAGCACGGGGCGATCATGTCCTCTCCTCTCATCTTGACTTGGCACTGAGCTGAGTGGATATTCGTGGCCGGAGGAGATACTTTCATTGCAAGAGGATATGAAGGAAATGGTAGGCGGGTGCTGTGTTTGCTCGGACGAGAGGGGATGGGCAGAAAACCCCCTAGTGTACTGTGATGGCCAGGGATGCACAGTGGCTGTTCACCAAGGTGAGTTGTCCACACAATCATTGCGGGTCTCAAGGTTCGTTTCAAGGAGCGCTCTCTCTGCGGCCGTAGGGTTCTGTGCCCCTTTATCGGCTCGTATCCGTTTATCGCTTCCGTATTAGGAAAGTGGACTCTGCAGGAAGTCCATTTGGTTTTTTGTCTTCTGCTTAAGAGGTTAGGCCTCCCGCGCCAATGTTTACAAACAAAGCGACCCTAAATATTTTCAATATTTGCACTCTTGAATGGAACCCAAATTTAATTTCTTCACCGCTGTTAAATGGTAGTGTCTCTCCTTTCTTGTCTCTCGTCACTCATAATTGTAGTTTTCAGTCATAAATTTGAAGCTCTTTTACATGGGTCTCTTGTTCTCATCCATCCATTTTATTTGTCTCAAGTCTCATCTATCTATTAGATTGTAGTCAAAGGTCGATGAAACACCTTTTTTTCTGGTTTTTACAATCTACACTCACCTTTCTGATATCTTGTAATGTTTTTTAGCATGTTATGGAATCGTTACGGTTCCCACCGGTCCTTGGTTTTGTCGGAAGTGTGAGTCTCAAGAGAGAGCTGTTCGTGTGGTGAGTACTAATTTAACACACACTCTTTTGGTTTCCTTTAAGAAGCTATTATTTTCTACATTTATTTTCAGCGTTGTGAGCTTTGCCCCATCAAAGATGGAGCACTGAAGCGTACAGATAATCAGGCGTGGGCACATGTAGTGTGCGCATTATATATCCCCGAAGTTAGATTTGGAAATGTTACGACAATGGAGCCCATTATTCTTCAGTTGGTTCCTGCAGAACGTTATAATAAGGTATGTCTAATAATGGTTTCATTCGTAAATCTACTGTTTTGAATTCCTGTCTAACCTCAATGCTTCATTCTTCAGACATGTTATATTTGTGATGATCAAGGGAAAGGATCTAGAGCCGTTCAGGGAGCATGTATGAATTGCAATAAGCCTGGCTGCAAAATGCAATTCCATGTTACCTGTGCTCAAGGTTTGGGTCTGTTGTGTGAAGAAGCGGGTAATTATTTGGACAATGTAAAATATTGTGGTTATTGCCAGCACCATTACTCAAAGCTGGTGAGTAAGGTAAATCGTGTGCACAATTTCTCCACCTCATTTCAGCATTCAGACAAAAACCATTGACGTAAGGTTATACGTAAATTCTATTCAATTTCATTACAGAAAAAGGGAGGTAATGTGAAACAGGTTCCACCTTATAAACCTGTCCCCAATGAACCTACAGAAGAAAAAGAAGAAAGTGGACGGAAGCGTAAAAGTCAAGGTAAAGGTGGAGGCCGAGGAAGGAATGCTACTCCTAGTCCAAATCTGAACAAGCAAGGAGGACAGAGTCCCAGTGCTGGAAGTGAGAGTGGTGACCATAGTCGAGCTAGTACTCCTGCTGGTAAGACTAATCTTCTTCTACTTTTTAACAGCTGATTACCTTAAGCAAACCTATCATTGTAATTTTTATAATATCTCAGGTTCCAATGGAACAGCAACTAAGGACCTACTACCCCCTCCATCAGCTGCAAGCTCGGTCATCAAAGACAGTAAGGACAAGGATAAAAAAGAAGATAAAAGCAAAGATGCGGAAAAGGATAAAGATAAAGATAAAGAAAAAGAGAAGAAAGAGGGGAAAGATGTTCCAAACAGCAGTACCAGTAGTACTGCCTCTACAACTACTGCAAAGTTCACCACATCAAATTTTGTGGAGACGGTGAGTTGTATTCTTCAATGAAATGCATTTTTATCGTAGGAATAGGGGTGTTATAATAATAATCGTGCAGTGAGCAACGAAAGGGATGCCTGTATTTATTTCTACACATATTCATGGCTTTAAGTTTGTATGGACGTATTCATATATTAATCTGAATTTACCATTGAACGAGTTTGGGAAAGGAAGACTAAGTTTTCTAGAACTGGGTCATTTGGTCCCTCGTCACTATTTTGTCACGTAGTGTTTGTCACTGGAGTTGTCTCTCATCATATCATTCATTCCAAAAATCATTGGCATTATCCAACCCATCTGTAGTTCTCAAATATTTGATCATTGTCTTATCATTCTTCCTCCAAATGGGTTGTTAGTTTTCCATGTGTAAGGAACCCCTGTCTGTTGCTTGTTCCTGTCTATCAAATTTTGGTTTCAACTGCAAAATTGGAAAATGGCAGTCCATACAACGGCTTTTGCAGGTTGTGACTCCAAGCGAGAGTGTATTTGGTGCTGATGGGTCCAAAACTGCCAGTGGTAGTGGTCCTGCAAACCCGAAAAAACGACGTAATGCAGGAGGAGTTCGCACTCCACCCTCAAGTACACCTTCACAAGACAAAGACACCAAAGAGAAAGAAAGAGACACTTTAGGAAGTAGTTCTGCCTCGGCAACTCCTTCCCCTACCTCAGCTCCTTCCAGTATCAATGCATCTGTGGCAAAAATGGAAGTAGATGAAAATCCTCACTCAGGCAGCCCTGATACCGTTGAGAAAGGTGTCAAGAAATTGAAAATAGTTGCTGAGCCAAACCTCAGCACACTTGGTTCCTCCAACCCATCGAACTCTGAAACCAGTAGTAAGGTATGTTGATTCATTGACTGACTGATTGATCAATCACAAAAGTCTTTGGCTTTGAGGGCTGGCTTATTCTTCTCCTTTCAAAATTTCAAACTTAAAAAAAAAATAAAAAATAAAAAATAACAACTTTTATTTCTACACATTTCCACTTCAACTGGCAATACTCTACAACTCCTTTACCAAGGTTCCACTTTGGTGTCATCTTATTGTTTCTCATTCTCTACCATGCTGGTAATCTATAATTAGCCACTGGACACTGTTTGCTGTGCTGCTTGTGCTTGGTTCCCTTTCTATGACTATTTTCCACATGAATCTGATCTTCTTTACATATTTTTTCAACTGTGAATATAAGGTACGGATCATTTGTTTGGAGGTGGAACGTCATCCTTTTATCCTTTGCTTGCTATTCCTTTGTCATCTTTGTCTTCATCTGTTTCTCCATTGGCTACCCTCTGTTTGGCTTTTTTGTCGCTGTTATTTCAATCACAATTTCTTTGAAACATCATTGTGTTAGTCTTCTCCACTACAAAACATGTTTCTTTGGTTTTTTTGTTTCGTTTTACATTTTTAACTTGCTTACTTTCTATTGATACAATTGCTTGCTGGATACATGCTACTTTAATGGTTTAAATTAACACAGTTGTTAGGTCAAGGTTCTCACAATCTTCTTTCACAACACATGTTTGCCTTAAGAAAATGTACTATCACTGTGTGTTACTAGATAGTTTGAAAAATTGCTTTTTAAGATTTATTGTATTATTTGTACATGTATTGACGTGATTTGTTTTTGGTGTGACTTTAGATAAGTTGATATATTTCTGAACCAATATTAATTTTTTTTTTCTCTCTTCTGTCTTCTAGGACCATAAGTCCTTTTTCCCTATGTTTCAGGGACCTCAAACCAATATATCATCCCCTGGACCAGTTGGGTCCTCAGTCTCATCATCAGCTAACAGCATTGTGGTATCAGTGCCATTGGCTGCTGCAGTATCTTTGCCCAATGCAACAAGTCAGCAAGTCTCCAGTGCTATAAACTCTTTGGCTAGTGGCACCACTTTAACTGCAACTTCAACTCTTACCTCTGCAACATCAACAGCCCCAGCTGACTCTCATCCACCAATAATAACAAGTAGTAGTGGCAGCAATGCCAGCAAATCAACTCCAGCAGCACAAAATTTGGGGAAAAGATCAAGGTAATTTTTTTAAGCTATTGTAAATTATTTGTAGATGACTTCTGATTTGAATTAGTTGAGTTTTTACTCGTTCTTTACCCATTTTGCTTATATAATGATGATGAAGGTAAGAAGGAACGAGTATTGTCCCTGGCTTGGTGTAATTTAGCAACACACTTTCATCTCAGTATATACAGCATGTACATGTGTGAAGAGATGTTCAAAGTAATCGGGAGTTGGTACCCGACGTTCTATAAATGGGCTTTTTTTCAACTTATTACACGAATTTCGGAGATCTCTCAACAAAATACGGGTGTGTTCTGGATGTTAAGTCCCACGACCGCCGTTGTTAAGACGATTTTGCGACGTGACGTTTAAAGAAATGGTTGCCAATAGCATTTTCGTCGGTCCATAGAACTAATACGTGAGATTTCAGGATAAAAAAATGAAATATGGTATTTTACTTAATAGCATTCAGCTCGCGTATTTTCTAAGTCCCGCTGTCCACAGTCAGCCCGCGTCCCTCCCTAATCCAAAATCAGTGGCAACGCGCATGCGCCTGCAGCCGAATATGTAGGGTAGCCTCTCGCACGGACTCGTACGTGATGTGACTATGTGAATGGTTAAACCTCCTGCTCCACAATCTGAAACCTCAAGTTCAAATCCCGGGGACGTTATGCTACTCATTCATTTTTTCTTGCATAATTAGTTCATCATAATTAAATTATTCTCAAAACATGTACTTAATGGTTTCAGTTTTGTGAAAACTGACTAGAACATCTCTCCACACATTTATGTGGTAAAGAACGAGACACCTTTTTATACTACCACTGTTGTATAATTGGCTACTTGTTTTTTAAATGCATCTACATCATACTGTAGCACCATTCACTTCAACTCAAAATTGGACAGTTTATTTTTGGTTGTTTGTTTCTACAGTTTGTTGTTAAGTTTAATTCACCGGGAGTTGATTTATCATTCCATTTTTAATTTTTCAGCATTGCTCCGTATTATTCAGGTCTCCAAATGTGTTTTTCAGGTGTATAGATGAATTTTATGAAGACTGGCAGCCTCATAATCATTACATTCCTGCACAGGTCTTTTACTGCTGAGAAGTCCGAGAAGGTGGAGAAACAGGACAAGCGCAAGCTTAAGCGTGGTGGACATCATCAAGTAGGGACCTCCTCCAGTGCACCTTCCAATCCTCCCCCTTCATCTAGCCCTGTGACCCCCATCACCCCTACTACTCCGTCTTTGCCAGTTTCAAGCCAGTCTCCCACCCCCATGCCCGTCCCTCTAGTTGCAGCTCCCATTTCATCAACTACCTCAGTCTCCTCCAATGCGTTAGTCCCAACATCACCCATTTCTATGTCTCCATCCGTCACCCCAGCACCCATCTTATCCCCAGTATCTTCCACTTCCCTTCCCCATTCCCCCTCTCTTGGCAGACGAGGGCGTCAAAGTAGTCAGAGCACTTCAGTCTCAACAACTCCTCCAAATCTCATTCCATCGCCCCCTGTATCTACACCTACACCTCCCACAGTTACCTCCTCTCCACCTGAAACAAAGCCTGTACCATTCGCTGTTGCTCCCGACGACCTCTCTAGGTGGGCAGCAAGCATTTTGATATATGGTGTCTGCTTTCAGAAGATTCAATGGTCTTAATTAACATTTTAAGTATTTCTAGTATAATAGTACTGACTTGTACACTCCAAGTTTTCATAATTTCACTCTATTACTTTGTCTCTTCACTGAAAGTGTCCACCATGTGTGTTAGTTGTAGTTGTGTGCTTCACTACTTTGTTAGAACTATTCATTTTCCTAAATTATTAATATGATGCATGTCCACTTAGCTGTGTGCTCCTCAGATGCTTTCTCTTCCATAATTTGCTTCTTTCAAGTTGCAGAAATCGTGTTAGAAACCATCCTCAGAAGGTGTAAAAGAAAGCTGATTGGTTTCACCATTGTCCTGGAAAGGAAAAAAAATGCATTGATCTTCTAAATATTTTTTGAAGAACCAAACAACTGATCAGACAACAATTGTGCAGTTGTAAAAGTTGCAATATTTAGTAGCCTGTTGCCATTTACTTTTCTTTGGATCTAATTGTCCAACAGTAGTTTCTACTTGCTAACAGGGTGTCTCTATTTATCTAGTGTACTCCTAAAAGTCACCATTGTTTTCTGATCATTATGTGATGAAATGTGAAGTGCATGGAATTTCATCTGTATTGTAATGAATTTCAATAACATTTGTTGTGTTCGTTGTCAGTTGAGCATGATGTTGATGATTTTTGTTTTCTTTTTGAGATTTTGATTATCTAGGTTGTATTAATTGACATGAGTAGTTTCATCTTAATGTGCAGAAATGCATGTAATGGAGCAAAATCCTTTGGACGTTCAAATTTTATTGGAGGGCAAACAATTAAAACCAACATTTGAAGATAAAGAAATATTAATTTTTAAATGCTGGGGGAGAATGTTTCATAAAACTTTGAAATGATTATTCTCTCCTGTAAGAGTGTTGCCTCTGCTCCTGCTATTTGTTTAAAGTTTATGTGAACAGTTAATTGAATTTTTGTTTATACAGAGTACTTTATATTTTGGTGCTGAACGTAGTCATGCTGTGATTTTACTGTGCAGTGACGTTGACTTGCTTTTAATAATTTGAAGCCTGTAGATGCTCTGTTGTTGGAAAAAAATTGCCACACATGCATACTACTGTTTTAGTTAGCTACAATATAAATATCTTGTTTCAGCTCTGCTGTTTCCATGAAAGAATCTCCTCCAAGCAGCCCTGAACCAGTGCCTCATCGAGGACGGCCTAAAGGTCGTCGGGGACCTCACAATGTGCAAAACCAAAGAGATGATAAGGATCAAAAAATGTGAGCTTTACTGGGCAGATGTAAAGCTAATGATGTCTTGAGCTCATGTTTCTGTGATCTAATCCTATCTTAACTTTTTCTAGATTTCAGAATGGTGTTACATCAATAAACAATGCACCCCACATGCTCGGTCACCAGTTAAATCCATCATCATCAATGGCTCAAAAAATGTCTGATACTCTTACTGCAGAACTTGAGGCTCATTCAGTGTTTAGTGCTGAGCCCAACCTCTCAAATCAGAACAATTTGATGGGGCCTCAACTACCGACAAAGGTCTTGGCTAATGTTAGTACTGTAACTTACATACCGGTAACTTGCTGAAATATTTCGGCAGGTGAAAGTGATTGTCTACAAACTATTAAAATATGAACTTTACGTTTTATAGTCACGAGCCTCCGACTCTAGAAATACTCCCACCTCCGGAGCACTTCCACAAACATTGGATCAGCTCTTAGAGAGACAATGGGAACAAGGAAGCCAATTCTTGATGGAACAAGCCCAGCATTTTGACAGTAAGTGTGCCTGTGACTGTTTCAATCCTTTTTCTAAAAGTACTTTTTTTCTTCCTATTTTGTATTATTACAATATTATTACATTTTCTTTGCCAGTTGCGTCCTTATTGACTTGCTTGCACCAACTACGGTCCGAGAATACCCGCTTAGAAGAACATATAAGAAAATTGCAAGCCCGTCGTGATCACCTGTTAGCGGTCAATGCTCGCCTTGCAATTCCTTTGACCCACTCTCAGCCTCCAACCCCACCTCATGGAACACCAGGCTCAACTCCAGGTAAGTAAATAGATTTTTTGGAATGTCAAAAATTTTAAGACTGGATCTAAATATTGTATTATTCTTGTACACAGGCCTTCCAGATGGTGTAGGTGTGGCACCTGGCCAGAGCCCTGGTCCTCTAACTCCCCAGGGAACCCCTTCTGGACCTGCGGGCCAGGGAGCATCATCTGGCCCACCACATGTAGCCCAAGGTTCACCCCAGCTTCCGTCACAGGGAGCAGCCTCTGTTCAAGCCAGTCACCACCCTCACGCACAGAGTCACCAGAACCACTCTCAAAGTCACCCTCCGCTTTTGGGACATACTCAGTCACTTTCACTTTCTTCAGGACATTTACATCAATCCGGTCATCAGCAGGGCCACCCTCAAGGCCACCCCCAGGGCCACCCCCAGGCACACACTCAGGGTCATCCTCAAGGCCATCCTCAAGGCCATCCTCAAGGCCATCCTCAGGGCCATCCTCAGGCGCATCCTTCAGGTCATCCTCAAGGACACCCCCAAAGTCATTCACAGAGTCACTCTCAGGGACACCCACAGAGTCATCCCCAAAGTCACTCTCAGAGTCACTCGCAAGGTCATCCCCAAGGACACCCTCAGACTCACTCTCAGGGGCACCCGCAGAGTCACTCACAGAGTCACTCACAGAGTCACTCACAGAGTCACTCACAGAGTCACCCACAGAGCCATGGGCAGGGGCACCTGCAAGGCATTTCGCAGGGACATCCTCAAGGCCATCCCCAGGGGCATCCTCAAGCACTGCAACAGTCGAGGCAATCTTCGCAGTCGCGTTCGTCTTACGGATCACAGCCAATGGAAAATGGACTGCCTTCAGACTCAATGCACCAGGGTTATGGGGCCCACCAAAGACCTCAACCAAGCCCTAACATTCGGTAAGAGTGGTATGCCTATTGATGCTGAAGTCTTTTTTTATTTCTTGAAATTGATGCAATGATTGCAATCTTGTCTTCTATAGCCACACACAGTCTGGAAGTCCCTACATGATGAGCCAGACGCCACCCACCTCTAATCCAAGTGTTGTTCGAAGCAGCCCTGTGTCTTCGGAACAAGGCCGCAGGTTAGTAAAATACAAATTGTGATCTTATTAGCCAGGTGTTTATGGCTTTTTAACAGTGGTTGGTTTTGATTAACAGAGTGATTTATAAAGCACTTTGAGCAAGATGTGTTTCACACTCCAAGTTTCTGTAGTATTGTAGTTCTCCAGGAATGGTATGAAGCCATGTAGACAAGCTATTAGAATAGATATTTTATGAAATTAAAATTAGTAGTTTCCAGTTTAAAGAGGACTCTTCCAGCTCTGGAAGCTTGTAATATAGTTTACCATTCTTGACTCTTTTATGGCCTGCATTTTTTAAATAATGGGTTTTTGAAATGCTCTAGCTTCTCTTTTATTGTACTTTGTTATGGCTTGCTGGTAAATTTTCATAGTTTAGGGATAGTTTACTGCCGGCCTTAAAACTACCACATTTGAGTTATTTGACATTTTCATGCTTGTAAATTTTCACCTTTTGATGAAACCCTAACGTTGGTTTGGTCCCAACATTTTTAACTGCTTCACTCCTGAGAACTTCAGGTGTGGTCGCATGTTACCTTTTAGTTTTACAATTTTCAGTCGAAGAAATGTAGTACATCTTGCTCAGGGTATACAAGTTATGGGCTAGTTGCAGAGGCATGCTTGATCATTTTCAAATTAAATAAAGGCAAATTTTGCTGAATAGGATATAGCACCTCTGTATCTTGCCCCATTCAGCTTGTCATTTGGAAGTAGTTCACAATACGGCTTGGTGACTCTAGTATTTTCCTTAACCTTTACCAATGGAGTTGTTGTTTTTTTACTATGTATAGCCACATCAGCATGTTTGTGGAGTGAAATGTAGAGTGGGGTGTTGGGATGCATGGCTTGTTGCAGAGGTGTGGGTGTGTCGGTGCCCACTCAAGGATATACCATGTACTCTCAGGGCAGTGCCATCACGATGCCTGTCCCTGTCCAGCCCCAGCAGGTGGGTATATTTTCATGCGTGCTGATACATCCCAACAAATACTCATAATCTATGAAAACTGATTGTACTGAACAGATATCTTATTATTTAATCCTCTAGTGGTGGGTTTTTAATCATTAAATGAAGTGACTATTGGAACTCTAGTAAAGGCTAAGTCATCAGCATTTTATTTTTTTATAAAAGTAGAATAAACAAACTAGTAAATAATGCCTCAACCATAATTGCTCCTAATGTATAAGCTTGTGAATTTTGTTCTTTATTGTTGCAAACACTGAAACGGTTGTTGCTTTTTGCTGTATTGGTCGAGCAGCACTAAGACTTGGCTTGTGTTGCAGGTGGTGATGCACCGGGAGGTGGACCTGCACCACTTCCCGTCGTCCAAGCTCAGCTGAGGGTTGGCCAGGCGCGGCCCTGCCCCGCAGAGTAGAGGGCTGCTGCTGCATCCAGGCGCAGGAACCGGAGGGCGGTGGCTATCCCGCTACCACCAAGGACACCAAGGGCCTGGAGAACTTCCCTATTCTCATGTGGCGCACCCTATGCACCACTATGAGTGGTGCCAGCGTGTTCCTGGCCATGGATCTCTCTCGCGCCTGAGTCTCTATCGTTCATATTTTCCCCACCACTGAAAAATAGCTCAATACATCCTGCCATAATCATACTTTTGTTAGGGTTGAAAGGGGAGGGAGTTTGTTGGTGTTGGAATGTGCTTCTCCGCTGGAGCTTTCTTCCTGTGTGAACTTACACGCAGCTATTATTGCTTGTACTGTACTTTACACAAATCCTGCACCACACAGATTCACTTGCTCATTTCATCACAAATGTTACCTCTTTTGAAGACTTGGTGTGATTATAAAGGTATGGGAATGGGGTGTTAAATTTGTTTCCTAATATGTTTCTTTTTCATAATAAAGATTATGTTCTTTTTAACTGTTTGTTTTCAAGTAGTTAATTTTTATTTTTATTATTAATTTGCCCTGTGCAATTTTCAACAAAGTGATGACATAAGTAGTACAAATCTGAGTTTGTTTTGGGTGCATTAGAAAATAATGACGTACTCATTTGTCTCACGCACAAAACTTACTAGATTTGTTAATTTGTAAATCGGGTTTTCCTAGCTTATGACATGATGAGTAGATGATATACATTTAAAATTAGTTGAATAAAATTAAACTGGATTTATTTGTTGTGTACATGAGAGATTGTTAATTTTAAGAAAATATATGGCTTTCTTTTGGAATGTACCTTAATAAAAATTTAACGGTTAAAATAATACGTACCTCCTACTTTAATTACAATTGACTATGGTAAGAATAGTAAGGTAGCTGTATTGGTACCGTCTTATATCCTGTAAGTCAAATCAGTATTATTAAGGGACTATTGCATCTTTTGGCTACTGTTTTTGATAAATTAAGGTGCAGCAGGAGTATAGTTCATGGTGGGAAGAATCATTCAGGTGACTGCTGTATATTTTTTTATACATTGCTAAGACTGTTCTTATGACTTTGTGGCTAATGGTTGATTGCATTAACATTGATGCCAAATCTGAGATTTTTGTTGTTGTTTTAGTGGGTTTACCATGTTCATACTTGACTCTGATTGTGTAATTCAGATTCAATCAGTATCTTGCTGTTACAGGAAACTCATACCTCCTTTAGTTTTCATCTCGGCTAGGTTTATCTCAGTTCCCTTGTAATTAATTTTGTTTTCCCTTCTTGCTTTGTTAAGGTTTTCTTATTTTTAAGCGTGGCCACCAAATCTTTTGCATATTCTCTCCATCATGCATTTTATCTTGGTATGATGCATTTATGAGAATTTCATATGCTTACAGAACCTTCAAATGAATGAAAGATTTTGCAAGCAGTACAGAAATTATGGTGCCTAATTAGTGCATTATCATAATGTTTTCTACAAGTTGTTGCTAACATAACTGTTAAGTATATGATGCATGGTAAAATCACTAGTTGTAGGCCTAACTAAATTTTATCTATCTATCCATTTCTTGTGTTTAAACCACTGAGGTATGGGGAATAGCTGTCACTGCTAGGTACCCCCTCCTTTCCTTTAAATCATAAAATGTGATATGTTTGCAATATATTAAGGCTAGGTGACGAAAGTCAAAATATGTAGGCTGTCAATTTACAAGGACTTACAGAGAGAGAGAGAGAACTACAGAATCTCTTGTACAAAATTATGAATGTACGTAGTATGCCTGTAACTGCCTTAGATTAGTATATTAAAAATACCGGTGCTGAAACCTGTGTCTATGTACCTTTTCCCTAGAAAATTGGTTTTAACCCTGTGTGGCGCGCCAAATGGGTGGTGATTTGACCTTCCATATTTACTCATCGTACCTATCTGACCCCAACCTTGTTAGTGAAAGGATGGACCAACATGTGCAAGCAAAGGAAGATTTTGAAATGAGAAAAAAAGGTTTGACTTTCAGATTCCATTTATCATCAAAAGCAAAGATAGGCCTACTTAGTATATTTGTTTAATACCACCAATGACATTCACATACATTTTGGAGACACCCAAAAACGAACTGGATCACCATTTTGGTATACTTTAAAATAGAATATTCATTTTTACATTGCCAAACATTTATACAAGCGCTTAACTAGAAACAAAACAACATTTTAAATGTGTGACTCAATATGAAATAATGTCAATAGGACATAACAGCAAACTTGCGACAAAAGACTTGATGAACAAAACAACACAATTTAATACAGCTGGTTAAAATATTCAAAATTACAGTAACATAAACAGTTTGGTTGAATCAATAGAATTTATAGAACAACCATGTCATGATAGTGCCCTCATCTCTATTTTCAAGTATTTGTTTCCAGTCATTTAACAGTTGCAAATGTACAAGAACATTATCACAAACAAATCTACACATGCAACCACTTGAACAATGCTAACATCAAATTGCGACACATTAAATTTGCAGATACTCAATATAGAGAGAAAATATAGGGAAAACGTAAATTAGCGATTCCTGGTTTGGACTGGATTGATTGAATTTTCATTCCCATGGAGGTAATAGCTTTCCAATTATAGCCCAGTAAATAATTTTAATTGAAGCAAAGTAATACAGATTGAGAACATGTATTTCACAGTGTACAATGTACAATAGTAAAAATTACAGAAATATCAGGAGAGACAGAGAGAGAGAGAAAGACAAAGAGAGATAGTCTGTGGAGACTAATGCAAAGAGTGAATCAAAAGAATATAGACATTGAGACAGAAAATGAGAAAAACATTCTAACAATGTATTAGTTTGCTTCAGAAGATCTGTAATTCCACACAATAAGAGGTTTGTGCTGCATAATTTTTAAAACTCAAACAAACCAGGTTTACAACAAATATCAATATAACATTAACAATTTAAAAATAACATTGCAAGTAATTAATTACAATTACGGATGCAAAGCTCTACCGTCAAGTACAATTCATTTCTGCTTATCATGGACACAACTCTAGAAGATTTGGAGGACGCAAAACGGCAGTTTCTCAACAGGTTGGAAAGAATAAAATAGAGTAGAGAGCACACTCCATTATTGCCTTTGTAATAAAGAACATCTATTACTTCTAGGAAGGTATCCACATAAGTTGATAGCCCATAAGTCACAGAAAAAAAAAGCAGGAGATCTGCCATTTATATCTACTCATTGTTACAGAGAAACCGAGAGACCTAAACATAAAAAATACACAAAATTGCATATTTTACAATCACAATATGTATTTATTATCAATATTAATCAATTAAATTGAAACGAACTTACTAAAATTACATAATATCACAGATCGCGGTTACCAAAATAAATTACTGTCGCGCAGTAGGTGAGTGACGGTTCCCGAGTCCGTTCAGTCTCGCAAGGATAATCCGAACATTGATGCCCATAGAGTACCAACCAGAGCCTTCAGTGTGGTCTGCGGTCCGAACATCGCTACGGGGCGTGGGGTCACGGCGGGCCAGATTTCACCGAGGCAATTAATAAATATTAAGGCCCGGAGGGAAGTCCCCGCGCCCCACGTAGCGCTGGTCGAACAACAGCCTTATGAGATTTGTGAGATTTCACACTAAAGTCACTCCGGTAAACCCCTACGGCCGCGTCTCGCGATGACTGCGTTGCAAAATAAATACATCAAGAACACAATAATAATTATAATAATAATCATAATAATAACAAAGTATTTTTTGTTTTCAATTTTTATATAAAAAGGGAACATTTTATAAATTGAGGTAATCTGATCATTTTTGGTCTGGTGGGCGGCTTGGCGACGCGCAGCGCTTCCCACTGCGCTGACCTGGCGGCCGGTTCGACTAAACCAGCGCGCACAGTTCCGGGCGGTCACGACACGTCACGCAGCACATTCGCTATCTCACTCACACACGCTCACACATTCACGCACTCATTCACTCACTCACTGACGCGCGCGCAGGGCGACGCGGCAAGGTGGAGTGGGGGAGGCCTCGCCCAGGACCCAGGGCGTCGGGCCCAGGGCGTCGGGCCCAGGGCGTCGGGCCCAGGGCGTCGGGCCCAGGGCGTCGGGCCCAGGGCGTCGGGCCCAGGGCGTCGGGCCCAGGGCGTCGGGCCCAGGGCGTCAGGCCCAGCCGAAGGGCTGCGGCAGCTGCGGCTCCAGCTCGTCGGCCTCCACCTTGGGCGCGTGCCACTATTGCGCCTTGTCCTTGAGCCCGGCGAGGAGGTGCTCCCCCACCATGGGCTGGTGCGCGTAGTTCCTGATCTGGTGCAGCGAGATGAGCTGGTTGGGGAAGGAGCCGCCCTGCTGGCCGCCCAGCCCGCCGCCCACGCCCGCGCCCACGCCGCCCATCTTCCCCGACGGGAAGGACAGCGAGTCGTAGGGGATGTAGGCGGGCCGCGCCGCGGCGGGCGGCATGCCCAGCTGGTGGGGGTTGAGGTGCACGCCGCCGAGGTGGTGGTGCGGCGGCAGCGAGCCCATGGACTGGATGGGCGTGAAGGCGGACGTCGACGAGGGCGTCGACGTTTTGATGCTGCCGAGACCACCGCCGAGGCCGCCGCCCAGCTCGTAACCGTTGGGCACGGACGAGGGCGAGGACACGATCACCTGCTGCGGCGCGGGGGTGGGCGATGAGCCGGGGTTGTTGCTTTGGTGCTGCTGGTGCTGCTGCTGCTGCTGTTGTTGTTGTTGCTGCTGCTGCTGCTGGGACCGGATCACCACCAGGTCCTCGCCGTTTTCCCCTGACGACGCCCCGCCGCCGGGCGTCTGCTGCTGGGGCTGCGGTGTGCCGTTCATGTGCCGGTGGTGCTCCATGAGCGCCCGGTGGTGCGAGCTGACCATGTGGTGGTCGCCCAGCATGCCGTTGTGCTGCTGCTGCAGGCACGCCTCCATGCTGGCGCGCTCGTGCTGGTTGATGGCGTCCACGAGCGAGTTGGCCGTGTCGGGCGACACCTTGGGCCAGTACGCGTGCTGCGGCGCGTGCTCGGGCAGGTTGTTGTTGTGCTGGCCCTGGTTGAGCGGGTGTCCGGGGCCGTGTCCGGGGCCGGGCGTGTGAGGGTGGCCGGGATGCTGGCCGAGCTGGCCGGGGCCCTGGCCCTGCCCCGCGGCGTGCATGTTGTGCAGCGCGTTGCGACCCAGCCCGATGATGGGCGGCCGCTTGTCCGTGCGCTCCGCGTGCTTCTGCATGTGCTTGTTCAAGTACGTCTCCTGCGTGTACGACTTGCCGCAGTATTGGCAGATGTGCGTCTTGAGGTGCTTGGACTCCTTGTGCTTGGGGATGTGCTCCAGCAGCGAGGGCTCGTCCACGAAGCACTTGTAGCACGAGTTGCACTTGTAGGGCTTGTCGGTCTGGTGGCAGCGCGAGTGCGACTGCAGGTTGGACAGCTGCGAGAAGGCCTTGTTGCAGCCCGGGTGCCGGCACTTGTAGGGCTTGTCGCCCGTGTGCGTCCGGATGTGCTGCTGCAGGTGGGACAGCTGCGTGAACTTGCGCTGGCAGATCTCGCAGCGGTACGGCTTGATGCCCAGGTGGATGCGCGTGTGCTGCGACAGGTAGCTCGAGTTGGCGAACGTCTTGGAGCACTGCGTGCACTTGTAGGGCTTGGCCTCGCGCATGTGCAGCTGCGTGTGCATCTGCAGGTCCGCCTTGGAGCCGAAGATCTGCAACACAGAGACACAGTGAGGCGGGTTCGAACCCCAGCGCGCCGCGCTGCGCCGCGCTGCGCCCTGCTGACCCAGACAGACGCACTCACCTCGGGGTTGCCGTGGTCGACCGCGTGCCAGCCGAGCCCGTCCCGTCCCTTGTTGACTCCCGCCCGCTTGCGACCTCGGCCCTGAAAACAGAAGAAGCGCGTCTTATCATTCGTCAGTCCACCACGCCGTCCACAGATACAGGGAAGGCCGTTGACCCGGCAAGGGCGCCATCATCGCAACCGTCTTCGATTCACATGGCGACGGCACCTGCCTACTGCCTGCCTAATCCTCGTCGAAAGGCGAACGCGTTCGGCCCACTCGGCCCAGTCAAGCCCAGCCAGTCGAGCCATTGAGACCCACTTCCTGGTGCACTGCGCGCTGCGCACAGATCGCCGGATTCCGAGCAAAGCTTCCGCCGCTGTCTCTCTCGCCCCCTTACGGGGCGCCCCGTGAGTGCGAGAGAGACAGAGCGACGAAGGCAGAGTTGGGAATCAGCCTACAGATCAGCGGAAACGAGCGCACAATACCCTCCGGCTTACGGCTGCCCGCCGCGGAGTCGAAGAGGCGCGGAGGCTGTGCGTAACTTTGAGAAGAATCCCACTCGGCCGAGCATTTGGCCGTGCTGACGCCATGCCACCGGCCATGCCACCGACCATGCCACCGGCCGGCGGCGACGCACCGCATCAGATACATGTCCTAACTCGGCCAGGACCGGCACAATCGCGGCGCCATCTCGCGGCCGCGCACGGCAACACGAGGCGCTACAATCTGTGACAATAACCGGCTTGTTGTACCGAGTACAAACGCTGTTTCCATTTTTATTTTCGTTCGTTATTATTTTGATGACCGCGCTGCACTGCGCACTGCACCGCCCTAATGCTTCCGGGGCCATGGACCGCTGCCGCGCTGCCGCCGCGGTGCTCTGTCCTCGTCACACGCACTGCCGCACCGCGCCTCGCGCCGCCCGACCTGTGTCTCATTCAAACTGGGAAGCAGCGCCCCGCAAGAAGAAAGGCGGGGCTTGGGATTAGCAGTGCGAGACATCATCACCATGGGAAAGCATGCGGCGTGATGCGACCGGGGGGAGGGGGGGGGCAGAGGAGTTTGCACGTAAATCTAAATCCTTGCCGAGATGCCGTGCGGCAAAATCAGTCAAGAGTGCGTAAGCCTCTCTGCAGTGTGTCGCAATGAGAAGGGGTCAACAGGCAGGCAGACAGCGGACAGACGGACGGACGGTCAGTCAGACAGACACACAGACAGAGAGACAGACAGACAGACCTGCGATGGGCGACGGCCCGGACGTCACCGCGGCTACTTGGCGAGCGGCAGCACACGTGCCGCTGATAAGGGCGCCGCCCGCCGCCCACCGGCAAATACGGACCAGGTAGCGGCAGTCCTTCCTCTCCCTCACTTTTTCAAAAGCCGTCTATTTCTTTCTCGCTCCACCAAGGTGACACACGCTTTCGCGGCGCGGGGCGTGCTAAACGGATCCCATATACGTTTGGCACAGCTATTTATCCTAATGTATTTATTTATTTTCTTTCTATTTCTTTTTTTTTTACGACGCTGGGCTGCGCGCTGCTGGGCGTGTCGCGACTGTGGCGGCGGGCGGGGCGAGGGTGCCCCCGCACCGCCACCGTCCGCGTCCATTCACGGCGCGACGCGACGCGACGCCCGCCCCGTGGGCCCGACCCGACCCGCCGCCGCACGGCCAGATGGGCAGATGTTGGCGGCGGTGTAACGCGATTCGCGCCGCATCCACGGCCAGAAACTACCGACTCGGCACGTATGGCGTGAGAGTGCGTGTAAATGAGCAACGAGTAGGGCGTCCTCCCTGACCAGAAGGCCCGCCACCGCACCCCTCCAGCCTCCAGCCTCCAAGCCGCCTGCACACTGATTCCGAGGGTCGTTTTCGTCACTCTGCCTCTCTCGCACCTGCACGGGACGCCCCACGAGTGTGAGAGAGACAGCGCGGCGGAGGCGACAGCGGGATAAAGCCGCGGTGTCACTGTGGCGGCACACCACCGGGCGCACCGCGGCGGGGCGACGGGGCGAGGCAGCAGGGGTTGCTCAACGCCGCGCCGCCACGTCCGTGAAACACGTAACGCGGCGCGTCCGTGCGTGCCAGCCTGTCCAGTCGGAGAGCCGCACCCAAAATTTGAATCACGTTCTGTTGACTCGGCGGCAGCGAGCGCACGGAGCTCGCCTCGCACACATGCCCGCTACGTTGGCCACATTCAATTTAGCAAAATTTAGCCGGCCAAAAAAAAAAAAAAAAAAAAAGGAGCTAAAAATAAATAAATGGCAAGGTGCGCCGTCGTTAAACGCGCCGCCGTACCGCCAAAGGGAAAGGGGTGTGGCGGACAGGTGAAAACAAGCCATCACCGCGGCCGACTACACTATCGGCACATCGGCTATGGCTCTCCACAGATCTATAATAACAATAAAATCAATGCGATGCATGCGGGGCGCGCCGCGCGCCGCGGCACGCGCCCGCCGCACCCTTTAACCCTTTCGCACGCGGCAGACGGCAGTCGCGGCGGGGGAAAGGATAGAGGAGAATAGAAGACGGCCTCGATTGTCACGGCCGCATTGAGGATATAGACGGCGGGGCGGCTACCTGGTGAACCAGGCACTCCTCCTGCTCCTCCCCGGCCCGGTGAAAGAGATGTTCTGACAGGCGGTAATAACACACTCACACACACACAGATAAACACGCACTCACACACACACACACACACACACATACACACACACACACACACACACGCCGCGCTCCGATTTGCTGGCCGCTAAGACAAAGCAGGGGCGGCACTGCACGCCACCGTCACAGCGCCGTCAGCGTGCAGCTGTCTGCATGGCTGTCCGCGCACAGTGTGCCGGTCAAGCCGTCTGCATAAATTAGGCCGATCACAGCCAGTCCCGAGTGCCGTCCGGTTGCATTGTTTACGCCCCCCCCCCTTCTCAAATCGCAGTAGTGAAGGCTGTAGGCGCGCGCGGGGGCTCCATTAATCCGATTGGCTCGTCGCGGCCTCTCTCTCTCGCTCTCGGCGCGCCGGCCAATGGCGGCGGCCGGTGGGGGCGGCGGGGCGGCGGGGCGGCGGGGTGGCGGGCGGAGGCGCGCCGTGGGGCGTGGGAGGGGGCAGGTAGGCCCGGCCCGCGCCCGGCCCTTGCTGGTCTTGCGTGATTGACCATTGATCCTAAAATAAGAGCAGGCCAGACAATGCGTCGCTCCGATAGCGCACCACCTTGTCATCGGGATGCCGGCATGCCTCTCGGCGTGGCCGCGCCCCCAGCCCTGGCCCTGTGCCCTGGCCCTGGCCCTGGCCGCGTACGGCCCAGGTGGCTGCGCTCCCCGGTCGCTCAGGGCGGCGCGGTGGTGCGGCTCGAAGCTCCAACCCGCAGCAGCGTTATCAGCCCAACCATGGCCCGGCCGGCCGGCCGCCTGCAGCAGGCTGATTCCGAACGGCGCTGTCGTCGCTTCGTCCCTCTCGCACTCATAAGGGACGTCCCGTCAGTGCGAGAGAGACGGAGTGATGACAATACTCTTCAAAATTAGCCTCCGGGCATGCCGAATGGTCGCGATATCGCCACCGGCGAGGTTATGGAACAGGTGCCCGGTGGTGCCCGTCAGGGGTCAGTGAACGCCGCACGCTGCACGTAGCGCAGAAAACCAGAAAAGCACTCCCCCCGGGGCGCCGGCGGTATTTGAACCCCGGGCCCCGGGTCAGCACTCGAATCCGGGCCGCGCGGGCTGCGAAAGCAGGCGAGCCGAAAATGATCCGGCCTCGGAATGCGTTACCTGGGAGCCGGCCGTCGGCGGGCACGGCGGGCCGGGGAGGCAGGCGATCCCACAGGAGCCGCGCGGTGCCGCCGTCGCCGAGCCTCCGAGCCATGAGCGATGAAATGACACGGTTTAGAACCAGCCGTCCGTCCGTCCTCCGCGGAGCGTCGCCGCGTGGAGAATAAGTGACAATCGCGACGCGGCACCGCATCGACATACAATCCATCATTCTTCCGCTGGAAATAATTTGGGCCCGCGCGAAATAGATGTTATCTCCAGTTGGCTTTTCAATCGCTACAAAAATCGAGTTGTTTTTTTTTCCCAGGTCGGAAAAAACACCGAAAAATAATCTAGCCGGCATCTAAGCGGCAGGTCACTGCTTGCGCGTTGCCGGAGCACCGCTTGCGCACACGCGCGCGGCGGAGGCAGGCGGCGCGCGGCGGCAACTTATTTCATGGCCCAGAGCTGTCCCCCCACCCCCTTAATTAATGCGACAAAAAGACAATTAACCGGCGGGCCGGCGTTGACGCCGCGCACCGCGAGCACCGCGCCGACATGTCGCCGGGAAGCCAGTCAATCCGCGGCCGGGTTACCCTGGCCGCCGCCGACGGCGCGCCTCTGCGACGGGGACTGCTGCATCACGCCGCCAGCCTCGCTCGCATTATTATATTTTTCTCTTTTTCGGAAACCGTGAAATTAAGACACGGCGGGGCGGCGGCTGCGGCGGCTGCGGCGCCCTGCTGACGGCCCGGTCCGCCGCGGCTCCACCCTCGGTACGGCCGGGGCACGGCACAGTGGGCACGACTGCACGGCCCAGCGGCTGGCTGCTGCTGCGCCGATCGTGCGGGGGAGTCTTTTAGCAGCACCCGCAATCAGTAAAAACCATCTCCACGATGCTAGAGGCCGGCCGGCCGGCCCTGGCGGCCACCCCGACCACACTGCGGCCCCCGCGCGCAATTAAGTACATTCGCCGTTTTCGGGACGCACCCCGCGGGCCGATTCCGAACGGCACCGCCGTCCCTCTCGCACTCATGAGAGAGAGAGAGAGAGAGAGAGAGAGAGAGAGAGAGAGAGAGAGAGAGAGAGAGAGAGAGAGAGAGAGAGAGAGAGAGAGAGAGAGAGAGAGAGAGAAAGAGAGCGAGAGAGAGAGAGAGAGAGAGAGAGAGAGAGAGAGAGAGAGAGAGAGAGAGAGAGAGAGAGAGAGAGAGAGAGAGAGAGAGAGAGAGAGTGTTCGGAATGAGCCTCAGCCCGCGGTACATGGCCCGGGGACTCATCGGTCACTCTCCCCGCGCGAGCCTCCCCGCCACGCCCCTGCAGGCCGTGCTGGCCGTGCACTAGGCCGGGGCCGCGACTGCGCCGCGTCAAGCACGAATGCCAGTGGACGCCACCGTGTCCACACAATAAAACGGGAAAAAAGCGAGCCGCGCCACCCCGGACCATTATCACACAGGGGGAGGGAGCGAAAATAAAAGATAGAAAAAACAGGCAGCATCAGCAGCAAGCTGCATCGGTCCAGCCCCGCAGCCTCCAGCCCCTCGGCTCGGTCGCCGGCCTCCCTCGGGTACTAAACAGGCTAGGGCAGCGAGGCAGCGCGCGTTCCATTCGAACGACGCGTTACTGCCGTGTGAGCCAATCAAGCAGCGAAGCAGCCCTCCAGGCCAGCAAAACGAGCAGAACGGCAACGGCGGCGAAACAACGACCAAACAATTAAAAACAAGATTGCTGCCCGGTCTGCGCGCTGCGCCGTGCAGTCTGCAGTGCAGCGCGCGGTTCAAAAATTAACGCGCGCGTCGCCGACGTGTCTTCCTTTTTTGGCCCCTCGCGTCGCTGCAGCAGCAGCAGCAGCCGTCAGGCCGTCAGCGCGCACTTTGGCGTCTGTCAGTCAGCGGGGCGGCGGGGTGGTGTCGTGTTCCTCGTGCCTCCAGCAGTGCCTCCAGCTGCCTAGAGCTCTGGAGCCTCCAGCGCGCCCCGGAGCCGGCAGACTCTAGCCCGGCGTTCCTCCGTGTGTAAACACGGCGTGCGGCGGGACGCGGCGACGCGGCGGGGGTGGCCGCCGTGCCGTGCCGGCTAGTGTGCCGGGGTGGCCGAGGTAAAAAGAGAGGGGCGTCCGCGGTGGCCCTGCCGCCCCGCCGCGGCCCTGCTGGCCCTGCTGGCCCTGCCCCACCGGCGTAAGGCCCGGCCACGGCCGAGGGGTGGGGGAGTGGGGGCAACGGAACGGGCATGTTAAAGATTTTTTTTCCACGCGGCGCGGGGCGCGGGGCGCGCGCGCGCGCAGCCTTCAGTTCCCGGGCCGGCCGGTAGAGCGCGCCGGGGTGACGATCCTTGACTCTGAGCGACACGGATACACGCGCGACGCGCGGCAGGAGCACGGCATTCCACGCAGAGCGAAGCGCCAAGCGCGGGGCCCAAGGATGGGATGGCACAAAGAGCGAAAGGGGAATCATCCACGGGTGCGAGAGAGACAGAGCACTCTGTTCGGAATCAGCCCGATTGCTGGTGCTGCGGGGGCGCCGGGGGCCGAGCCTCACTCAAGACAGGGTGCCTGCGAGGGTCGGGAGGGTCTGTGTCTGTGGGGGGCCCACCCCGCCCGGCGGCCTGCGCCCCATTCATGCCGCGGCACACACGCGTCCTGGAGTCCAGGGACCCAGCGAAACGTAAGGCTGGCGTGCCCAGCGCCAGCGTGCCGCCCAATAACGTGACCAAAGTCACAATGTTGCACACCGTCTGCCCCGCGCTGCCGGCGGGCCTCGATTACAGGTCACGCTGACCGGGCAGCGCGGGCCCCACGGCCGCACCGCGCATCGCGGGTATCGGGCCCGGTATCGCACCGCTCACATTGTAGGCAATTTCGGTTTGGCGGTCCTTTACAATCTTTCGGCCCACCCGCTTTTTTTTTTTTTTTTTTTTTTTTTTTTTTTGGCGGAAGTCCTAGTTTGGCTATCAGCGCCGGCGCGGCTTCGAGTCCAGGGAAAGGGGACGCCAACGCACGCGAGGCGACGGGACGGTCCCAGCGGCGCGGCGGCGCGGCGGCGCGGTCCAGGCTGCAGCATCCCCTGCTATGGACCGCGGCGACGGCGCAGCAGCGGCTCACCGGCGGGCCACTCAAGCGAAAATCAAAGAGATTAGACAAAAAATTCGTTGGGCACAGCTGGAGGCTGTGTGCCTTGCAGTGCCTTGCAGGGGTTCGCTCCAAACACGCATCGCCCATTGTTCCAGGTTTCCTACGGGCCACGGGCCATGCCATGAGGAGGACCCGCAGCGTGCCGGCAGACGCCGGAGACCGCCTCCAGACGTCGCGGCGCGCCCCCCGCACGTCGTGACTACAGGTACTACTGGCGTCGCGACGCCGCGAGACGCCACCCCCAGGGCCCCAGGCCGGCACAACACTTCCTTGCGGCGCGGCGCCCCTTCCACCCCCTGTCTCCCACACACACGCGGCGTCTCACACCGCGACTTGGCCGCCAGCGACCGAGCGTCACAGCGACAGTCTGACACACACTAAGTCCAAGGCGACACCACAGGCAAGACGTGGACCGGCGTCGCTGCACTCGGGAGCACTCTGCTTGGCACTCCCCCGACGGTTACCTTTGTCGGCGGGGGTAGGGACTCCACTTCGGCCATGGGGGTGGGCGGCGTGGAGGGCGTGCTGGAGTAGCAGCTCTTGATGTCGTCGTGGTCCATGGCGGCCTGCGGGTGGCCATTGTGGTGGCCGTACTCCTGCTTGAACTGCTTGAACTCGGTCTGGTGCGGTCCCTGGGGCCCGGGCGGGCAGTCGGCCACCGAGCCGCCCAGTGGCGAGTGCTGGAAGTCCAGCGTGCCGCGGCCGCCCCCGCCCCGGCTGTACTCGATGGCGCTCGCTTCCATCCCGACGGGGAAGGCGAGCCTGAGGGTCCCCAGTTCGGCGACGGCGGATGTCAGTTTGGACGAGAGGAAGACGCCGCTAGGGCGTCGCGGCGCTCAGCCGACGGCGGCGGTGCAACACGGAGGACGCGCACAGACCGAGCCGATCAGCTGGTCTGCATGGCGAACACTGTCGGGCACCGTGGCGCACTGCCACTGCACTGGTTGGCGTTGCCAACAGGTCTACACCGCACAACACGCACACGCATACACGCACTGGGCCATACACCGGCCTGGAAGTCTTCAGCGAGCGAGTTCGGCGGCGAGCGATCGTGATCGGAGCCGCAGCGACCAAAAAACGCGCATGGAGAAAGAAATGATGTTAACACTTCTGCGTCCGCTGGCACACTGCCTAACACGGCCAGTAAAAAAAAGCACGGAGCCAAGTGTTTGAGGGGAAGTGCGCGGGGAGCCCGGCGGGGAAGGGAGGGGGGCGGCGCGGAGCCCGGCGGCGGTGGTGGTTGTGGTGGGGGGTGGCTCTCAGGCCGCCGGTCGGGGCGAGGGGGAGGGCGGCGCGGTGCGGGGGACTCGCGGCCGGGCTGAGCTCGCCACGGCCCGGCCGCGGCCCGCCGAGCCTGGCCGAGCCCGGAGAGGAGAGGAGGGAGAGAGAGGAGAGAGCGGCGGAAGAGAGACGGAGAGCCGCGGCTACAGCAGCAGCCCGGCGCGGAGAGGTCCGGGAGTCGTGGAGCACGGCGGCGAGCACGGCGTCAAGCGGTGCTGCTGCTTGTTACGGCATGCCGTGCCATCTCCCTCCTTCACCCCTGGGCCGGCGAGGGTAGGAGAGGGAAAGGAAGCAGATAAGACAGGAGGGGAAGGTGTGAGCGAGAGGGATGAGGCTGAGAAAGAGGAAGGAAAAAGTCGGTGCGTGAGTGTGTGTGCGTAGCCATGCCTTGCAGTCCGCGACGTCCGCGGCGTGCCGTGGTGACGACGTCGCGTCCGCGAGCGGCCGAGCGGCCACAGTGCGGCCTTGCTCGAACTTGAACTTGGCGCCTCGCACAGCAGTGCCGCCTCCCTCTTTCTCTGTTTCTTAGAATAGCGGCCGCTTTTCTCAGAACGTCGTCCACGAAGCGCGCATGACGCTCGCACTGCGCCCGGCTGCCCGCTGCACGCGCCGCCGCTTGACTGCGTGACGTCCTGGCGGTCGAGGTCCGGCGGTCCGGCGGTGCACCTGGGAGGCCCTGCTGGCGATAAGACTAGGGCCTCGCACGCGGGCATCACGCCTCCGTGAGGGAACCGCTTGGTGCCCGGCCTGACCTGACGGGTACCTGACACTCGCGCGAGCCGCGAGGGCGTCAAGCCGCTGAATCACTCGGCGGCGGAGCGTGCCGGGCATGTAAATCTGTCCTAGCGACACCGACGCCGACGGCATCGTCGCGGCGCCTTTCCACGCAGTCCTCCTGGGCGACACGGCCCCGCCGGCCGCCGGCCCTCATGGACCAGTCCAAGCAGGTCCCCGCCAAAGTCGTCGTCGCGCCCCGAATCGCCACACTTGTGCGCCGTGTTGGCCCGCATCGACGGCGCGGCGCCGCACCGCAAAGATATCGCATCCTTCTGCATAACAATGATCGTGTGCGAATAAAAAAGGAAAAGCAAAGGAATCGCGCGAGGGATAAAAAAAAAAAAGGTTTGGGGCGTGAGGAGGGAAGTGGAGCACACCCCGGAGCGCGCGTCTTCCTTCGCCTGCTTGCCTGGGCTCCATAACAATGCGGTTTGTGGGTAAATCGATCTACAATAACCGATTGACCCGCTCCGCTCCGCGCTCCGCTCCGCGACCTGCGCACTGCAGCGCCTAGCTGACCACCGCCTGCCGCACACCGCACCGCACCGCGGGCCGCGGGGCAGGGTTCGCGTTGGAGGCGGTTCGAGTGCGAGCCAAGAGGCACTCCCTGGCTCTCATACTCGGTGTCCACGGGCACAGGTAGTGTCTTAGGAACAGCGGTCGGATTCCGAACGGCGGTATTGCCGCTGTCTCTCACTCTCTCTCAAACTCACGCGGGACGCCTCGTGAGTTTGAGAGAGAGGAAGAGACAGCCCGCTCGGGATCAGTGTGCAGCTCGATAACGAATAGATAAGCGAGTAAGCCCGCACCGGCCGCACGCGCGGATAAGAAACGAGACACCTACTCGATCCAACGGGTTGCTGACCGCCGCGGCAACAATTGTTGCCGGTACACCGCCAATTGCATTGCAGTACTATCGGACCACCCCAGCTGTCCTCGTTTCGGCTGTGGGAAATAAGAGCCGCCATCTCACACAACACAGGTGGAGCGGCCCGGGCGCCAGATTACATAGATAGGTAATACAGTAATAATAGAAGGTGAAGAGGCGAGGAAGAGGAAGAGGACGCCCCGGCGCCCCAAAGTCCACGCAAAGGAAAAATGCGCCAAGCCGCGCGTCTTATCAGTCGGTAAAAGAGCAACCGGGGAGGACGACGGGGAGGACGGCGAGGTGGGGGAAGGGCGCGCGATGACAATCAAAGCCCCCGCAGAGCACGGGCAGCACGGCGGCCACGGCGTTGCAGAGTCGCCGCAAGGACGGGGAGGCCGCGCCGGAGCCAGCGCAGCCAGCGCAGCCAGCGGCTGGAGGGGAGGACGGAGGACGACGACGGCGTATTCGGTTACGACACCCCTTCTTTAACGCCGCCTCATCAAGACTTCTTTTCTGTCCCTCTTCGCCTTTTTTCCTTTTTTAGCTTGCCTCACACTTTCCCCCTCGTTGGGGACCGCCCTGCGTCGTTTCCACCCCCGCGCGCCACGACGCAACGCCACGTGGGACTAGATCAACGCGCCACCCCCGCGCGCCGTGCTCGCCCCGTGCGCCCTCCGCCACCCCCGGGCACTCCAAGACGGCGCGGAGGACGCCGCCGGGCCGCGCCGGGCCGTCTCGAGGACCGTTCCGGCTTTCATCAATCGTGCCGCCGGCGCCGAGGCTTCGACCGAGGAGCGCGCGAAGGTCACGAGGTTCTCCGGCGACCGTAAAAATCTTGAACGCGGTGGCGGCGCACGGCAGCACCCAGGCGTCACTCCGCTCCGCGTGGAGAGGCAGCAGCTCGCAGAGCCGCCGGGAGCCGTGAAGCAGACTGCGCGACCTCGGCGTGGTGCACTCGGGGCGGCAGTGCGGCCCATGGCGTGGCGCGCTCTGGCGGCGCCCGGCTGACTCATGCCTAATGACCGGCGATCTAATGAAGGCGCTGCGCGACGCGGCCGGCAGCACCAGCTGCAGGGATGCTGCATGGAGATTACGGCCAGGATGATCCGGGCCGCCGCCATGCGCTGCCTCGCCTGGCAACGCCAGCAGCGTGCCAGCGTCGCCGAAAAATTCATTACCTCATGGAAGACTCATTACCACGCTTCCTGCCGCGGCGCGGCCGAATCGGAGCGCGGCACGGGGAGCGAGCGCCCTGGGCACTGCAGACCCTGCAGGCACCCCGCCTCGCTGCCTCCCTGCGCGGCCTGCCCCGGGGGTCCTGCGGCTCGTCCTGCGGCTCGTCCTGCGGCCCGGGGCAGGCCGTGGAGTGCGTCGATCAGGACCGCTCGAGATAAGCCCGCGCGACGTCGACCTCTCCGGGGCGGCCTGGTCGTCGTCTCGTCGGCGCGGTCCCTGCTTCCCACCCCCAGAGCCTCGCCGACGTGAGGTGGCCCTGCCTTCCGGTGCCCGGGGCCCACGGCCAGGGGGCCACCCTCCCTCCCCTCTGCGCCCCTGCGCGCCTCCCCGGCGCTAATTTCCGCGTGGTAATTGTCGCGACGTAACTATGCGTTTTTGCGTTTTTCGCAGGTTGTCGCCGGAAATGAAAAGCGCCGCCAGAGCGACCGCCAATGCGAGAAAAACGCAGCGAGGGACTGAAAACTGCGGTGCCACCGGCCTCGGCGGCCAACACAGGGCCTCGGCAACCCCCTGCCTGGCCGAGGTCGGCGAGGTCATCGAGGCCACATCGGCCGCGGAAGGCCATCCAAAGATAGCCCCCCGCACAACGGCCTCCTAGCCAGGATGTCGAGACACGACGTCGACCCCAGGCCGCCGCAGGCCTGACCCGTTGCGTGTGTGTGCGTGTGTGTGCTACGCAGCGCTATGCCTTCGCCCTGCGCTCCGCCACACCCCTGCCCCCACCCTCCCCTCCCTCCCTCCCTCCCCGGGCGGCGGCCGAGGGTGCGCGGCGGGGCGGGGTTCTGCTCTGCATCGTGAGAAAAAATCCTCCCGAGCGAGCAGTAGCTGCTGCATGCAGCAGCCTCTGTCCTGGCTGCAGCTGACGTAAGAGAGGCCGAGAGTCGTCTGTCTCGCTGCCGCACGGCGCAGCGGACGCATTTTTGATTGAAAGCTGCAGCTATAGTAAAGCGCCATCTGGCCTCCTCAGAAATGACGAGGATAAAAAAAAAAGCAAAATCCACGTGCAAAGAGGAGCGAATAAAGAAATCCGCGGCATTATCCGGGACCGTCCGGCCGGGCTGAGACGACGCAAGAATGGTCGACCTTTCCTCACCTTTTGTCCCGGTTTCCATCATTTATCGCCAATTTTTGGGAATCCTTTTGCACTTGTCTCATGTTCCAGAAGCAGGCCCCTCTAGTAGGTGGCGGTCGAGGGTCGTGACCTGCTGCGGCACGGCGCACGGCGGCAGGCATCCGGTCTCATCCACCCAGGTCGCGGGTTCGAATCCGCGCGCAAGTACACAAGTCCGGATTTTTTTTAAAATTTTACTTTAAAAAAAAAGTTAATATAGTTTACAGCCTTGCACTACTCGGAGGAAGAAGAAATAGATGTTAGACAGGTCGCGCCGAATTTGTTTATGTGGCGTAATCGGCAGCGCCATCACACCCCGAGGTGGGCGTGGCTGCCTGCTCGGCGGGGCGGTCCGGGGCGCCTCGCCGGGCCTAACGTATTAATATATTGCCGTCCGTCGGACTAATTACATAGCCATCGCGGAGGCGCCGACAAACAAGCGCCCTGCCGCTTCCGCCGCCGGCCGCCGCCGTCCACTGTCGAAACAAACTGAAAAAAAAAAAAAAAAAACACCGACTGCCTCCAAATTTGGACAACGGCTTCGTTTTGAACGGGGAGCGAAAGGGTAGGAGCCATCCATAATGAGGGGAGAGGGAGTCAACTGAAAACGGACATAAAATTTAAATGCATGGGGAGGGAAGGTATAGTAGGCAAAATTCACGGACAAGGGAGAAGAAGTCAAGAGAATCGCGGGCGTCCTCACAAGCTGGTGATCAAGCAAATTTATATTTTTTTTTGGTGGGAAATTTTTGGTACAGCCGACGCGAAAAGCGGTTCACATGTGTGAAAAGTGAAAGCAAGGAAGGTATTTTATGAAAATGAAAATTATTAGTGGCGGCCTGTGTCGGCGGCCTGTCTCGCACCCCATGGCCAATTTGCCTCCATACGGTGCGCCCTAATGCAGGCCCTGCTGGCCCTTCCCGACAGGACACTCCGCCCAGCTATTTGTCTTGATGAAAACGCCGAGCCGATGAGCCCAAAGGCGCAAGGGCCCGAACGGCTCAAAACCCGGAGCAGCCCGTTCGGGGATAGACAAACGAGCGTGGTGAATTCATGATTCATTTTCCTCACACCGAAACAACAGGCCCACGGCCGTGGTATGTGTTTACCGGCCTATTTCGGTGTACGATTCTGAGGCGGCGGTCTGGCCATTGACGGGGACCGAAGGGTGTCCAGGTCTTCCAGGCACTTCCAGGCCCAGTGGCTGCCGCCGCTGCTGCACTAAAAGCCCAGCGGCGGCTCCGGTCCAGCAGTGCCGAGGTCAGGTCAGGTGAGAGGACCAGTGGGCCGGGCGGGGCCGGGCCGGCATCGCATCTTCGCGTCGCTGTAAATCATCGGGCCGCACTGGAGTCACCGCTGGACTGCTGGAGCCGGAACCGAGCGAGCGGGCCGCACGGCAGGATTCAAAGGGCCGGCCTGCCGGGCTGCAGGGCTCGGCAGGGCCGACGGGGAAATTAGAGAGGCGAATAAGTCCGTCAGCGCCGCGCCCTTTCTCCGCCAAGTCAAGTCAGATTTGGGCCAAATCTCGCACAACTCACACCGGGCGGTCGATGCGGGCGGCGCGTGGCGCCGGCAGCACAGCGACCGCGGACTGCCAATACTACTCCAGTCACGTCCAAAAGCAGCCGAGCCGCTCCGCTTGCCGTGGGTCATGGGTGTCATGGCACCGCGGCGACCGAACCGAAGCTTTAGATAATCCACCCGCGCCGCCGCGGGTACGCTCTCTCTCTCTCTCTCTCTCTCTCTCTCTCTCTCTCTCTCTCTCTCTCTCTCTCTCTCTCTCTCTCTCTCTCCCTCTCCCTCTCCCTCTCTCTCTCTCTCTCTCTCTCTCTCTCTCTCTCTCTCTCTCTCTCTCTCTCTCTCTCTCTCTCTCTCTCCCACACTCTCACACTGAGGAAGTGACACACGTGTCGCGCGAGAGTGGGCCCGCGGCGGACACCACGGCACCGCCTCGCGGACCGCGCCCAGTTCGGCGTCCCGGACCGGCCCTATTCGGACCGGAGGGGACCGGACCACATTTCTCTCTCGCCTTTCGTCTTTCTCTTTCTCTCCGCGCGCTGGCCACTTCGCTGTTCACCGCTTCGCGCCGCACAATTTCGCAAGCTCGTTTATTGGGACACATTCTGAGGCCGGCGGGCTGGAGGTCCTGGAGGTCCAGTCCAAGTCCAGGTCCGGCGGGGCTGGCCACAGTGGCCAGGGCGGCGCGTCGCGGGCCCGCGGCCGGCCGCGTGGATCGGATGCCGGCCTGGCTCCATAGAGCGCCGCTAATTAATGGCACAGGTGGGGCGACATGGGGCCAGCCGCTGCCTCTCTCGCGACGCCGTCGCGCTGCCCAGGCCGGACCGGACGGCGGCCGAGCGAAGATCCCAACAAAGACGGAAGCATGCTCTAGCATGGGTGGCCCCTCCCAGCCTCCCAGGCCCACAGGATTTCCAATTTCACGCTAAAATTCGATGGCGGTGTGAGAGAGGGAGTGCGAGGGCCGCTAAGCCGTTGACGCGTTATACACACCTTCGGCGCCGCTGCCGCCTCACGGCAGCCACCGCCACAGTGGAGTCCGCACGCCGGCCGGCATGCGCCACTTACCTGCCAACAAAACACGAGCACAAATAAATAAGCGAGTCGTCTGGCGAGGCGGCAGGCGGCAGGGCCAAGGCCTGCAGAGACCTGAACGCACGGCCCAGGCAGGGGCGTAACTCGCAGCCTTATCGCTCGACCGGGGGGGGGGGAGCAAACAGGTGAGTCGCAATGACAATTGCACCTGCCCGACGGCGGCACGGTGGCAGTGCACCACGGAGGGGGCTGAGATGACCATGCTGCGGACAATAGCCGCCCGGCTAAACTTTTCGGCCGGGGGAGCGAGGGCGGAGGGAGAGGGGGGGGGGGGGGAAGCCAGGGTCAGTGCACTTCTTCCTTTGGCCTGCGCGCCGCCCGGGGGTGGTGGGGGTGTCTGGGAGTCCTCGCAACACGCCGTCAATGTTTTGGGTCCGGCTAGGCAGGCTAGGCAGGCGGCACCTCAGGGGGCTCGCCGTCCGTCCGTCCGTCGCCAATGGACGGCAATTGGTTCCACGCCTTGCCAGAAAAAACAAACAAATACCTGTCCGCTTCCGACCGCAGTATTCACTGGTTCATCGCGCATGCGCGGGGTTTTGGAGACACGGGGCCGTGAGTCTGGTCCGGGTGTCACGTTGTCACGACGCCGGCTGAGGGATCGCACCATAGCCTCCGAAATCCCCGGCGTCCGCCGGCTGGTCCTCTAGCGGCGCCACAGCTCCAGCCAGTCTCCAGGCCGTCGCGGCTCCAGCAGCGATTCCAGGCGACACGGCCCCGCCATCCGCCAGCCGGTCCGGCCGTTCACCTCATCGACGGGCCATTCGTCAAACGGAACGCCATTCACAGAAAAGGGCCAATATTGCGGCGTGCGTGCCGAGGGTCCCCAGAAAAAGAATGGGTATGCATGAGCAGGGAAAAAAAAATAAATGAAAAAGAGCTGGCACGAGTGTGCAGTGCAGGCAACATGGGAGGACATGGGGATGAAAGGAAGAGTGACGACGGACGGACCGCCCCACCAACAAGTCAGTCAGAAAAACAGCAACCCAAACAGACCATTTTTTTTTGGGCTGCCGCGGGTGCGTTGCCCCGTCAGGTGGAGTAGATGGACGCAGTGACGCAGACGGACGGACAAAACGCAACACATTGCGCACCCCTTCGACCGCCGGACACTTTCCGTTTCTACGAAAAGTGAAGCGATATCCCGAAGTCAGGGTGGCGAGTTACATGCGTTGCGAATGGCCCAACAAAAGGAAGGAATCGTGCAACGCATGTCCAGCCGGTCTTCCCATTGACGCAGGTCCACAGTGTCCGTATCTTCAATGAGTTATTCTCATATTGAACCGTCAAAAACCCGACGAAACGGCGGCAAGTGCAGCGAGTCGCGCGCGCGAAGCGAACCCAGGCTAATCCTGCGCGCGAGGGCAACGACTGCTCGCTCCACTTCGTGTCACTCTGGCAGCATAAAGGCAAAGGCCGTCAGTCCTCCATGCACCTTCCCATTATAAGGCTGTCCTCTAATTGCGCAGCCTCGCCTCATCGGCGGCCCACTGGGCGGCCCGGCCGGCGCCGCTCAAAGCTGCTGAATTTTTATACGGGGGCGGTGAGCGTCTATTTACCAAAGGCCCCGGCTGGATAAAGGCGACCCGCCCTCGTTGCGCGGGGCCGGGCGGGGCCGGGCGGGGCCGGGCGGGGCCGGGCGGGGCCGGGCGGGGCCGGGCGGGGCCGGGCGGGGCCGGGCGGGGCCGGGCGGGGCCGGGCGGGGCCGGGCGGCGCGGCCAGGTAGACTGGTGGCACGGCAAGCACAGTGGGCAAGCACGGCCGCTGCGCCTTACCGCGCTCCAAATAAATCAGATTATTGCAGGCCCTGACGACGCCCGTCCGTCCGTCCGCCCCGGCCGCCGCGCACCTCCCCGACGACGTCAGCGCCAGCCACGCCAGGTCGCTCCGTCCCTCCCGCACTCATGGGCAGGCATGGGCACGGTACTCCACAATCGGTACCGCAGTACTTTACCGGTACTACCGAAAAATATGGTACCGCGGTACTTTACCGGTACTACCGAAAACTATGGTACCGCGGTACTTTACCGGTACTATCGAAATTTTCGGTGCCGCGGTACTTTACAGGTACCTTCGAAAGTACCGACGGTACTTGACGTACCCACGGGTACCACGGACTCCATGCGCTGCAAACCGCTGTACAGCGGCGCATCCAACAAAAGAACTTGGAGGAAAAAAAAAAGAAGAAAAAATGGGGGCCCTTCTCCCACCTCCCCACACAGTAGGGAGGACCGCCTGCAACTTCGGTGGATCGGGGGAACCGGTGCATTCCAGGCGGCGACCCCAGGGGTTCTCATCTGATGTGGGCCGGGTGAAGGGCGGGGGTTGAGAGCCTTTGGTTTTCGCGGGGTGGTCAGTGGTACCCACAGTGGTACCCCCGCTGTCCGGCGCTCTCTACCGAACATGCAGTGTGAAGGGCCAGCTTCAAAGGACTTATCAACTCCAAACCGACGAATCAGAATGGACCCACTCGCGACCAATTGCGAGTGGCTGGAACGACCGGGGATCGAACCAGTGCCGAGGCCAATCCGCCGAAGCGGACTGCTTTTTAGACACCCAAGCATAGTGGACGACAAATGATCTAGACCACTACGCTATCACGACTGCACGTCTGCCGAGTGTCGGACGACGGGTTTGAGTCGCATTGGGATGAGGGAGGCAGTCGTAAAATGTATTGAAATGTTGGGATTCGATCCCCGGACCTTACTGTTCAAGTCCGACGCCTTAGCGATCTCAGCCACCACGGCTCATGGTAGATGCGGCGTCAGCCGGGCTCTAGCCGCGGCAGGGATGGAGCCGCAGTGAGCGGGTCATTCGAAAAATGTTGAGAAAAAGTGGGACTCGATCCGTCGACCCCGGTACCGGGAACCGACGCCTATGCGGTACTTTACTTTACTTTCCTGCCCATGCCTGCTCATGGGGCGTCCCGCTTGGGTGCGAGAGGGACACAGCGCCGGAACGCCGTTTGGAATCCAAGCGCCGGGTTCGAGCCGCGAGCGGGCCTAATTAATCTCAGCGCCGCCCAATCGGCGGTCACGATTTCTGACCGTTACGGAAACTTGGTGGCGTCCGCGCGGCCGGCGACTAGACGGTGTTGGCTTGCCGATGCAGATCGACGGGTGGCTAAGGACCGCCTCCATCATGGAGTAAGCCATCACGACGAGCACGAGGTCACGACGCCGGCCTGAGGCCGTTGGTGACCCGCGGCGCCTCCCTACCTGCCCGCCGCGCTGCAAGGACTCCCCTCGCATCTTTTTCGCGACCTTTTCACCATTTTTACGGAAAGAAATCCAAACGCAGGGGAGCAAGCGCCGCGCGCCGTGTCATGCCGCGCCGTGCCGCGCCGTGCCGCCGCACCCTCCACGCCGCTTTTGCATATCGGCGACCCCACGGCTGCCAAGGGGTCCGGCCGGTCCGGTGATGAGCCGGCGAGGCGTTTCATTTCGCATGCCGTTGGACAGCGCGCAGCGCAAAAGAGGACCCGCAAAGAAAGGAAAGAAGACTTTGGCCGACGGCTCGCCGAGGGGGAGGAGCAAAAAAACCGTTACGGCACACACGTGTCGAATGACGATGACACGTTATCAGGGAGGACGGCGACGATGACGACGGACGGACGGACGGACGGACAGACGCGTGATGGAGAAGTCGCCGCTGTTTTGCTGCGTTTTCGTTATTTTCGATGGCGCGGCCGATACCGCCACCAACCCCTCGGAGAGAATCACAATAAGCGATGTAAAATTTCAATCGACCGCGTAGAAGCCCCCTCTTGCTCGCAAGACACAGACAGTGTGGCGGCGTAAAACGAGCGAAACGACGGTGGAACGTTTTGACGCGGGCTTTAGCGTGTACTAACCTAGTGAGACATTTTAATTCATCTTAATCACGCGGTCGAGTCAAAACTTCGGCCACACCATAATGGATGAAGCCTAGACACGCGGGTCGTTCGCATTGAAGAACCAATGCCACAATAGAGAGGCGGCAAAAAATGTAGTAATTCAAATCCGGAAGTCGGTGTTGGCGGCGGGGTTGCGAGCTCCCTGAGACGTGGTTGGCACAGATTACTGCGTCAAGAACGCGCGCAAAAAAACTGTTCAATTGTTTGTTTTAGGCCATGCCAGTGCGGGGGGTGTAGGGGAGGGCGAGCATTGCCCAAGGCAACACACTACTAAGGGGGTGACAGAAAGGGGGAGGATATTTTGACCACCAGCAGATTTGCCAAGACCTCCGCCGCGCGGAGCGCAACAGGTTACCAAAAACATTTTAAAAATACGAAAAAGTTTTTTTTTCTTTTTTAAAACGCGCTTGGGTAACCGGCGGCTGGCATCGTTGGCCAGACTTGATCATCAAATCGCACTGCAGCACAGCGCGGCGCTTCCGGCGGCGGATCAAATACAGTGGCGAGCACAAGCGGAGCAAACACACGCAAGAAGCCTCTCAATCACAATCACCGTCGCGACATCTGTGCGAGAGGCCGCCGACCTCAAGGAAGGAGGAGCACACCGTGTTTACCACGACAAACAAGGGCTGCTGCGAGGTAGGCGGCATAAGGGATAAGGGACGGAAGCAGAGTCGACGACCTCCGAAAGGGTTGAGAGCAAAGGCCCAAAGGGACGCGTGCATCGGAGTTCATCGACCTCTTCTTGGGGGAGGTCAAGGCACGCCGAGCGCCGCGCCGATCGCTCCAATAAACGGAAGCCGCGGCTTGAGAGAGAGAGAGAGAGAGAGAGAGAGAGAGAGAGAGAGAGAGAGAGAGAGAGAGAGAGAGAGAGAGAGAGAGAGAGAGAGAGAGAGAGAAGATTGTCGCTGTTTTATGAGTGTCATTGCAGGCGCGGCTCACCTTGCGTCTCAGCGGAAGGGTTGCCGACGAACCCTTTTCCTAGATATCAAAAGTCGTAAAAAAGTACCTCACATTTTTGGAATCAAAGTGTAGAAAAAGCGCGCGCACCAAAAGCGAGAAATGACCGTCATTTTTTTTTTTTATCAAAGCTCCTGGAGTGGAGGTAAAAGTGAGTGCGTCCAGGTGTATCACCTCTCCGACTGTCGTCCCTCCACTTTCAATAATGGCTTCATGCGAGCAAAGTGCCCCCGAAATCCACGCGCGCCGCGCGCGGCCTCCAAGATGGGTCCATCATCGGCAACCTCAGTGGTGGCGGGGCCGGGGGCGGCGGGGGCGCCGGGCCGCCACCCCGATCCCTATCTCCTCGGAGCGGGGGCGGTGCAGGGGGCGGAGCGGGCCGACCGCGCGGTGGCGAGGTGTGAGGCAAGCCCTCCCGGCGACGCGTCGCGACGCCACCGCGCCTCGCTGGGCCCTGATTGGCTGCCCTGCTTGGCTGCCGTCTGCTCATTCATCAATACACACGACTACCGACTGCCTCGATGCCTTCTAATCCTCGACGCTCGCCTCGCTTATTTGGGCCCCCGATAAGCCATCTCGGAGTACCGACTGCTCGCCACAAATCGCCGCCTGATTTCAGGGTCGGGGGGCTGACGCCGGCTGACGCGCGGGGAGGGGAGGGGGCGCGCGCGAATACATCAGAGTCGTCTTCCCGTCCCGCGAGGACCACGAGTCCGGTCGGCCCGCGATACGTAGTCCGCTGACGCTATCCTGGGGCATTTATCTCGGCCGGATCGTAACGGGTGATGCCAGACAGGAAGGGATCCTTTATCGCGCGGACTATAGACGACTGTAGATGGCCCGCGATGCGGAGATAAGCCGTCTTGCACTTACGCCCCGTCGCGGCCCGGCCTCCGGGGGGCTCCGGGGCGCCGACCATCTCTCTGTCAATCAGAGTGGTCGGCGGCGCGGCCGGGCCGGGGCCGATCCCCAAGTGCAGCGGCCATTCATACGTCGGCCGCGTCCGAGACGGCCGCGGCCGGCGCCCCCGCCGCCCAGCCTGGAGCTGCATCGCCGCCTCGGACGCAGCCCCCGACGCCGTGTGGCTGTGGCCGCCACAGACGCGGCACGCGCGTTTTTGTCGGGCAATCAGGCTGATGTGAGTCGCGGGCCGAGGCGGGGCGGACGGCGCCGGCGTCGTTAGAGGCGAGGGAGCGAAGCGAAGCGACGCGCCCCGGCGTCGCTACTGGAGTCACTCCAGGTGGGACCATAGAGACTCAAGACACCGAACTTCCCTTCATTTCGGACTTCAATTTTCTCGAGGCGATTTCCATGCAAAGATTTCAAAATTAAATTTTCAACCGACCATTTGGCGAGGGCGTCGCGAGCTGCTTGGCTGCCAGTGCACCGTCAAGGCGCGCCGCGGTTCAACGCCGCTCTGCTCCAGATTTTCATATTTTTTTTTTCGCAGGATGTGGGGAGGCAAACGGCCATCTCCTGGCGTCCGGTCCGGCCTCGGCCGACCGGGTCGGCGCGGTCGGTCGGCCCTTGGGCATTAGGCCCTGGTTCATTACAGGCCGCGCCGTGGCGAGCTGCGCCGGGCATGTGGGGGTGACGAAGCAAAGGTGCCTAAGTGGACAGGAAGTGGCAGCGCGCAGCGTGCGTCGTCATAACACCCTTAACGCCGTGCTCGCTCAAATTGCTGCCTCGCTGCCGCAATGACGGGTGTTGGTGGAGGCTGGCAGCGCGCAGTGGCGCTTGGGCAGCACGCCGTCGAGGCCCTGCCGCCACCGAGACTCCACGTAGCACAGTGGACCAGAAGAACGGCGCCGGCGGCCAACACTCCAAAAGGCGTTTTCATCTCCAGAGTCGATAAATGGGACTCGAACCGAACGTGTCCTGTTTAGCGACTCTGGAGCTCAAAACGCGTCTTGAGTTTTGACCGCCTGAGCCGATCTTCTGGCCCACTATGCGTAGACTCCATAGGCGGGAACTGGCGGTAGCGTCGCCTCAGACACGGCCGGGAATGATGAGGTGTTTGTTTACGCGGCCGAACAAACAGCCTCGCCACGGCCCTTGATTTACCTGCCACAGAGTTCGTTACTCAGACTCACCTGCCCGCCGGCCGGGCAGGCAGGCAGGCAGGCGGGACGCGGCGTGGCGTAGGCCCGGCCGGGGGCCGCGACATTCGTTCCGCGCAATTTCGAATCTGGGTCGGGTGAACGAACAAGGGAGAGTGAGGGGTGCCGCGGGGTGCCGGATGCGGGGCGGCAGGTGGAGGGAGGGCGCCCCTGCAACCCCCGACGACGCCCCGCCGGGGTCATGGGAACCTCTCAGCCGACAGCTGGCCCCGTGACAGTGCAGCCCTGAGTGACGACCGAAAGTGAAGGCAACTGTGCATACACAAGGGTTGACCCGGGGGCTCTACGGCGTACTCCCAGGGCGGAGACGGAGCGGGGGCACGACGACGGGTCCAGCCTGCGCACCGCCGGATGTGGCCGCCCACTTGTCACCCTGTCGCCTGCCGATAAGACACGATAACCGCGATCGTAAGTAAGATTCGATCGTTACAGTCTCCGCCGCGACTCCAAGGTCGCCGTCGTCGTCGGGGCCGCATCTGCCTCGTCCGCCCGCCCGTCCGCGTCATCTGGCGCTCCCCCACGCCGGCCCACTGTGCCGGCCCAGCCGGTGGCGGTCGAATCAATTCAAGAAAAATCGGAAGCAAAGCGAAGCAAAGTGCGCGTGTGAGTCGTTTATCTATGCAGCGCAACAGTTGGCTCCGAAAAAACACTTTCCCTGGGCGGCGCGAGGCGCGGCGAGGCGGTCTTGGAGCCTCCAGGATAACAACGCCAGCGCTGCACCGCAGCTGCGCGGCCCATTACCCTATCAATGCGTTATTTACGCCCCAAGGTGCAGGACGCGTGCAGCACTCCAAAACCACAAGTCTGCCGCATCTCGCGCCGTATTTCACATCCTTTATTTTTTTCCCGCTTCCTCGCGCCGCCGCCCCATCGTCCTGTTAATAACGAGAAGGAAAATTGGTGCAGCGGAGGGACTACCGCTGTCCTCCGGGTGAGTGGCCACCGCCACCACAGGAAAAAATCACGAGTAAATAAAGGATTACCACTAGAGGGCTTGGCCGGCCGGGCTCTGCTTTGGCCTTTGGACACGCCGGGTGCATTCATCTTCATCAGCCGGTCAAACAATGGTCCGGCCGCCAGCCGCCCCGCCGCCCCGCCGCCCCGCGCGCAGCGCCTCATTCAGATTGATATTCTTACTGCAGCCGGCGACGACGCATTGCGGTTCGCGTCGTCGGCCTGTCCTCGCGTGGGTGGGCTGTTGCTCCGCTAATGAGCACGTCGTCGGCCGCCACCGGGACGCGAACCCGCGATCCCGCCCCATGGGCACAGTGGGCCAGAAGACCGCTGGAGACGGTCAAAATCCGGGGTCTTTTTTGAGCCCATAACAAGTCTGGATTTTGGACCGCCTGCGCCGGTTTTCTAGCCCACTGTGCATGGCCCGCCGCGTCGCGAATGCCTGCCTCCTTGAGCAGCCGCAAGTTGACAGCCGAGTGCTGCCCCTGCACTGCGTCGGCCGCCTCGATAATGCCCTGCGCCAGATGGCCCGCCGCTGCTTTGGTTTGATGAAGCGTGGCCGCGCCCGGGCCCCTCACACTCACGCACACACACACACACTCACTCACTCTCACACACCTCGGGCGAGGGCAGGCCGCAGCCCTGGCGGCCCCCAGGGCGCACGGAAGCACTCTTGTTCTTCTTATTAATTTCATTCTCATAATGGCGGCGGGCAGTGGGTGTTTACACTGAGGTCATTACAGCGCCGGCGGTATGAAAAATTGGTGGACGCCAGGCAGGCCGCCGGCCAGACAAACAGCGGGCAAGGGTTCGACTCCCCGCCCAGCGCGCGGGGAACACGGCAATTTCATCGCGTCTTGCGGTGTCCAGCAGGCTGCGGGGCGGCGGCGGGCGCGGCGCGTGCAGGTCGCGTCTCCGCTGACCCGCGGCCCGCTGCGGCTGGGAAGGGTGCTGCGGTGCAGCGAGGGGTGCGGCAACAAGTGAGAGGCACCCCTCCCCTCCCTTCGCCGGCCCCTCCCGGCGCCACCACCCCTTGTCCGTCACCCTCAAGGTCAAGCGTGTCAAAGCGGCGAGAGGTCAGTCCGCGGGTCAGCTCGGCTGCACTACACGCCGCGCCACGCCCCGCCACGCCGCGCCACGCCGCGCCACGCACCCCAGGACGGGGAAAGGCGGCCCGCACCACTTCGCGCTGCACCCCTTCTAGGCACCTGCACCGCAACCGGCCTTCCTCGCCCCGTCGTCGTGCGCGCGGCCGGTCAGGTTCTACGGCTTGCTCGCTCAAATTAAACTTCATGTAACTTTATGGATTTCGCGCTGTTGTATGTCGCTTTGTTCGTGCGCCTCCGCAATGTGGTCGGTCCAAACCGTGATCATTTTCCAATGCTGCCCCCGGGCCAGAATGCGAGGAATGAATGCACGCGATCGGAAGCGCACTGTAATCCCCGCCGGCCAGGCCGAGAGAAGGGGGGGGTGGAGAGAGGGAAGGGAGGGGGGATTGATTGATTGTGTTATTCTAGGCAGCGGGCCCCGTTCCGGGAACACTCATACTCGCCGTGACACCATGACCGCCCTCGTGTGCTACCGAGTATTGTAGCTGCGGCGGGAGGCCAACAACAACAACAACATCCAACCCCATCCTGACGCGACACGCCACCTGCACACCGCGGCGCGCACTCCGTTTTAGAAACACAAACGCAGTAAGCGGGCCTTCCAGATTCCAGACGCACGCCACGGCCTGCTCGCCGTCAAAGCGCCGCCGGCCGACGCGCTGCAGACTGATCGCCCTGTCTCTCTCGCACTCATGGGGCGTCCCGCTTAGGTGCGAGAGAGACAGAGCGAGTCTGCTGCCGCTTGGCGGCAAGGCAGGAGGCAGCGCCCCGCCCCGCCCCGCCCCGCCCCGCCCCGCCCCGCCCCGCCCCGCCCCGCCTGGAATGCACATTTGGAGTAAATTTGGCGAGCCTGTTCTGTCTACCGTCTCGCTGCAGTCCGGCGGGGGCGGCGGGGGCGGCGGGGGCGGCGGGGGCGGCGGGGGCAGAGGGAGTGGTGGGGGAGGGGCTCACCCTCGGGTTCCCACGCAGGGCCGCAGGGATGCGGGGGCGCACCCAACAGCTGGATGCTGCGAGGGGCCGACGAGAGGGGCGGAGGGGCGCAGCCTCAGCAAACACCTGACACACTTTCCATCCCCAGTCACTTTTGCTCTCCGCCGGAAAGGGCAAAGGGGGAGTCGTCGGGGAGATGGCCTTGGCGATGTAAAACAATCAGACGGAGGCCCAGGTCACTGGGTGGGGGCCCGCCGCTCCGTCTCTCTCGCGCTCGTGGGGCGTCCCGTGCAGGTGCGAGAGAGACGGAGCGACTCTCGGAAGCGGTCTGCTGTTGCGTGTGGCAAGGCGGGACGCACACAAACGCTCACACAAAACAGAGTGGATCCGGTGGCGGGCCATCCCGGGTGCCAACCTGCCGCCCCAGCGCGCTGCCGCGTTGCTGCGAGGGCGGATATCCGATAGATGATCGTCTCATAATGGGGATAAAGCGACGTAATGCTGGGTACATTCATTTCGCTTGTAATCTTTCTGGAGGGCCTGCAGGCCTCCGTGCAGGCGGTGCGGGTGGCGCGTTGACGGAGGGGAGCGACCAGGGGCTCTCCTTGTCGTCCAGGACGCACACTTCCCACGGGCGGCGGCGATTAGCCCCCGAACCACCTGGAACAGCCACTGCTGCACCGGAACGCCGCATTCAGAGCGAGCAACCAAGAGCGCAACAAACTGGACAACCATCGTCTTGGCGAAAAAAAAAATCACATACAGTACACTAAACCCAGACGAAAGAAAGCGAAAAGAATAAAAGGAAAAACGGGAATAAAAAGAAGCGAGGGGAAATGACAAAAAAAAGTGGGTGGCGACTTGACCGCACACACATCACCTGCACCGCGCAAACTGGTTCGCTTTGTTTTTCATTCATTGCTTTGCATGTCGATCGCGGGGCGGACTAGCTAGATGGCTTTCATAAGTCAAGGCGCTAACAGGACTAGTGCGGGGGTGGACTGGCCCGCCGAGGGGACACCCGAGCCGCCTAATTAAGGACGCATTGTTTTGAATCGCCCGCTCATACAGTCCATACAGTGCAGTGGGCACACCCGCGCACCGCTCCCCTCGCATCCTGTCGTCTTTCGTCCTTCGCTTCGGCAGGACGAGGTCCATGGGAACTTCCCAGGATCCGGCGGTGCGGCAGCGGCGGGCGCAGAGCGTCTCAAGAGGGGCTGTCGCCGCCCCTGCCTGCCAGGTGAGCGGGGGGGGGGGGGGGGGGGGGGCAGCCACCCCCGGATGTATTTTGTGCGCGCACTTTCCCATCAGCCCCGTCGTCGGCGAGCCCCTCCGGATGGCTTCCAAAAATGAAAACGGCTCCTGACGACACCTCCGATATGCAAATGCCTGGCTCACCGTTACGCCGCGAGGCTGACTAAGAGCGACGCGGCGACTCTCAGCGGGATCGCTCGGCCGGACCGAGTCACCTGCTGGACCGCTAACGGCCCACCGGCGTCCGCCGTGCGATACCAACGAATTCCCCTTTATTTGAAAAGCCGTTGCGCTGCGCGAGGAGAGCAGTAGAGGTCAGTGTCGTCTTCGGACATCCTCCCACGCAGTGCCACCCCCAGCGGAGCCTCCCGATCGGATCGGTCTTTTAAAACCAGTGCCAGTCCATTCCGCCACCCACTCCAAACGGCCGCTTGGGACCGTTGCCTTTTAAACCGCGGGGGCGGCGCGGGGCGGCGCGGGGCGGCGCGGGGCGGCGCGGGGCGGCGCGGGGCGGCGCGGGGCGGCGCGGGGCGGCGCGGGGCGGCGCGGGGCGGCGCGGGGCGGCGCGGGGCGGCGCGGGGCGGCGCGGGGCGGCGCGGGGCGGCGCGGGGCGGCGCGGGGCGGCGCGGGGCGGCGGGGGGCGGCGGGGGGCGGCGCGGGGCGGCGGGGGGCGGCGCGGGGCGGCGCGGGGCGGCGCGGGGCGGCGCGGGGCGGCGCGGGGCGGCGCGGGGCGGCGGGGGGCGGCGGGGGGCGGCGCGGGGCGGCGGGGGGCGGCGCGGGGCGGCGCGGGGCGGCGCGGGGCGGCGCGGGGCTTGCTTCACCCCGGGTCGCTACTGCCCGCTACCACTGCTGTCCCGACCGGCCAATGGGGACGCGAGGATGCGCTGGCCGTACCAGTTTGGGAGGCGCGGGCCGCCAGGTGTGGGTGGAGCCGGAGCGTCTTTGCGCTGCCGCCCCGCCACCCCCAGCGACGCGCCGCCGGGACCTGTTTCGCGCCTTGGCGGGGGTGGTGGGTGCGCGGCCGGCGCGGCGAGCTTGTTGCTATGCACGGCTAGGCGGACGGACGGTCCCCCAAGGCCAAGGCGGGCCAAGGCCCTGCAGGCCCCGCCGCCTCCACGGAGTGCCGTTAGCCCGTCACAGTCTGTCACACGCATGCCCAATCGCCAGCACCACTTCGCCGACAGTGGCCGCGTCGCGTTGACCGCCTGTCCCTCCAGCAGCGCGACCCCCGCGGCCTCGACCCCCCGCCCCCGCGCTCAACAAGACGCTCCCAAGACAAGATAGCGACATCCAGTTTGGGAGGCCGACGGCGGCCGCGCGCGCCGTCCGCGCCGTGTGGGTGGGTGGGTGGGTGGCGGGCATCAGCCGCCGTCGAACTGTGAGAACTCTTTGCGCGGCTCTCGCGCCTCGGCTCGGCTCGGCAGTCCGAGGCCCGCACGCCTCGGCAGGGCGTCCGGCTCTGGGCTCGGCTCGGACGGTCGCGCTCGACGCGGTGCGATACACCCCCGCGGATGAGTTCGCCGAGCACCCCGACGGACGCAGGACGCACAAAGAGACCGCCAACCGACTTATTTCGGCCGTTGTAAAAAAGTTCTGTTGGTGGAATGGGTAGGTTGGGTGGGGTTTTGAGGTGATGGGGCTGGTCACTATTTACACTAAGTACTGTAAAAAATTATTTTAAAAAAAATGACTTGAAAAATTAAAAAAATCGACATGTGATTGAGAAAGGTGCCACAAAAAAAGCTCCAAAAGCGTGTTAAATGGCAACATTGAGAAAATTAAACAGCTAACAATGAACACCCACGCAGGCCCTGGACCCAGCTGCTCCCGCTACCCTTCACCCTGCCCTTCACCCGTCGGCAGAAGCGGCGTCCGTTGAGAGAATCTGAATCCGGACGCGACAAAAGGAGGACTCACCCCCTCCCCTCGCCTCGCCCGCACCACCCACACACCCACGCACGCGGAGGCCCGCCCGGTCCTTTCATTCCCACAACAGGTTAATGAGAGAGTAAAACCGCTCGACCAGCGCGTCTTATTTTATTTTTTTTTTCAAACCTCCATCTCTCTTTTCGGTTACGCGCGCGTCCAGCACAAACAGGACTCTTCCTTTCAAGACGCAAATGACGACTCCGAACGGGAAAGGGCGACGGAACGAGAATAAGAACCCAAGAACGAAAGCAGGCGACAAAAAAAAATAAAAAAAAATCAAACTACGAAAACAGGCAAAGCACCCACGCCGACAGGAATTGCCACAGACAACGCGGTGGCGCTTCACATTACCAAATTTTGTTTTCGCGACGACGTGCAAAGTAACTTGGCGGGAATGAGGATGATGAGGACCATCAGGACGCCGCACGCGACCAGGACCAGTCCGCCAGGTCCGGCAGGTGGAGCTAGGCCCAGGTGCTAATGGTCCGCGAGGCAACGAAAGACGCATCGGGCCGGGTTAGTTTGACCCACCGACCGCCGACAAGGTCAAGCCCTGAGGACGGCGTCGACGTCAACGCCAAGGGCTTCGAGCCCAGGGGGGGCGACGCGCCGCTCTGAAAGACCCCCGTCGGCGGGAGCGAAGCAAGCGGAGCAGCCGCCCGTTTATGGAAAACCGAAAGTGTGGCGGGCTGTGCCAAACGACTCACTAAACCGAGGAGGCGAGGTTTCCGATCTCCTTTGGCCGGCAGTGCGCGCGCGGTCCGTCCCGTCTCGTCCAAGGGCGTAGGTACGCCGGAGCCGTCGTAAAACTCGCGGCAACCGGTCGGCCTACGCCACCGGCCGCCACCGGCCGGCCCGCTGCACACGGGTTGTCTCCCTCGCACTCAAGCGGCGTCCGGCATGGGTGCGAGAGAGAGAGAGAGAGAGAGAGAGAGAGAGAGAGAGAGAGAGAGAGAGAGAGAGAGAGAGAGAGAGAGAGAGAGAGAGAGAGAGAGAACACGACGGCCCGCGGCGCGCCACGCCTCTAATGACCCGCAAGCCGCGCAGCCGCGCCGCGAGCAGCACTGTAGTGGAATCGGATGGGTATAAACGGGTGGACATTGCGCCATCCTTCCACTCATAAACGGCAATCAAGGCCGACGGCCTTCCAGAAGCGTCGCCGAGTCGTCAGAAGGGACCCGGGTTCAAACACCAACACCCACAACCATTTTTTTTTTCGGACAAAAAAAATAAATGGCAAAGTTTTACATGAAACTTAAACAAATAGGCAGCCGGGAAGCAGCCTTCGGGTCACAGGCCGGTGGTGCCCCATTCGCCGGGCCCACGGAGGGTCCACGAGGGCTCCACGGAGAGCCCAAAGCAGAGGACGCGCTGCACACTGCACCCCAACGTCATTACGCCACCGCCTGTCGACACACGAGACGACTGGGTGCGTGTGTGTGCGTGTGTGTGTGGAAGGGGGAGCCGTTCGTTTCTGGGCCGTTTCGTGAAAAAGGAGCGCAACCTGTAGGTGTTTGGGTGTGGGAGCGGGACGGTGGGGGTGGCGGCGGCGGCCGGGGGATGTGTCCCTCTGCCCACTCCAGCGCACTGCAGCCCGGCTATTCTTCCCATTATCTGCACGTCTCCATTTTTGCGCAATATTGCGGCCGGTACACTGTGCGCCACGCGGACGCACATTCCAGCATCCAGGGGGGATTTCAAACACTGATCGCGGAGACTGCGTAGAGATGTGCGGCTAAGTTCGAAGTTGTTATGGCTTGGCGACTAAATTGAAACGCCCCCAGGATTTGTCCGTCGATCGTGAAACCGAATGTCAAGTTCACCCCCACTCTTATCTACGCCTTTGGGCCCCGGCCCGGCCCTGGAGACGCCCCCGGGGACGCCGACGCCCTCCCGAAGGAGAGATAACCCCCACATCCGGCGGGCAGCGCGGCGAGGCGGGGTCGCCGACGACGCCAGCCAATCGTCCACCTTGCCACCGGGACGGTTCCCACACGACGCAACGAGTGCATTTTTGATGCGATCTGTCGAAATTTCGGACTGCATATGGAGCGGGCGATCGCGGCGAAACAGGACACATGCGACTCCGGTTTCGATACACACAATATATGTCCGCGCTTGCGGGGCCGGGCCCCAGCCTGACCCGCCAGCGGATCTTTGTTGGTCGCTATTGTTGCGATCGGATCGGATCCATCCCGTCTGATCGGCCTGCATCCCTGCTGCTTGCTGCTTCGATTCGTGCAGGTGGCGGGGCCGTGCGGGGCAGCACCCCCCTCCACCCACACCGAGTGTGCTGCAATAAAGTTCGCGTGGGAGACTACTGCCGCGCTGGCCGCTGCTGGCCTCTAGGAGAGCGCGCGCGCGCACACACACACACACACACATGTGGGTGCAGGCCACTCCAATATCAAGAGCAGGGTCAGGGTCGGGTCAGGTCGAGGCCCAAAACACACACACACACAGACACACATCATACAAGCAGAATCTTCGGCAGAGCAGAGCAAATCCGTCTGCCGATTCGCTTGAAAGGGGATGACGACGCGGTCGATCTGGACGCCGCATTTTCACTGCTTTCTCACGACATTATGAAAGTCGCCCCGCCCGGGATGAGCCAGTTGAGCCGCCAGGGCGCGCGCAAGACCAGAAGGTGTCCCCGAAATATTGGGTCCGTGTTTAGAAGACCTATGGTCCCAGAGGGGCCGGAGCACAGTGGGCCACTCGTTGTGTGTTCCGGTCGCACGGGCATCAGCTCACGGGGCGGCCGCCGCAAACGAGGCGGCATGAAAGGCCGGACGGCTTCTTTACATTTATCCCGGTAAACAAATGAACGTGTTGGGACAAGGTGCCGGCAGGTTGGCCAATTACGAGACAAACGGCCAACGAGACACACATAAAGGCGACTTTACTGCCGGCCGGTTGGCACACTGTCCCGGCGCACACCGGGCGCACCGAGCAACTCGACGGCACGCGCCTCGCGCGTAAAACTGCAACTCTCATTTCCATTTCCATTGGCTGCATCGCGGCGGCAGTGTCCCCCTTTTTTTCCGGAGGTGCGCGACTACGGCGGGCCTGGCGGGCCGTCCTAGCACCTTTCCTTTTTTTCGGTCCATGAATGAACTCTGTCCCACTGTGCGGCGGGCTCGGCTCGGGATTAGCGCCCGGCCCCGTCGCGTCGCGCACACCGCGCAGCCTAAGTTATGCGATGACATAAACAGGAATGGACACTTTTAGTGCGGCCAACAAAGTGCCTGGCGTATTTCAAGACGTCCATCCATCGCAGCGCGTGCTTTCCAATGACGCGGCACAATCAATGCGACCGCGTCTGGAACGGCCACTGGACCCTTTAATTTGCTTCGAAACAAGAGAAATAATTTTAATTGATTCTATTTTTTAAAATATTTTTCCTTTGATACTTGGGATGATCCCCGTGCGTCCCGTTCCGGGTCGTCGCGGTGGTCCGGAGCCGCGGCCCCCCCCCCGCACGCCGCACGTCTAAATTTGTTTAGTGGTCGCGGTCTAAGGCGCGTTCACACTCCTGCGGGTTGTACGGGGCCACACGCAGACGGGGTCGCACCATCGCACTCACTCCGAGTGGTACCCCGGAAACGTAACATTTTCGAAAAGAATAAAAGCTTATTCCAGCAGCAGCAACGGTAACTGACCCGTCGCCAAGGAGCCTGGGCCTAAGCATCGTCGTTGCCACAGTGTTGCCAGCTAATTTTTCATGCAGAGCAAAAATATTTTATAAAGCGAACGACGACGGTGTATAATGGGAACACGGTCGGAAAACGGCGAAAGGGCGCGTGGTGGTGCGTTGGGTGGACAAGGCCTGCCTGGCCAGACCGTTACTCACCTGTGGAGCAACAATGAGGAAAACATTAGCGACAGACTTGCCAAATCAGGGGACGCGCACCGCCACGTCGCGAAGCACGCCAAGTGAGGACGCGAACCGGTCGTCAAAATCATCGTGCGCGCACATTTCGTGTCGGAGTGGATGGGACCTGTTCGCGGCTTGGCGGCGACATGTGTTCAAGGCGGTCGCGGCGTCGGTTGTGCGTACACCGTAACGACGTACACCGTGCCACAACGGCACACAACGCGCGAAGCTCGCGGCAAAAATCGGACGCCGCCCGAGAATCTCTCATAGTCAGTCACTCGTCCACCCAAGAAGGAGGCAGAAAAAAATAAATAACAAAAACTAAATCCCGCGTAAGAGTTCTCACACTCCCCCCGCCGCCCGCATACACTCAACGATCAAAAAATTTGCAAAGATAATTTAGTCGAAAAGAGCGCGCGGAGCTTTGCCGTATTTTTTCAGGCCTCTCAGGTTGACAGCAAGGTGGCATGCTCACTGCTCGCAGAGCATTAGCAGGGCGGACCCGCCTGCCTAATCCCTTTCTCCCTCTCTCCTCTTCGACCGGATACTGCCAGCGGACTGTCGCACCGCGTCGCACAGTAGCCGCCCAAACGACACGACGATCAGCCATTTTTTATTTGCCGCCCGCGCGCTGCCCTCTCGTTGCAGTTTCAACACACAGGGCCACGCCACTATAACTTTCGCTGTCCTATTTAGCGGATAGGGAAGCGTGAGTATGAATAATGCAGACGACAGAAAAAGAAGTTTGCTGTTTTGCAAGTGCATGCACACATGAAGGGTGCGGGCCGCTTGCACAATTGGCATTTCACGTGTTTAGCCAACATGCCCTCGAGTCGTCGCTCGCCATCGCTCTGGATACGCCGGCCTCGGCGCCAAGGCCTCCGACGGCATGGCCTCCGACGCCTCCCCGACACTTCGACGAGGAACCGATGACGCAGGTGTTCAGCGGGGCTGTTAAAATCAGAATCAGTTTCGGGGCAACACCGAACCACGACAAAACTGGGCTGAAAATGGAAGGAAAAAAAAATTAACCACCGAAAGCTTAAAACGTGTGTGTGTGTGTGTGTGTGTGTGTGTGTGTGTGTGTGTGTGTGAGATGGCGCGCTCAACGATGCCACTGAAGATTAAGGTGGAGGGGGAGGGGGCGCCGAGACACTTGGGGCGACACAACATGTGTGCACATGGGGCCATCCGACACATGCAGGCCGTGTGGGAGCCGCCACCCCTTTACCCAGACCACTCTGTGGTGCAGTGTCGCAGCCACAATTATGTGAGCCACTCCGGTGTAAAAATCGGGAAAAACGCCTGCGCCTTGCCTTGTGCCCTGCGCGCCGCCTCAAACGAGGCTGCGCACAATTTTTCTCCCAAACAGGGAAAAAAGTTGAACGTTTGTTTGGAAACGGTGAGGCAGTGAGGCATTGCCGAAAGCCGCCTTGACACATTGTCGGAGCGCACGGCAGTCAACTGTCGCATAGGTCCGCATGCAAATGCCCACCAGCGGAAAAAAAAACAACAGCTAAAACATCATCAAAGGAACATGGTCGTGCATAAAACGCAACTCTTCTAGTATAAAAAAATCAACTTAAAAATCACGCCCGCATCGCGCGTCGCGAGAACTCACTTCTGCACCGTATTATCGCCAAACGGCAGTCCCCTTCCCTTCCAACAATATAATCTCTCTTTCAACAAAAAAAAAACAACAACGAAAACAGCAAATCCCAAGGAAAGTGAAAAAGAAAAAAAACAATCGTGCCTCGCTTTTCTCATGCGTCGTTTAATTTAGTGGGAGGCTTGTTTGCCGTGTGACACATGTGATGTGAGTGATATGCAGAGTGGCGCGAAAAAAAAAGGCGAAAGCCAACGCGATGCCTAGACGGGGCGACACGACAATGCCGGCCAAATTCATATAATGGCGCTCCCTTCAGCGGCCAAGATTGGCGGTACGGCCGGTATATGCAAATAGTGTGGGTAGTGTCACAGCGCGCGCGCGCACACACATCGAAAAATGAGAAGTCGAGAGGATTCAGCTAAACACGGCGGTAATCAACTAAGGGATTTGAACCCCCGGCCACCTGCTTCAGCGTGCCTTCGCCTAACCGACTGAGCTACCGATTCCTCATCCCCCGCGCCACGGAGGCCCGCGCGGTCCATCGGCAAACAGAGCTCCGCTTCCTTCCGTTCCCACGAATTTCCTCCGGCCACGCTAACGCAACCCTTCATCCACCCACGCACCGCCAGCCACAGGCAGCCACCCCCAGCGCGTTAATGTATTCACAGATCGGATCAGGTAAATCAACTCAAAAAATGTGTATCGCCTCACGGAACCCGGGCCGGGCCGGCCTCTGCCGCCGGAGATGAAAAATCTTAAACTCAAACAAGAGCGAAAGCGCAGATGACGACGAGGGAGGCGAGAGTGAGAGGGTGTGAGAAAAGATAAGGAAAGTAAGGAAAAAACGAAGAGGACGAGTCCCTCTCGGAAGCCCTGTGGTGGGCCCAACCCTTCGGGCACCTCCAGCCCCTCAGGGGCACCAACACCAGGTGCGGAGCTGAGGTTGCTTTGGGCAGTGCGTGCCACATGCAGATGAGCTCGGTAAATGGTCTTCAACCTCCTGATGTTGGATACTGGTTGCATGCATCCTCGCCCCCTATTTTTATGCTCCCCTCTCGAGGTTCACATGCGATGCACCAGTCGTCCACCCCCTGCAAAGTGCCCACCTTGCCCGCCGCTCTCACAATTCTTTTCCTTTTTAAGGCTATATTTTTTTTTTCTCCTGAGGATTATTTGGGTAAGTTTGCATGGCGGAGTGGTGCGTTGCGGGGGTGTTGTGTAGACGCTGGCCGAGCGAGAGGGCACCGCGGAGCCGAGCCGGACCGGGGCCACAAAGAAAGCAAAAGGAGGCAAAAAAAAAAGGACGCAAAAGCCGAGCATCAACCTTTCCCCCTTTCGTCTGACTCACTGGGTCACACGTCATTCCACGCCTGATGCAGAAGCGGACCTGAGAAAAGAGCTGATAGCAAACCGAGATTCCAAGAGAAAAAAAAAATCAAGTGAAACGTGGGGACGTTTCACAACGCAATCAAACTTGTTTTCGTGATAACTCGAAGAAATAAATACGAAGTCGCGACTTGGTGCGAATCCGGTAAATCTTCCGACGAAGCTGTGGGTTAGCTACCGTGTCCGTCCGACCATCTGCGCGGGTTCAAAGCTCCGGTCCGTCGCCGTGGCGTCTCGTCACACTGGTCGACACTTCTGCAAATTCTTTCCTCTGGAGCAGCAGTGACTTGTTAGCCGCCGCAGCAGCCGTTGGCTGTCTCAGTCGTCACCGTCAAAAAGCAGCAGCGCGACGGGGCGACAGGGGCGGGGCGGGGAGGGGGAAGGAGGCGGGTCTCGGGGCGATCGGAGCTAATTCTTGCTGAGTGCCAAAGTGCGCTCATTTGCGTGCATAAAGGCCGTGTTTACAGTCCTCGCAATTTCACCACAAACAGAATGGAAAGAAACACGTGTGTGTGTGTGTGTGTGTGTGTGTGTGTGTGCAGAACGCCGCGCTCGCTTAGGCGAGCAGAATGGCTACTGAGCTTTATGCGAAATCAGTCGCCTTAATGCCTGCATAATGCGTTGCATCGGTGCGAGCCGCACCAGGTTAGTTAATTTGGCCGGCTGTTGACGTCGGCTCGGCTCGGCGCGGGAGGAGGGTGTGACGGCGTGACCCTGGAACTGGAGTGACCCCGCCGCCTCAAAACGGGACGCAAGCAGCAAAAGGAATATGTAAAAAAAGTGTTTAACCAGAAGCAGGCAGGCGGAACATGGGCTTACATATGCATCAGGACAGGCAGGCGCGCCTAGCGCGCCACCCTCCCGTCGCGTTTTTACGCAGTCTCACCCCCTGGCCGCCCCGCCGCCGGCTGCGCCAACGCGTCAAGGGTTGGCCGCGGCGCGACCGCCGAAATTTTTGTCGAGCGGGGAATGGAGGCAAAAAGACGCGGGCTGCGGAAAAAAAATAAACGAAGGAAAAAAGTGTTCGGCAGTAAAATTGCGATGCCGCGCGCCACGCGCCTGCTGCTCGAGTTTCCTCAAAAGTGAAGTTGGTAGGGGAAAAAAGGGAAACAGAAAAAGGTGTATCCGTATAACACTAAATAAATTGCCGTTAATTGGAATGGTGCTGTACCGCTAGGATTTAAAACACAAAAAATGAAGCGTCAGATTTTTTTGCCGCTCCTGTTGAACGTGCTTCTCAGAGGTGTTGCAGCAATCCGATTGAAACAATGCTGTTTGTTTTCGCCGTGCTGGATCGGAACCTCTGGGGCAATGGCGCAAAAAATGTGCCTGTCCTATCCTTTCCCTCTTTTTTCGATATTTTTTATCTTAACCGCACCGTAACGATGCTTTTTTTATAGAGGCGCACGCGCCCCTTTCCCACCTTTTTACCATTATTGGCTTTTTTTGCAAATAGGAGGCGCGGAAAGCCGGGCAATGAGGCAGGGCGCGTGCTATGAACCCTTCTTTAAATTTCGCTTGAAAGTCAATAAAATCAGTGATGACCAGTCATTTGCCGGAGGGGACTAAGAATACTACTACAATCAATATCATAATAATGCTAGAATTGATAAACTTTTCTCCACAGTAACTTTTCATCAAAAAGCAATATTGACATAAGATTTTTTTCAGAAAACCTTTTTAATTTTGTAATTGTACCACGCCCTGACTACATTTTTGGCAGGGTAGCGAGTAGTGCGTCGTGGGGTACTGCACTGCGGCCAAGTGCGCGGTCACGGCGCGGCGTGCCGATCACGCGGAGCAGCGCCACGCCCCACGCACGCGGACGCACGCGGCACGCTCCGCAGCTGCACGCCATTCATTCCACGATTTTTTTTTCCGTTGGCCGAGTGTTAAGCCCGGACCTTTTTTCCCCCCAGTTTCCGAAATTAGTTATAGGGTGCCTCCCCTGGGTGCTGCGGTGCTGCGCGTCGAGGGGGAGCCGCCTGACGGCCCCGGCGACATATTCTCGCAAAGAATGACGGAATCACCTGAATTCTTTCAAGGGGTCAGGGTTTTACGCGGCACCGCGACCTTGGGGGGAGACCGCCGCCGTCCCGCACCTCCCGTCCCCGCTCCACCTATTTACGTATTTTTAGCCCGCGTCCCTTTCCAGAATCCGGGCGAGCCAACCCCACATGCGCGACGCGACGCGACGCGTCCCCGGCATTTTTGAGGGGAAACGAAGGAAGTTACCGTTTTTTGGGGAAGAGCATCATCATCGTCATTGTTAGTCGGCGGAGAGGAAAAGAGGGTGCATCGGTGAGGCTACCGGCCGCGGCTCTACACACCCCAAGCTGCGAAAATAAAACTGCAAACACATCAAGAAGACGTCGCTACCTGGAGCCGCGCCATTTTTTCCGTTTTTCATCCCCAAAACACGAAACGGTCAAAGGGGGAGGCCGGCGGAGACGGCGGGGGGGCGAGGCGTCCGCACGCGCGCCGCCTGCTTCGCTGCCGCGGACTTTTAACTGTTTAAAAGGCTCCGTCCGCGGGCAGGCAGTGCAGACAGACATGCAGATGCGCTGCAGTTCAATCAATGTGACCCAACGGACTTCTTTTTTTCTTAGAAAGTGACAGTGCGGTTGCAACGTGATGTATTCTTGCGTGACGACACATACCTTGATTTTTTTAATTGAAAAACTCACGGGAAAAAAAGTGAAGTTGACTGCGTATAATCTCAACTAGAAATAGGGATTAAAAACAGAAAAACTCATTGAGCAAAAAAAAGACAACTGTTAGGCTTCCTTAAAAAAGCTCTGTTTTCCTGTGTGACGACGAATCAAGCGCCAATAAAATCAAGTCAAGTCTTACAAAGTTTTCATACTGGAACCAACTGCAAGCACGATTTTCGTTCAAGCCGCCCTACTATTTTCGCACGTTTCTTCCCATGCTCGATCACCGAATCAAATCACGTATGCGTCCTCGCCGACGGCGTCGCCGAGGACCCCGTCTGGCTCATCGTGCAACCTGTCGAGTGTGCGTGCATCTATTACGAATGGTTCCCATGGCGTATCGCGACAGCCCGGCCCGCCGGCCAGCGCCCCGCCGCGGCACCCGAAACCCACACGCCGCCTCCTGCTCAACCGGCTATGAAATCCTCGGCCACTCAATCAGGGTCGCGGGGCGCTGCTTCCTTCCGGGCACTTGTCCGCGCCGCCGGCGTCCTCCTCCGGCGTCCTCCGGCCCGGCCCTTGCATTTATTTGCATCCCTTCGGAATGCGCTGCATCGCGCTGCATCGCGCCCGGCCTGCACGCGGATGCCGATGTGTCTCTCGCTCCCTTACGGGGAGCGCCGTGAGTGCGAGAGAGACGGAAGCAGTGCTCGGAACCAGGCCGCTGCAAGGCGCGATGCAGTTGCTATGCAAATTCGCGCCCCACTGCCCGAGCCTCTCAACCTTCCTGCTGCACAGTGCACCCCATCATCCACTCTAGTTAGTTCAGCCACACGTATTTTTTTTTTCGCACTCCCCTGCTGCGCCCCGCAATAAGTGTAACCGATCAAACGAAAAAAAAAATTTTAAAAAAATAGATGACAATTTTGCCGGTTGCAGTGTAACAACTTCGGCGTCAAAACGCGTCAAGAGAGCCGAAAGTCGACGCCCGGTTGGCGCACTGGCGTGGGGTCGTGAGCGGCTCGGAGTCACGACCGACTCAAGGTGACAGACGCCCTCTCTCTCTCTCTCTCTCTCTCTCTCTCTCTCTCTCTCTCTCTCTCTCTCTCTCTCTCTCTCTCTCTCTCTCTCTCTCTCTCTCCGTCTGCGAGCGCGTTATGCGGCTCTCTCGTGGCGCGGCAGCGTTCAAGTCTCCCGAAGGGCCGCGCGCACTCCTCGCCGGGCCGAGCAGGGATTGGCGCACTAAGCCGCTACTTTCGCCTCGCTCTGACGCACGGCTCGCTCGGCGGTCATGAACCGCGACGCGGTGTACGACCGGCCGCGCCGCCGAGCCAACGACGCGCAGGTGACACACCGGCATTTGCAACGTAACGGCAGCGCCGCCGAGGTTCGAATCCCGTCGCCGCCGCCGGCGGCGGATGGTTTTCGTCGGAGGGTTGCGCGCGGGGCGAGTGCTAACACACGCACGCACGCACATGCACACACACAATCATGCGGCGCGTCGGCCGAGAAATTGTCGCCTTCCTCTGCGACCATCACCGGCCGACACACCAGCAGGACACTCTGGAAATAAACAAAATAATTACCCCGATGCCGCCACCGCCCCGCCGTTTGTCACCTAATGGTTGCGAGCCCGTCACTCCGTCACTGCACGGCGCTGCACGCGTTGCATGGCGTTCTCTCTCTCTCTCTCTCTCTCTCTCTCTCTCTCTCTCTCTCTCTCTCTCTCTCTCTCTCTCTCTCTCTGAGAGCGGCCTGCTGGAGGTGTCGAAGGGACGCGGCCCATTGCGTGAGCGCTATCTCCGCTTGCTCCGCTTCTCGGAAAGGCAATGCTGCGACACCTTGCACTGCCAAGTCATGAAAAAAAATAATAATTAAAATAATATGTGTTTACTCAGAGAAATTTCCCACTCCAGCAAGATTTTTTATGTTATTTTTTGTTATTATTTTAATTATTATTTTTTTTTTAATTGAAAAATTGGATCCCCAACGACGGCGGACACGACGCCTCCACAACAGCGCGCGGCTCCGCGGCTGTGCGGCCTTGAGCAGGCCCCAAAAGTTCACTGGGCCCTGCCCCGATCCACTAGACTTCCCATTGATTTCGATCGATTGGTTCTAATCGAAAACTGTCCTCACGTGGAGGCCCACATCGAGGCACAAGGACGGACACACATACACACACACACACACACACACACACACACACACACACACACACACACAGAGAGTCTTAATGCGCCACGCGCCACGTATACTCTCGATACGTAATCCATGACGGTATAGCGAGAAACAAACGGTAACGGTGACTTGAAGCCGCGGCAAAACACTGCAAGGAAAAAAAAAAGTCGAAAGGATGAAAAAAAGAGTTGCAGAGGCGCTACAACTGCCTGGTACTCGTTGAGCCGCACACGCGCGGATTGATGAGGAAAGAGTGATCGTTGGCGCAATAGTGTGGACACGGTGACGAGCGGCAAGCGTGGGCGTGAGGGGCGTAAGCGGCGGTTAAGTACAGTACAACAACGAAAACATTGCAAAACAATAAACAGCGTGCGAAAACGGTACTGGCGGAAGGAAAAGGAAGCAGCCAGCGGCCTTTGCAAAAAAAAAAGGAGGAGATTCCCAGCGCAGCTCGGTGTGCCTCGGTGACTGCGACGTCGTGGCGCAGTGCCCCCCCCCCCCCCTCCGGGACCGCCTTACATAATAAAATACCCACAATTAGGCCTCGGCGATTTATAAATTTGGCTCGTCGGGGCGGGCAGCCTGGGCAGGCAGCATGGGCAGCAGACACGCCGCCGACAGCAGCTGCTCTGCGCTGTGACCGGTGTTTGTTTTGGCTGCACACCGACCAGTCCGACCACCGGGCGCACGCGAAGGCGCGAAGGCGCACGCACGGACCGACCGCGGTCACGGCAGCGCCGCGTCGAGAGACCTCTGCTCTTTAAATATTAATGTTATTATATACCCACGACGAATGGGTGAATCGTTATTTTAATCAGCAAAAACTAAAATCCCCTCCCGAAATCGCACCGCGTCTACGACGTGCGCACGCTCGCGCGAGTACACTAAATAATTTGATGTCCGGCGAGCTCAGGTGGGGCCGCTGGATTCCGCCAGGACGACGTTAATGCGCCGCTGATGGGACGCGTCCACACACACGAGTCGCTGGGACATCCGGAAACATTCGGACAGCCGGACGGACGGGCGGGCGGGCGGACGGACAGACAGACGGACGGATGCGAAGGAGGCGAGTGTCGGCACCCTTTCCGTCGGCCGCCGACACACGCAGGACTCCAGGAATGCCCCGCCGCCAAACGGGCCGCGGAATGTCCTGGCCGGCGCGTCCTGCAGCACTCCGCCCCTCTCGCACCCGCGGGACGCCCCACGCGTGCGAGAGAGACAGGGCGATGGGCATCGGCCCGCTGCGCCAGCCGCGCCGTGGCGACATTATTGTCCGAATTACGGGAGCGCGCCAAAAACACGCGCCTTGAATGAATCCGTGTCCGGCACCGCGAGGAAGTGATGCAGAGTGGACCGCGGCGACGGCAGCGCCGCTGAGTGACTTCCTGGCAGACGACCAACTCCTCCACTATCGCCATCTTTCGCCGAAAGTGTCCCCAAATTTATCGGCGATTTAAAAAAAAAAGACACACCTTGTTAAAACGGGCCAACATGTTCCCCGCTCGGCCAGGTCCAGTAGGATGATTCCGAACAGTGCTCTCGTCGTCGCTTTGTCTGTCTCTCTCGCACTCGCACGGGGGTGTTCCGTAGCGGTGCGAGAGAGGCGTGCTACGAAGTCACTGTTCGGAATCAGCCGCACGTGGTGGTCACTTCTGCCCAATATGCCGCGGCCGGCCCACCCTTTGGCACGGCGGCCGGGGGCGCGGCCGGGGGCGCGCTCCACTATCCGTGGCTACCCATCGGCTGGCCGCGCAGCCCGCACGCACCCAATCACATCACAACACACACACACACACACACACACACACACACACACACACACACAGCAAGCGCGCCCGCCCTGCCCTGTTTTCATTAATTTTATTCATATTATTTCTTTTCATTTTCGACTATCGCGAACCTCCTCACCCGCGCGCGGGGGCGCGAGATAGCCCAGGCCCGCGGAAAAACCCACGGCACGCCCCCGCACTACCACAGAGGGAAGGACACACACACACACACACACACACAACGGACGGATGGACAGACGGGCCGACACAGGCACGGAAAATGATCCAAGTCCTGGCCAGCTCGCAACTACCCTGGCGAGGATTCGAGAAATTAGAGAGCCAGCCAGGTAGCCAGCCGCAACATAGAGCCGCGGGCACCAGCAGGGCCAGTCTGGTCCGTCTGGCCGAAAACCTGGGCGAAATGAATAAAATTTGACTCAGCGCGGCGGCATTGCCGCTGCCTGCACTGCATCGCCGCGCCCGGTGTAGTGTACGCACCACCATGTACACGCCGTTTGCTTTTATTTCGCGAGACTGCAACATCGAAAGAGAAAGAGAACGAAAAGCGTGGGACCAGAGAATGCAGAACAATGAAAAAGATATTTTTAAAAAATGATAATAATAAATAAATGATATAAAGATAAAACAAAAAGGCAGAGGGCGGGGGGCTGTGTAGTGCTGCACCGCGCATGACCGGCTCGATAAATTTTCCTCCGGTATTGGTCACAGTTTTTGCAGCCGGCTTATCGGCGCAGCGCATATGCCGCGCGCGATTATAAAAACAAAATAAAATGGCGCGCAAAAATCGACAAAGAAAACGAAAAACAAAAACAAAAACAAAAAAAAAAGGCGGGCGAAACGCGGCGCTTGGTCCGCCGCGCGCACGGCCCCACACACTGGAAAATAAATAAAAGCCTGCTTCATCCCGTTTCATTCATGAGATGGGCCGCCTATCCGCCCAAATGTGACGGACTATCGCGAAACGCAGCCGTGATGGCCAGGGCCTGGCCAGGGCTCCCTCCCGGCCGCTCCCTTACACGGGGAGCAAATTAGCAAATAACAGACCTCTCTGTTTGACGTGGCTGGTCGCAACCAGCAACACACACAAAGCAGGGAGGGTGGGGCACTTTATGTGTTCAAAGTCAAAACGATTTCCTTGACGCCGCGGCTCGGTGTGCCTCGCCCGATCGGTACACTCGAGGCAAAACGGCGGATAAAAGGAATGTTAACGACTGGAAAAATAAAAGAAAAGAGTGAAGCGTGCGCACGAGCTATGCGCGGTGCTAGTGAAAATCCGCGTTTATTGATTTCAGGCGAAGTGAATTTTTTGTTATTTTTTTCCTGGCGTTTTTTGTATAGAGAAGCCCCCAAAAGCGCGCTTGGCATACAGGTCGGCAACTCACTGGGACTTGAAGCGACGGGATCCGCGCCACTCCACGTGGTGGGAAACTAGCAGAAGCATTGAACTTACTGAACGCAAAACAAACTCACACGTTGCAAACGCGCACGCACACACACACACACACGGCGATCTAAACTCACGGGAATCCAAGGACGCCACAAAACCCATACTAATGAGGAGGATGGAAGACTACTACAGACTTTGGTACAGTCCGGACCGAAACCGGCTTGATCCTCAGAGACAGGTCGACAGGCAAGACGGACAGAAAGACGGGCAGGCAGGCAGACAGACAGAGCCGCACTAACAAAATCCCATTACTCTACAACAGTCAACACTTTACAGGGATATTAACAAGTGCAGCGCGATCAAGGGGTACAGTACATCCATGCAAAGTGCCACGGACTCAAAAGCCGGATTTTTTTTCTTTTTTAAAGAAAAGATTCCAGTTTAGTGAATACAGGCGAGGGCAGGCGCCTTGACCTAACCTAACCCAGTATGAAAAGGGCCGCGAGTATCGGGAACTAAAAGAGAGAGAAAAGAGAATGTATTATAAAATAACCGCAAAAGAAAGTTTAACAGGAAAAAAGGAAAAAAAAAGCAGATCGGGCTATAAGTGTATCGGCGGTCAGCGGAGACGGTGGAGCGACCGTGTGTCTTCCGGCCTCGCTGGCCCCTCGGCGCGCCAAACGCACCTGAGGAAGCAACACGCGCGCACACACACACACACACACATACACACACACACACGCGCGCGCGCGCAACAGTAGCAAACAGAAGCCGCGACGGAATGGGGCGCGGTGGGGCGTAGCGAGGCGGGGCGGGGGAGCCCGCGGCACGTCTCAAAGGAACGCCTCACCTCACGTCAGGACCATTAGATTTATCGTCATATTTTACATTTGGAGCATCGCGCTGTGCCTGAGCGTGAGTGTGCGTGTGTGTGTGCGTGTGTGTGCGCTGGCCACTGGCATGCGCTTCCCTTCGCCAATTACCCGCGGCGTGCTCGGGCCGCGCCACGCGATGCAGGCGGCGCGCTGGCCGCGCTGGCCGTGCTGCGCTGGCGGTGGCAAAGCGTCCGCGATGACGGCCGCCACGGCCAGCGCAGCACGGCCAGCGCCGCCGCGCGCTCCATTTTGACTGCACTTTAAAAGCACCACGCGCGGCGCGGCGGACGGCCTTTCGCGCGGTCCTCGACCAGTGCATCATCGCGCTGATCGGCCGCGGCGGCCGGTGGCGTCGGCGCCGCGGGGCCCCACGCACAGTGGGCCAGACGGCCGCGCATAGGGGGCCAATAAAACTCTAGACCCCACCGATGGATTTCTCGTTTGGAGAGCAATCCATTGGCAGGGGGTCACACGTTCGGTTCGAGTCCCATTTACCGACTGTGGAGCTCAAAACTCGTCCGCCGCCCACTGTGCGGCGCGCGCGGTTGGACCAAGAGGGTGGCATACTTACCGTAGGACACATCTTGCAGGTGTACTTCCGCGCCACGCCCGTGCCGTTGGCGGTGGTGATGGTGGAGCCGGTGGCCTGCGGGCCGCCCTGCATCTTGGACACGTTGATGGGCTGCGGCACGATCAGCATGGCCTGGTGCTGCGACAGCGCGGACCCGGCGCCGGGGCCCCCCGCAAGCGCCCCGCTGCCGCCGCCCAGGGCGCCGACGCCGCCGAGGACGCCGCTGCCGCCGCCCACGGGAGGCGACGCGGACGACGACGAGGAGGCCGACCGCGGGGGCGCGCCGCCGTAGATGCTCATGCCCTGGTCGTCCATGCCTGCCAACACAAGACAGAGCAGTGAGGAACACCATTCCATCGCAGCGACAGTGCGATGAGTAACAAGACTCCGCGTCGGTTGCCAGCCTTTCCTAGCCCAAGGATAAACAAACCGTCCAAAACTGATCGTCAACTCGCTTCCCTGCCGATGGCTCACCTTCGTCCAATCGATGCTATCTCATTCCGATCGGCTCCATCCTCGCCATCCCACCCAAAAACACACACACGCTCACACACACATACGTAATCACACGCACACTGCCGGCTACAGAAAACGTCCGGTTTTCGGCCAATGGTTTGAGCTTGGTGCTCGTGATTGCGGCACCAAGCTGCCTAACGAGGCCACCTCGGCCCGCAGCAGCAGAGCAAGATAACCGAATCACTCTAGTGTAATTATTTATCCTCTCTGGATACATCAAACCTTATCTATATTACTGCGCCGTTTCGGTAGCGGCCTCAAGGCCCATGTCCAGCCTGCCGAAAAGTGTAAAACCACCGGGAGCAAGCGTCAGACTGGTTCCGAACAGAGTACCCAGAAAAGTCGTTTCTTGAACCAACGATGTTTTACTAAGTCTTGGGACGAGTGAATTACTTGAAACGTCTACTTGAAACGTGGGCGTTCTGCAGGGAGCGAGAGAGACAGAGCGTCGTCAGCGCTGTTCAGTCTGGCGGCAGCGCGACACGCGTGACGCCGCCGGGGTGGCGTCGGCGGGATCGCAACCCCACACTGCCATTAATTATACAAAAATGTTGCCGAATGCCGGCGAAATACGAGTCGACCCGATCCTCATTTGCGGCAGATTGACAGCCTTGGTCTAGTCCACACAGTCAGTCCACCGAAACGAGACCCAACCGGTTGGGCCCGCGCGGGACGGCGCGGGGCGCGGGACGCGTCCGAGGCAGGCAGGCCGCGTGCGAATCTATCCGTCCGTCCGTCCGGCTGTCTGTCTGTCATCCGCGAGTCCCCCACGCGAGTGCGTGACAGGGACAGCCCCGATTCGAGTGGGACTGTAGTATCGCACGCTCCGAAAAGCTGCTTCTCATTTCGAAAAATGGCTTTTCTGACCACTTTCTGCACACGGCGCAGACGCCGTTCGACCCAAAGCCAAACCGCAACTGCAGCTTCTCCCCGCACCGCGCGCCGCGCTGCACTGCATGTATCGTGGGAGCGGACCAGCAGCCTCGCTTTGCTGGAAACAACGGGCGATATTCGCGAGGAGGGCGGTGCGGCCTGGGGGCGTGGCGATACACCCCGCACCTGACCACACCCCGCCCCGCCCCGCCCCACGCGCGCTACCGCATCGGTGCGCAATATGCAGCGCTCGGTCCGAAACAAAAACACACGGACTGTTTCAAGGAAATAACGATGCGGTGGCCGCGACTGTTCTACTGCGAGCCACTCCTTGATGCTCTTCGGCAGAGAGAGAGAGAGAGAGAGAGAGAGAGAGAGAGAGAGAGAGAGAGAGAGAGAGAGAGAGAGAGAGAGAGAGAGAGAGAGTAGAGAGGAGCGGCGGGCGCGCAGCACTTTGGTTTACCAGGTTGCTCGGTGCGGGAGGTTTCGAGCGAGTGGTTAGGGAGGATCGGGAGGGTCCAGAGGTTCGGGAGGGTCAGTGTGTTGAGGACGTACGGGGGGATCTGGTACTATTCGTTCTCGCGTGGTCGATCCCCCAGGCCGGTAGGCAGTCCTGCACACGTGTCGAGTACGTCGGAATGGAAATGAATGGACTGACAGGCAGGCAGGCAGGCAGGCAGCCAGGTCGGAGATTCAGAGTGTAATTGACGGCTAATAACGGGAGGCTGATCGTCCGGCCACACCAACGCGAGCCGCGGCGCCATCAACGGCCCGCACACCCGGCTTCTTTTCCTCCTTTTCGCGGCTCTATGGGCCGCTAACCCCAGACTCTGCCTTTCTCCAGCGATGCCGCCCCGCCTCGCTGGCCCACGTGTGCCAGTGTGCCACCGGTTCGCACGCCTCTTCGCGGCCCGCGGCCTGGCGGTGACACCGGCGCTGTCTCGCAGTGCCGCGGGACGCCGCGCGGGTGCGACAGAGACGGCCACGAATCTGGACGGCAGAATCGCTCAGCCGGCCGGACTATGCAAAACGGGCGGCAGCTTACGTGACTCACGGCCCGGTCGTCCTGGAGGACTCGAGGAGGCTCGCCGACGCGTGTGCGAAAAGTGGGCGTGTCCGCACGGCAGCGCCCGGCTGATTCACCTGGCGCACGCACGCGCACGATCCTTTGGCGGCACGCGCCGCGACACTGTTACGAAAGGACGCAATCCAGAGTCGAGTCAATTCGAGACAATGGTGGCAAATCGGTGCGGAATTCCCCCGCGTGCGACAAGGAGCAACTCGTACTTCCGATAGGCGGCGCAGAGCTCTCTCTCTCTCTCTCTCTCTCTCTCTCTCTCTCTCTCTCTCTCTCTCTCTCTCTCTCTCTCTCTCTCTCTCTCTCTCTCTCTCTCTCTCTCTCTCTCTCTCTCTCTCTCTCTCTCTCTCTCTCTCTCTCTCTCTCTGTGCTCACTGCCCGGTCGTGGTCGAGACCGCCGGTGTCGCGCACACAATGTGTGTGTGTGCGTGATGCAAGCTGCCTGGAACGTCCTCATCCCGGAGTCCGCGGCGTCGCGCCGTCTGGATCGTGGAGGTCCCGGACGTACAAGGTTGCCCGCCCCGCTGCCGCCTCGCCGGCCGAGCGCCAGGCAGTCAGCGCAGCGCGCGCATGTTCACATACGCAACGCGAGTGTAACGGTGCTGTTCTAGAGATTCGCACGGACGACGTGCCGCAGCCCCCTGCCGTCCCCTCCCCCCCCCCTCCCCTCCCCCCGCCCCTCGCCAGGCGCGCTGCGATGGAGTCATTCCAAGCAGGGGGTCTTGCTTGCCTCGGCGTGCGACGCGGAGCGCCGATTCGGACAATCTGGCTTCCGGAATGAATTATTTTTCAAGTCGTATTTCTTCTTAGAGCTATACTGCTAGCGGCAAGCCAAACACGCAAAAAAAATAATTCGGATTAGATAAAGTTGTATAATAACAATATAATTTATTATTAGTAACTTTTTTTTTTTTGGCTTACTGATCGGCGACATCCGCGCGGGTTGGCGCGGCCCCGCCGACATGGACCCCAAAATCATCTCGGACACAACGATTACGGCCTGACCTTGCACCTCGTGCTTGGAATGTGTGTATGTGTGTGTGTGTGTGTGTGAGAGAGAGAGAGAGAGAGAGAGAGAGAGAGAGAGAGAGAGAGAGAGAGAGAGAAAGAGAGAGAGAGAGAGAGAGAGAGAGAGAGGGAGGGAGAGAATGAGTGTGTCCGGCGTCAAAGGCAGTCCAACCAAAAATGCCCCACTTGGACTCATTTCCATCCAGATACATGCATTACGCGTTGCATAAGCCGCGCTGATGTCCGCCCGGATGTAATCAGCAGCCTCATGCGCCAACGCGGTGCTATCACAAGTTCAGAGAGAGAGAGAGAGAGAGAGAGAGAGAGAGAGAGAGAGAGAGAGAGAGAGAGAGAGAGAGAGAGCAGCGCCAGCAAAGGCCATTCACCAACTATCTGCCGAGTGGGTTCGCAAACAGACGGGTTGCTTGCCCTCGGTTTTTCATCACTGTGTTTTTCAATTTCTATTTTTACTTTTTTTTTAAAAACATTTTTATTTTGGTGCAGTGCGAGCGGTATGCCGGCGTCTCCGTTCATTGAGGATGGGCCCACGCGCCGGCGGTGTCGCCGTGGCGCGGGTATCGTCACGGCTGAGTGCTTCTTGACGCAAGGCGGCGAGGCGTCGCGGCGTCGCATGGCGTCGCCGCGTCGTTCGGCGCCTCCAGGACCGCGTCGTCGTGACCCGCGGCCGCGCTGCCGAAATTCCCCGCCGCCGCACGGCCGACGCGAAAACGACGACGAGGACGACGACGCAGTGCTGCCCGCCGGCGCCAGGGCTACCAACGCGCTGCACTAACGACATCGTGCCCTACATGATCAGATAAACTCAGCTGCTGCCTCCACCCGCCACTCGGAAGACAGAGACATCAGACGGGCAGGAAGGCGGGGCGGGGCGGGGCGAGGCGGGGCGGCCGGGGCGCGCCGGTGAAAAAGGCATGTCGATTGTGTACTCTGCCTAGACCGCTGCGGCACTGCCACGCCACGCCGGTGGCACGCCGGATGATAATTACATGATTTCCGAAGATTACGGGAAAATGGGGGGGAAGGCCTCCGAGGTGTTGGGACCCGAAAATGCGCACAGGTGGTCCCGGCGGAGGGGGGCGGCGGGGGCGGCGGGGGCGGTGCAGCAGGGACACGTCTCCATCACGCTGCCGCTCCTGACGGTATAAATGCAGGCGGAAGTAAAAGAGTAGTGCCCGGCATATATTATTTGGCGGACCACCGGCGCGGTGTGCCGCGCTACCCTTGCCTCGTAATTATTGACCGCGACCACTGACTGCCCAGACGGTGTGAATCCCCGGGGCGGCGCCTGTCAGATTGCAGCGGCTTGCGCTGCCGATGGTCATCGCCGTCAATCCTGCTCCGCGGCTCGCGCTGGCGTCGGTGCGCGAGGCTGCCGGGCACCACTTCGTTAACGGCCCTCCTATGCTAATGTCCCGTTGTGATCCGGCGGTCCTGCTTATAGGCCTTCTGGGCCTCCGAGGCCCGGGAGCACATCAATTAGTAGGACAGGCCCAACGGTGTCCCCCCCTCGGCAGCGCGTTCAGCGCCACGGCGGTCCACGACGCCTCAGGACAGAAAAGTGGCCCAGCGCTTCCGGGCCCGGAGGCGGTGCCTGAGCGCAGCCGCCCGGAGGCCCGGAGGCAACCACCTGCCCGGGAGGGCCCAACGAACCCATTCTCATCGACACTGACGGCAAGTACCCGCGCGGTCTCTGACTCTCTGACGCAGACCCGCGCATCGTTTCACTAATTCCCTATTCATGTGGATTTCTATTGCACGGGCAGCAGCAGCCAGGGCCAAACTGATGGCGAAGCGGACCAGGAGCTGCGTTTTGAGGCAGGACCGGCCGTTTCCAACAAGCTCACTGGTTTATATTCTCAAGGCCGGCGCGGACGGCGCGGACAGCCTACGGGTTCCCAGGATCGTGGCCATCGCCCGCCATGGCCTGCCTTCAACTCCAACCACTCGGCCCATTCCCGATTTTGTCGCTCCGTCTCTCTCGCAGCCGTACGCTCGACGGTGCGAGAGAGACAGAGCGACGAAAGCACTGCTCGGAACCAGCCTGCAGGCGATGGCATCGGATCAAAATAATGTGTCGCCGTTTTCTTCAAATCCCTTTTATTTTTAACGACTTTCGCCCGAGGGTACTAAAGTATGCATCAAAAGCGTGGCAGCACCACAGGCACAACCAAAAGTCATGCTCTCCGTGTATGCATTTTCGGGTGCAGAAAACAGTCGCAGACGAGTTCGGTGTGAACACTGCGATGAAGACTGATCGCGCAGCGCACGTGCGCCGACCCCCCCCCCCACACACACACACAGAGTGCAGTCAGTACAGCACCGATCTCCATAATAAACCTGCCTGGCGTGGCCGCGACGTGCCACTGTTGCTAACACTGTCAGTCGGCCTGTGCCCGCCATCCACGAGACTTGATAATTTGATAATTGACTGGCGAGGCAGCCGTTCAAGCTCCTTGCGCTGGTGCCGGGCGGGCCGGGCGGGCCGGGCCCCCGCGCGCGAACGCCGTGGCCGAGCTGCTTTTGGAGAGAAAAACCGGTTTCCGCAGCCAGTCCGACTCAGGCTCGGCTAGCCTCTGCTAGTTCACTCGGACGCTTATCAGATGGCGCTGATGGATTCTCGGCTCATTTCCTCGTGATGCTGCAAGGGCCGCCCTCCGGCAGTCTCTCGCTCTGTCTCTCTGTGGGCGCGAGAGAGAAGGCTATGGGCCGGCCTCAAGGAAGCGCGACGTGCGCCGCCGCAGTGCTGCGCATCGCACATTAGAAAACGCGCTGCCCGAAAACGGAGGGGCGAATCGGGGCGAATAGAAAGGGCGAAAAAAGCTACATTCGGACCCGCAGGCCGCAGGGTCTAGGACTATGAGGGCAATTAAAGAACGACACGGAGCCACCGAAATAATAATAATAAAAAAAAAAAAAAAAAAAAGACAGATGGAATTGCCTTTAACGAGGCGAGTATTAGCATGCTCAGTCATTGAATTTTTATGGGATCAAGTCACGTGACCCAGGCTGCTGCGCGGCCAGAGGTTCATAGAGAGGGAAATCCACGCGGGCGAGCCGACGAGGAGCTGGGTCTGGCGGTCAGCGCCAGGGCGGTCCGGGGCTCGGCCTTGACGTAACCGGCGCCGCAAGTGACCTAGAGCGGCTTGTCCGCGGCTCCGCGGCTCCGCGGCGTCGTAGCTTTTGGCCCCGGTCGGGCCGGACAACGGCCGTCCTTCCAGAAAGGCTTACCTTTATGCATCGAGTGGTTGCCCTGCGGGTCCACGCCGCTCATCTTGGCCTGCGGGCAGAAAAAAAGCAAGTTAGTCGGTTTCTCAGTGTGCAGCTATGTAACGCCCTACCTAACTCACTCGCGTGCGACTATACTCCACTCCGCGGCGATCCGGGATCGGCGTTATTAAAGCCAAATCGCCGAGAATATCATAAAACGGCGGCAATGGCATGACGAGCACCACAGCAGTACTACCAACTCACACATACAACCCACCTCGTATCCTTGCTTGTTGATGATGGGCTGCCGCGGCCACGAGTAATCCATATCCTTGGCGTGCGAGCCGCATTGCTGCCAACACACAAGCAAGAGATTAAACGGCTGCCCGCAAACCTCGCCACTGTGTACGCGGAGCGCCCAACTGCCGAGCGAACCGTGCGCAGTTACGATCCTTCTCTCAACACGGGGCGACGCGCGCGCCTGCACTATAAAATCCCTGCCGATAACACTTTACCTCCCGATCCAAATCACATCAACACGACATGGCAACCCCTTGAGCCGCCGCGGCGGGCCGCCCCCGCTAAACGCCCGGACATATGTTCATCCCCCGCAAAAAAAAGCAAAGGTCGTCGATAAAAGAAATGGGGCGATAAATCGACGAAGCACCAAACAAACCGCTTCAAATAGAATTCCAGAAAAGGCTGGTGGTGGTGGCGGTAAAAAAAAAATCTGCATCGCAGAAAAAACGCGGCTTGGCGAAAAAAAAGTAAAGGGGGAAGTAAGACGCCCCGCAAGAGGCGCCGGGTGGGGGAGTCATGTGAGGGCATTGCTGCGTGGCACGGCACGCCAGAATCGCGACCTACCCGAATAAAATAAAACTGGATAAAAACGACTCCATCTTTTTACGGCTACTAAAATATATCAAGCGAGAGGCTCGCCGAATTCGGCGCGTAGCACGGCAGCAGCGGGCCGGCCCTGCGCGTACGCGGAGAGCAGGGGAGGAGAGGGGAGGGGGGACGACCGGGGGAGGAGGGGAAGACGCCGGCGGGGAGGGGGTGCCGGGTAAAAAAATCAATAGATAGAAAAAATGCGATGTTTAAAGGGGGATAGGAGCAAAGGTTGGGGAAGGGAGGGGAGGCGACGCGATGCCCGCGCGCATGCTCAAAAATGAATGACAACATAAAAAACCCGAGGGAGGGGGGAGGGAGCGAGACGGAGGGAGGAATTGCATGCAGCCGACAGGGGAGAGGAAGTGTGCGTGAGGGAGGGAGAGAGAGAGAGGCAAGATATGCGGGAGGAGAGAGAGAGAGAGAGAGAGAGAGAGAGAGAGAGAGAGAGAGAGAGAGAGAGAGAGAGAGAGAGAAAGAGAGAGAAAGAGAGAGAGAGGCGTAGGAGATTGGGGGAGGTACGCGCAAAGAGGGTGGGTGAGGGTAAAAAGAAGTGCCAATACCCTGCAAAGAAAACAAACGGCCATAGAAAAAAAATGGCAAGGCCGAAAGGGAAAGAGAAGAAAAAAAGTATTCAACTGGGAGCATTTGAGAGCCCAATTGGGCGTGTGTTGTGAGCGAAAACGCGGGCTGTTGAACGCGCATCGATTTACGATTGTGTATCTTTACACTGGCGGCAAGTCCATCTCGTGGACGCGCGAGGGGAGCGGGCGGCCCGCGTGGCGCCCGATCGGCCCACCACATACGCTCCGTTTTTTCCATCCCCTGTTTTACTTGAAAAGCCGCAGCACGCGCAACCCTCTCAATCGCAGCGAATCATCCGAATCGCCGTGGCGCACTGGCCAGCGCGCGTGCCGCTGCAGAGGCGGGATCGTGGTTCAAAACACGCACGATCTCGAGCTTTTCTTATTTTTTTATTATTTTAGAACGGCGGCCCACTGTGCCACGGTCTGCTTAGTCCGACTCACGGCGCCGAGAGAGAAGGATATTATTATTTTTGGGCTTTTGGGCGGCGCGCGCTCAATTAGCGCCACCATTAGAATATACGAGGGCCGCCGCAGGAATCGCGTGATAAAATGTGGGCCAGGCGGGCTAGAAGAGCTGGCGACGTGGAAATGCACTATTACTAATACGCCTTTCGCCGCTTGCAGCACTCTTGATTAACGACGCCGAGCTAAGTGGGTGCAGCGAGGCGGCGGCCACACACCGAAAAACTTGAGATGTAAAAAAAATGGCGCTAATTTAGACAAATTTCGGACGCTGAGACTTGTGCGACGTGCGAGGGGGACGCGGCGGCAACACGTGTGCCGGCCGGAACAAGAAACACAATCTTGCTCCGTTTTCGATAGGCAGGAAACGGGGAAAAAATCCGCCACGCGAGTGTGCCAAGGGAAGGAAGGGAAAAAACGCCGGAATCGAGGAAAAAACGCGGGCAGGGAGTATGCGCGCACCCGGGGACAACTGCACAGGGGTGCCGCGTCGCGGCTTGCATGCGTTTCCGGTTTTCTTAGCTTCCGTCCCGCCGCGCTGCCGAGGCGCCCCGCCCCGCCCCGCCCCTGGCCCGGGGACAGGTGGGCGGCGGCGAGGGCGGCTGGCGGGGCGGTGGAGGTGGGGGCCAGCCACCCCGACGGCGATACTCCGCGCGGCAGCCCAGCCAACGCCTCAAGGCTATTTCCAGTGCGCAGAGTACCGCGAGCGCGGGGTAGCGCCCGGAGCGCCTCGCCGATTGGATTCGACCGCCACGCCGGGCAATTGGCTAAACTGGCGACCAACATGACGGGGTGCTTGACGTGCTTGACGCCGCGCGGCGTGTCGCGTCGCCCCCTGCCTGCTTGCCCTCGGGCGGGGCGGGGCGGGGCGGGGCGGCGGGGCGCACTGCCCATCCATATGCCCATACATCCCCGGGGTGCTGCGTACATTCACTGACCCCAGAGAGGAGGGTGCGTCCAGCAGTCCGGCGCTCGGTGCGCTGTGGTCCACCGAGCTGACCCTCCTCCTCCCACTCACCCCAAAGCCAACACTAAAAAAAAGAAAGAGATGGAAAAAGCGCACGAGAATCGCGTAGTTGGATTCATTTCCCCCGACAGGACATTTCCCTACTCGGCCCCGCTCCAGTCCTCGCAGATACCCCGCGCCATTAGTGACGTCACAGCAGTGGCAATGCAATCATCGACGCCAATCAACCTGGAGCCTGGAGGCCTAGAGCACGGGGTATTCGCAAACTAGAAGAAGAAAAAAGCGGTGGGCAAACGCAGCGGGCCTACTTGCCGTGCGCTAAACACAATCCCATGAAATTAACGAGCTGTTTAATAAACCAGCTCGCGCCGATGGTGGTCTCTGGCGGAATACACGCCGTGCGGTGTAGAAAAAAACAAAACAAAAAAACCGGTAAAAACTGGCGACAAAACAAGGTTAGCACAGTGACAATCAAGCCAGTTACCATTTTTTTTTCCCATAAACTTTTTTTCCCCTTCACCACCCTTATGAAACACTTCCGCGTCGGAAAAACCGTCTGTCCCATTGAAGGTCTTGAAGCGCAAAGGGTGGTGGCGAGAGATGAAAAAGTGCACATCGACATCGCGCTTAGTTAGTGCGGGCCAGAAAAACAACAAGCTCGTATTCAAATCATCATCCCCCAGCGTTTTTCTTCAAACCGTGCGCGTTGCCCATCACAGAAAAAAACAATGGCCGTGTCCGGAGGAATACAGGAAGACAACGCGGACAAGGAGAAAAAAAAATTCGGGTGAAAAAGAGGCAGAAGGCGGTGTGTCCCTCTGATTTCATATCTTCACCGTTAAAAATTAATTGCAAAATCCCGGAGACTGCGTTCCGAAGCTCAGTTGGGGATTTCAAGGGGCTTCGTTTTGAAACGTACCTGCTAGAAACTCGTCAGAAACAAAACATTATTGGAGGTTTCAGAATTTTCCTAAGATCGGAGGCGATTCTTTTCCAAACAAGCCCTCCAGGAATTTCCAAGATTTTTCAATAACAGTGTTGCGTTTGAAACAATTGCTACAGACTGGCAGTCACACGACAGAGCACGATTCATCACACGACGGAGAGCGAAAGCCTGGCGAAAGCGCGAGCGAGACGAAGACAGTGTGCTTAATTATTTTTTTTTTGTCTCCGCGGCGGTGCTTCCCGCTGGATAAAAAACAAACACACGCGGGGTGAGAACGCCGACAGCGGGCCGCGGGGTCATCTGCATCTACCTGGTCCGAATGAAGGCTCTTCCGACCAGTGCAGTGCCGGCAGTGTCGCCGGACGGAGCGAGGAACAACTAGTTATGCTGATAACGGTCTCATGGCCCAGGTCGCCACATCTCCTAGACTTGCCTTGGCCGTGCACAGTGGGCCAGGAGACCGGCGCAGGGGGCCGGAACTAGAGACACGTTTTGAGCTTCAGAGTCGCTAAGCAGGACTCGAACCGAACGTGTGACCCCACCAATGGATTCCTCGTTCGAAGAGCAATCCATTGGTGGGGTCACGCGTTTGGTTCGAGCTCAAAACGCGTCCGTGATTTTGACTGCCTCCACCGGGCTTCTGGCCCACCATGCCGCGGCTTGGCCCTCCTTGACGTCAGCAAGCGACGCGCTCCAAATCATGAGCAAGGTTAACGCCACGAACAGTACGTTTCACCGAATCACGCCAAAATTTGCGAGCCGAGGAAGCCATCCCGCTACATTCGTGAACATTTCAAGCGTCACGGCTCTCTTTCCAAGAATCACACTCACACACGCACACACTATTTCCAAAAACCCTTTCTCAAAATGTGGTTAAAAAAAAAACCTTACACAAAAAAATAAGCAGCGGTCCAATGCTATAGGTGGCAGATGAGAAAAAAATAAAAACTTGAACCAGAAAAAAAAAATGTGATTCGCCGCACTGGTGGGACAATGCTGCTGCTGGTCGTGAAATCATTAGCCGGAGATGAGCGAGCCTCCACCGGCACAGTGTACCGGCTTTGTCTCACGGCCGCGGGGCTGCCGGCTGCCCGGTGCAGGTCTCGTATGCAAAGCACTCCATCCCCGAAGAAGAAGGCTCCACCCGGTGCATCATTTTTCCGCCAAAAAAAAAAAGGATAGGTGGGACGACGATATTTTTTTTCGTCAAGGTGTGCGCGCGCTTTTGGACGGACGAAGATGGGCAGACCGGAAAGGTGTGCGCGACCAGGATAACTCTTTTTTTTTTTTCAACGTTTTTTTCCACGGCTAGGATTTGGTTTCGATTTTTTTAAAATAATGAAATCCTTTTTCATTTGAAAAGGTATATGTTCCAGAGCCTGCTTTATTTATTTGGTGTGAAAGAATGAATATGCGGTTTGGTTGAACGCGGCAAAACGCCACCCTGGCACACCTTACAACGTTCAATGTTTTTTAAAAAAATATTATTTTTTGGTTCGGACCAAGTGAGAGGAACCCGCATCTCCAGAACGAACAACCAACCAAAGTGTAACCAAGTCGTACATCACAAACCCCGCGGCGCGTCTGCCTCGGGAGGAAAAAAAACATCATTATGAAAAAAATCATATCATCGGTACGACGCATGGAGGCCCATGAGAAAGCGGCAGAGACCCCCCCCCCCTCTCTCTCTCTCTCTCTCTCTCTCTCTCTCTCTCTCTCTCTCTCTCTCTCTCTCTCTCTCTCTCTCTCTCTTTCCCTCTCTCTCACGCGCAGAGAGTGACTGGGCCGATCGAACAGGTATTAATGTCCGAATTATACGTCAAATTGTCGCGGCGCGACTTTACTTTCGTCATTAGTCGCGTCACCATTTGCATGAGGAGGCTTCGACAGGGAAGGCCGTCTCTCGAGTGGAAGGGAGAAGGGTTGAGCGACACGGCGCGCATATCAAAGTCACCTGCCCGGAAATATTTTGGTCATTAGTCTGCTTAGAACTGCTCGGATTCGTCTTCATCTGCATACGACTGCGTCTTGGGCGCGACCCAAACCGCGAGCAGCCACGCATTATGCATCATTTATTTACTGTCAATCACCCCGAGACGGGATAATCACGCCGCGATCGATATGCGAAAATCCTCAAAACGGAACGTCATATTAGACTGACAAATCACGTCGTCGCCGTCATGGCAGCCGCGGTGCATCTACTCAAACACACAGACGGTAGCCGCAAGTTATCATCACCGACAGGCTGGATTTTGCTCTCGAAAGGGTCCTGCGGCCGCGTTTGCAGTTCGCACACGCTGACAGCCAAGCAAGCGCGGAAGCCCGGGCGAGACGTCAATGCTTCGAGACTTCAATGACAACGTATTTTTATTATTTTTTTAAAGGACATTTAAAGGAAAAAAAATAATTTAGTGAAAAAAATATCAAAAACACGCTTATAAGTAACCACAACAGGGCCCAGATGAACAAATCAAACAAACAACCAAGTCCCAATTTCCACCTGAGAAAGATTGTTGAAAAACGTTACAAGCAAATTTACTCGTTCTATGTGAACTATATAGGGTTAAGAAAACTTTCTTTTTGGTGAAGAAAAAAGAAACCCAGTAAATCAATTAATGAAACAACAACCAGTGATTGTGCAATAAAGGTACCGCCCAACCCGCTGCTGGCCGAGCAGATAAAAGGGTCGCGGAAAGTGAAGCCGCGCCAAGGGATGCATAGATCTGCCAACGCGTTTGCCACCCATTATGCAAATCGAGGCAAAAATTGGGGGCAATTATGCAGATGGATCGCAGCAGTTTTCGCTCCAAAGTGTCAAGTTTCATTTCCCCTTTCCTTCCATCGCGGCCCCTCAAATGGCAACAACAATTGCAGAATTGAGCAGCAAGTGACTTTGCGGTCGCGGCGGGGCGAAGACTGCGAGACTTGATCACTTCATCAGGCCGCTGCTGGTTAGCGTCTCGGCCCACTGCCAATCAAGCGGCGGCGCGGAGCAAGCAAACTTCGCATGGTCGGCGCCACCACTGGTTGACATGTTGACCAGCGGCACTGGCGGGCTAGAGTGTCATAGGAGTAGCCACGCGACCACGATAACGACGCCCACCCCTTTGCCTGCCTGGGCTGCCTTTGGCCGGGACGGGCCACCCCAATGGGCTCGCCAATGGGGTTGTAATGAAAGAGACGCGAATAATTCGCACAATCCTAGACCTGGGGGGAGGGGGGGAGAGGCACCCCGCACGCGCACGCCGTGTGTGTGTGTGTGTGTGTGTGTGTGTGTGTTTGTGTGTGTAGTCTCCTTTGACACTCTCCTCGTGTTTTGGGTCCGTGTAACGAGCCCACCACCGCCACCCCGGTCTTCTTTCTAGCGCCAAAATTAAAAGAATGCGCCAGGATACAAAGCATAGGCGCCAGATATAACGACCCCGAGGGCGCCCCTGGCCGCCCCTGGCCCATAGCCTGGCCGGCCGGACCCACTGCTTGCTCACAACGCCACTAGATAACTGGGTCACTCTGGAAAAGTTGCTGCAAACAAGTGGCGGCCGCGGAAAACTCGAGAGTACAACCAACAAAAGAAAAAATGAAAAAAAAAAATTAAAAAAAAAAACATCGAGCGTCAAAACGAAAAACTCTTCCTAGCGGTGACAGCCGAGCGCGCTTCGCCGCCGGAGTGTCCAACGGGTCTTTTCGTCAACCGGGCCGCACCATGTTTAGCAAGTGCAGTGGTCGTTGCGGCTGCTCTCCTTCTCCTTCTTCTTCTTGAATCGCTTTTTGTACGCATTTTTTCGAGCCTCCGGCCGCGCGCCTCGACAGGAGAAATGGCATGCAAGAGGAAGGTGGGGGGCCGTCGGGGCCGTCTGGCAGAAGGGCTGGCCATAACTGATGCTGACAAAGTGGGCGTAAGTGTATACATAATTTGTCTTCAAAGGGAAGACATATCGACAGGCAATACCCATTTTTCCCTCTCGAGCCGCTCGGCCCGCCGGGGAATCAGTCACGAGTGCCAATGCCGTCTTGTAATGGACTGTCGCGCGGCACCGCGGCATATCCATACCCAACATGGCCAAACCTTTTTTTGTTAACATCGCCAGACACCTTCATTGAAAAAGGCAGCCTTTTTTTTTCCCCGTTGCAGACGTCGATGATCGTCGACGCAGGCGCGATGCCATTGAGTCCCTGTGCCCTGTTCCAGTAGCCCCACGTCTTACACGGCCTCGGCCTCCACGGCCTCGTACCCGTCGCCGCGGGGCGCTGTGGTACCCGCACACCCTGCAGCACCCCGCCGCTCCCCCCGCAGGCCGTCCCGACCGAGCTCTCTCACGCGGCGTTCCTCACCCAAATTCCGTCCTAATCCTACTTATACAAGGCCGAGTGATTTTCCCTTCCCCTTCCGCTTCCGAGTCTCTCGACTTCTGCGGCCGCGGATCCGCGCCGCGAGCTGCACCAGTCTGTGCATTATGGTAATGCCCTCTAAAATTCAAACACACTTTCTTCCCATCATTTCAACTTTTTTTTTTTTTTTGCCGAAAGTGCCGAAAAAAAAAAAACAAGCAAAAAATCATGGAAAGGAAAACTATCGATTACACACTCGTCTTGGCATGCCGTCGTGACAATGACGGCAGTGCCGTTCGCCGTCCGAGGAGCCTCTCAACGGAAGCAGCCACGGGCACATGGCCGCGGGGCGCAGCGGCGCAGCGCTGCACTGAGCAGCGACAATGGCCACACTTTTGGCGGGAAAGGAGGCCGCGCGACGCATCGCTGTGCCAAGTTGTTTCAGCGACCCCCTTCAGGCCCTCAAGGTGCTGCAGGCGGGTTCCGAGCACTGCTTTCGACGCTGTCTGCCTCGCTCCCTTGCGGCCGCCCCGTGAGTGCAAGAGAGACAGCGCGCGAAGCGCCCAATCAACCGGAAGGCCTGCATGCGCGCCGTGCACCGGGCCGACGTCACTGCGCCCGAGGGCACAGCAAGGCAACCTCCTTCTCCTCGACGCGCCGCCAGCGGCCAGCGCGCTGCAATTTCCCCAAGTTCGCTCCGTTGGAGGCTGCTACTGCCCTCTGCCGGCGGTTGGTCCGATTGGTCACACCAAAGCTCATCAAGCTCGTTGTTTCTGATCCTGGAACAATCAGGCCTCGAGTCGAGAGAGGGAGAGAGATGCGGCGGTCCTCGTATCACCTGGTGGGCGTGACGCGGCGTGCCGGGCGGGGCGCAAATCCATTCATTTCAGTCAGTCACAACGCGGCCAAGGTTCAAATCCCAACAGGCACGACTTTTTGTTTCTCCAATATAATCCAACATCGCTTTATACGTAGCGTCGTAGCTTGTCTTGGACCCATATTGAAAATTCCCGGCACACTCTCGTCGAACTCTTAATCCTTCTTCTCGTTCCATTCGACGGTTCCCATGGTCCGGCAGAGGCGGCTCGATATGCAGGCGGGAAAAAATATCCGCAAACACCGCGACGGCCACGAGGACATAACGCACACAAATCACGCGCTGGCGGGGCGGGGCGGCATCTGCATGCGGCTCCACACAATACGTAATGCGGTCATCCCACCGCGCAGCACGTCCCGCTCCTTCCCGATCAGCCATTAAGACACTTCTGTTTGCACTCTGCATCATATCCGCCACCACCAGCAGCACAGCATCCTTCCGGGGACCTGTCGCCTCACCTCACGGCTTCGCGCAGCGCTTTGCATAATCCAACGAGTCCGCCTCGTCTGACCTCTCTGCCGCTGTACCGCTAAATTTTCGGAAACCGCTGCTCGCTGCAAGTCAGCCTCATTGGGCGATGACCAAATGAATCACGCGACGGCCGAAGCGACGAAGAAGCCAAGAGCAGGGGCGCCTCTCGGGGAGAAATGTCTCTCGCTCTCTGCACTGTCGTCACGGTGGCAATAGTTTATCGCCGATCCCGGTCGTTGACATTGGCGAAGGGGCCGCGGACGGGATGGCCATCGGACGCCGTTTCGCTAAGAGGACAGCGGGGCAGCCAGCCGCCTGCAGGCCGATTCCGAACAGTACTTTCGCCGCTGTCTCCCTCGCACTCACGGCGCTTCGCGTAGGAGCGCGAGAGATGCATAGCAACGCTGGCTCCGGCCCACTAGGCGACAAAGTCACCGAAACGTGCTGGTCTCTGTTTCTCACCATCGAGAGGCCTTTCTCCGTCCGGCAGCGGTTCGCTCCATCGGGGCCATAAACTACCGGATTGTAACTCTGGACCAGAATTTGGCAAAAATCATGGTTTTAGAATACCAGTTGCTTCGCGGTACGGTTCATGACACATTTAAGAAGCTGTCCGTTGCGCCGCCGCGGCTGGGATGAGTCGAACGGACGAGGCGGTCGGTTTTTTTCATTGTCTTCGTAATCTCCAACCCTTACGCTCACACCCTGACCATTTTTTTTGTCTTACTGCATTGTCAGAGCGCATCTTAGTGATATCTGCATACGAGTAAGACACAAGACGTCTCCCAGGAAGCTTTTTTTTCTCGCTTTGGACCCAGCCTTACAACGATTTTTTTTCGTAACCTTTTTTTCCCACTCAGCCGGGTTCCGCTCTCTATCGTTGGCACAAGTTTGATGGCTAACGTTCTTCTCGGAAGACAACGCGGACACAAAGACTCTGGACGCCACAACACACTAGTCTATAAACTACCAAATCGCAACTTTGGACTTAAATGAGCAAAATAAGAGGTTTGAAAGTACCAAAATTTTCACCTAACGACGGTTCGAAAAGTGCGACACATTTAAAAACATTACAGTGCGTCTCGCTCCTCAGCCCACAAGGTGCGCAGACAGCCAAAGAGGACCGTGCAAAACGCAAAACGGAAGGCAGAGAATGCAAACACGCCGACACTCATATGCGGTGAAGACGCTGGATTTAATGTCCTCCGGCCGTGCCAACATAAACACGGCCGCTCTCCACCCCGTCACCGCGGCCACCTCTGCCCAGAGAGATCATCATTTTTTTTTTGTTTCATCCCCTCACCGCTCCGCACCCTCAGGTTTTAGTACCATTTCTTATCCGCTTCGTCGGCCGCGTATGCAAAAGCAGAAGCGGCCTAATCATATGCGCGCCTAAGACAAACGCGGCCTGGGAACTTTTTTAGTGGGATGCTCCGCGACAAGGTGATGCTTCCCGAGTCCGCGGCCGAGACGCACAGCGGGGGGAGCAGGTGCTCCAAGGGGTAGCAGACACGCGGCCCGGCTCGGCTCGTCGGCCACTGGCGCTGCGCTCGGAACGCGTCCAGAACGCGAGTCGAACCAGCAAATGCCTCACCCTTTTACTTTTGCACTAAAATAATGTTGAATTTCAAAAAAATGAATTTTTAAAAAAAATTGAGATTAAAAAAGAAAGTCATTTTCTGAGCGGTATCATTTTGTAAGACTTCCGGGTGTCAAGTTGGGCAGCCGCCCGCATATGCATGCCGAACAATTAGTCGATTTTTCGTCTTTCTCATGGCCGCCAAGCTGCAACGAGAGGGCCGGCCATTCGGAGAGCATTCCCATAAGTCCGTCTTTTGTTTTTAGACGCGCAGCACTAGAGACAAAAGACGAGGAAAAAAGACACGAAACGTTGGAAAAGAAATTAAATAAAAAAACGGCGGCCGTGACGGTAAAAAGGACCGCTCACTTCCTTTATCTTCCTTTGAGACATTAAAGAGGACCGAAGGGAAAGGGGTGAACGGGGTGGGAGCCCTGGGTGTACCTGTGCCCCGAGGGTAGAAAGAAGAAGCATCCCTTTGCATTTTTTTTTTCTCTCTCTCTCCACCCTTTGTCTGCCTTTGACCGCCAGGTCCTTGGAAAACACCTAATTTGCATGACTAACCCTTCTCTAGCCGTGGGTGACCCCACCCCTCCTCGTCCACTGCGTCCGGGTTCACCTGAGCCGCAGCCTCCCAGCGCGTGTAAGCAAGAGTGTGTGTGTGTGTGTGTGCGCGCGCGCGCGGGGGGCTTGACCACCTCAATGCCAGCTACTCTGGCCTGGTCATTAGCGTGCGGACAGTCCGGAACCTTGCCAGAAAAACGCCCAAATTCGTCCGGTCCGCGAGTTTCCCGTCAGAGCACTGGAAGCCTGGACGCGGAAGGAGAAGATGCCCGGCCGATTAGCATAGCAGCATCCCGCTTTGTTTCAGAGACGGGTTCTCGGTAAACACGACGTTGTCTTCCTCATTTACATGTCGTACGCGCGTCGCGCAGCTTCGCGCCGGCCCGCCAGGTAGTGCCATCATCCGTTTGTTTTCGGTCATGGGAATTTTTTTTTTGGAGCCGCGAAGGCGCGGAAAAAAGAGGAGGACGCGCAGACTTTGAGGTTTTAAAAAAATGTCCGCTCGGCCCGCGCTGCCGTCGCTGCTGAGTCTCGCAGCGTATGCAACGTCAGGGGATGGAAAAAAAAAAAAACGTTAACGCTAACGCTAACGTGAAAGCAGATGATACTAATGAGAATGTTTATGGTAATGCACTCGAAGTCACTCTCGCACCAATGCTAGGCACCAATGCTAGACGCCCCATGAATGCAAGACGAAATGCCCTGAGTGCGAGAGAGACAGAGCGACAAAAACGACTATCGGAATCAGTCTGCTGCGGCTGCGCGCCAGCGATGGTTCAAAGCAGCGTAACCGGGTGATCTCACGCTAGGTGCCAAGGGAAAATTTCGACTTTTGAGAATTTCACTGGTGCATTACAAAGAACGGGCGAAGACGATTAAAACGATATACAGGTTGTGTATGTGTAAAATGCATCGTTCGACCGCTAGAAGCGAATAGAGACGAAAAACCGCAAAATCCGACTTGAGAATTTCGAGTTTTGAGAATTTAACTGGTGCATTACAAAGAACGGGCGAAGACGATTAAAACGATATAGAGGTTGTATATGTGTAAAATGCATCGTTCGACCGCTAGAAGCGAAAAACCGCAAAATGCTGGCGACGCCGCGACGCCGCGGCAGGCTCCGCTGTGTAGAGAAGAGTTTGGATGCGGGGTGGGGGGGCTTGGGGCTGAGGACCGAGGCGGATGCTCCTAGCCTGCTCAAGTGCTCAGCGCTGTTTATCGCTGCCCCGGGTCGGGTGGTCGGTATACGATGCCGGTGCCCCTGCCACAACTGCTACTCGCTACAACTGACTTCTCGCTACAACTGCTACCGCAACGTGCCAATGCAACGTGCAACTGCAACATTTGCAACTGATTTGGTACATTTAATTGCTAAACTGTCGAGAGTCAAAGCTAGCTGATTAACATCATCTGCTAAAAAGGGGTAACCGAATTTGGCCCCTGGCTAGCGCAGCTAGCGGAGCACAGTGAGCGCCCAGGACCGGCGGACACAACTCTGAACACGTCAGGTTTATGTTCCTATGTTAAATAAAAAACCATCATCAAAATAATTGTAATAATTTTTCGGTTAATTTTTTCTTTTGGGGGGTGGGGAATTTTTGACGTTCAGTCCCAATGACATCAAAATGACAAAAACTGTGCCCTTTTCGCGTTTTGATGGGATGTGCTTGGTTCGATTCCTGGGGTATTCTTTGCGCGACTTCCGCGACTTGCGCAACTCGAAGGCAGTCCAAACTCTCGGAAGCACGCCCCGCTATCTCTGTCTGAGAAGGTCGCGAAACGCCCGGCAAGCGCTCGGGGCGCACAGCACGTGCATCCCAAGCCGGCGTACACGCGTGACGTCACAAGGCCGCCCCTGACCACCTCAACAACAAACTCGTGCGAAAGGGAATGCCACGTTAAAAAAGGAAAGGGGGAAAAAACTTCTGGACTTTTTGTGCGTGCTCCTCCCTCCGACAACTTTTTTTCGGCTCCAAATCTATAAAAAGCAAACGCGAGGTGAAATCGCGGCACAGCAAGTGGCATTGAGAGGGTGTGTGTGTGTGTGTGCGCGCACTTTTTTCCGCGTCGTTCTATTTTATTTTTTTTTGCGATGTTTTTGCCGCCTCCGCAGCGGTCCCTCGACGCCGACACACACACCCGCTGAGTTCATCGTTCGGACCAACTTAATATTACATCAGACGCGTAACACCGGGGCCATCGACCTCCCGGACCTTGCTTTTATTTCTTTCCATTCCGCGCCACTTTCTGTTCCCTTCTTTTTTTTATTATTATTATTATTATGTAGAAGTCACTTGCCGCGCGCGGCCACCATTATTCCTCATTCGGGCGTCGCGTTTTCCGGGAATCGACAGGTGGCTCTTTACTATCCGATCACGAAAATACGACGCAAATATCAGGAACCAGGAATGTCTCTCTTCGACGGTTTTGATTTAAAAAAAAATGAGTTAATTGTTTTTGTCGGCGCACCAAAACGAACATGGCCGTACACGAAGAAAACGTGGGCCTGCGCGTCATTTTTCCTCAATCCAAACTCGACCAAACTCATCCGATTTCCCGTCCGACAATGCGAATCCATTACAGCGGTTCGCGTCCCCGCAGAGCGACGCGCAGCACTGCAAAGCCAGTAATGACCTGTCACAACTCCATCAGCACAAAGCCGAAGCGTTTCGCACACCTTCCGTTGTCAACGCGGAAAGGGGTAAGGAAGGGTGCACTTTGCAGTCGTCGGGCGATGACTCTAGCGAAGCGACTGCAGCGAAGCGACTCCGGCGAAGCGACTCCAGCGAAGCGCCCTCCGCGGATGGCTGGAACACCTTTTTGCGAGATACGCCCAGTCCAAGCAGAAACACGAGAAAAGAAAAAGAGGAAGAAAAAAAAACTTCTCAAGTAAGCAGCTTCGTGTGGCTGTGGCGATATACTGCAGAAAAGTTGACACCGCAACCGCACAGCATCCCTCTATGCAAAGTAAGGGCTCATCAATGGAAGGGCTGGGCCGCGCTAAAGGCTGCCTAAAGGGTTGGAAGGGCTATATATAAAGACGGCGCGGCTTTGACAAAAAGGGCACCGAAGGGAACCCCCCGGAGACAATAAAAAGAAGTCTCAGGTACGCCTCTTTTATTTGAGCGGGCGAGAGGGAGAGAGAGGCTCCCAAGAGCCGCGAAGAAGAGGTGAAAAAAAAGGTCGCCACCCCGCGGACTCCCGGCGTCTCTGTCCCACTCGGTGCGACACCGAAGGGAACCGAAGGGAACCGAAGGGTTGGGACTTGACGAGCGGATCAAAATGTTTTCGTGTAATTACTTATTGAAGACGGTCATTGTGTATCGGCGATCAATAGGTGCATTGCGCGCCGTGTGTGTTTTGTCGGTGGTGTGATATCGGATTCGATCGAGTATCTCGGCCTTTGTGGCGTGCCCGCGGCAAGGCGCGGCAAGGCGCGGCTCGCCACGCCACGACCGTGTTTATGCAAGGATGCGAACCGTCGGCCACGCGCACGTATTGTGCATGACTCTTTGTATGTTCGCCACTTTATGTTTGCGATTACGTCTTATTGAAAGGTCCTGGCACATTTTATTGAGTCATAGATAAGGGACGTTTAAGTGTTGCGCCAGCCGCGTCACGGCAGCACAGCGTCGTTGGGTGGCTACTTTACGATTTCGTCGCTGGAAACCGCTAAGCGCTGCGACGCACAATCACAGCAGTGGTAAATTAAACACCAAAACCGTTTTCAAAACACCCAGGTAAGTGAACTTAAAAAACCAACAGGCATAGGTTCTCTTTTTTCCCCCTTCCCTTCGCCGCTCACCCCAGGGCCGCCCCAGGGCGTTCCGCCGGGGATGCGTACTCCCTATTTAATTCAGCTTCCCTGATTGAAAAACACTGCGATGCGACGCGGGAAAGTAGCGCGACCATAGGCACCGAGTTCCGGTGCCGAGCCCCCTGGAGGTGCCCCGAGGCCAAGGGGTGCGGGGCGCCCTCCTCCCCGAGGCCGCCGTCGTGGCGGGAGGGCCGGCCGCCAACCAGCGCCATGCCGAACAGTGCTCCGTCGCGCCGTCTCGCTCCTGCGGGACGCCTTGCGAGTGCGAGAGAGACAGAGCGACAAAATGACACCGCTCGGCCTGCAGCGCGCCAAAGTGTCGACATCGCTTATTGTTTCAACCCGGTCGCCATCATGTGTGTGGCCCGGTTGCCTCACACCCTCCCCCCTCCTCTCTCTCTCGCTCTCCCGAAAGTCAAGAGCTGGCTTCAAGTTTCCAAAGGGCAGCAGGGCAGCGTTTGAGAGTTCGGCGCGTTCGGCGGGGGCCTCGCGCACCTCCGCGACGCGGCGCACCAAATCGCTGCAATCGATCAATCGGAGCGAAGGAGACGCGACGGCCTATTTGTCCACGCCGGCGGCGCGCTCATTTGCATCAGCGACGACTTGCATCTTTTGAGATCGGCGGGGCCGAAGCGCCAAGACTAATCTCCGCGCGACAATGGGTGGGATTGATAGCGCTCGCACTGCTCTCGTTTCGGACTGCGGCTGTCAAAAAAGGACACCATCACTTATGTAAGGCTCAGCAACATAATATATTAAAAAAAAAAAAAGAAACAGAAAACACCTATTAAAAATGGAAATCATTGAAAATAAGACCATTGGACAATAATACTTTAAAGAACAACGTTTAAAAAACAATTAAAAACCGCAAAAAAAAATTATAATTGAACATTGAACAAAGTCCATTGAGAAACATTAATTTTAAAAATTAAAATGGTCATACGCAGAAAAAATAACCGAAGATATGAACTTTAGGCGCGGGCAGTGCTCAAGGTGTTGGCAGCCACCAGTGGCGTTGGGTGCCCCGCGGCACCGCGTCATGGGAAGCCTCGCCTCATTTACGCGGCCGCACCGCATTAGCATTGCGTCTTCCGTCCAGGTAAAGACAGCCTCCGAACGCCGCTGAAAACCGTCCCAAATTGGCCAGTGATTAATAGTTTGATGGAAAGGCGATGGTAAGTAGGTGTGGGTTTAGAGACGAGTTCCGGATCAATTTTCGCCCTAATTATGACAGGCGGGCCCCGTGTGTGCCGCACCGTGGGAGCAGCGGGATGCAGCGACTGCAGCGCAGGCTCAAGACGGATCGTTACCTGCCGCGTCGCCCGCCAGGGGTCGCTGCATGTCACCAGCGCACGGTGGGCCGACTCTGGAGTTTAAAACGCGTCTGTAGAATTTTGACCGCCTGTGTCGATTTTCTGGCCCACTGTGCAGCGCCGAGGTTCGAAAATCTGTATCAGAGTCGTCAAGTCATTCCGAACCCTCGCACCTCGGCCATCTCGTCACGGCTGAATTGGGACGGCACCTTTATCGCTCGCATTGCGCTAACCCGACCAACACACACATTCAGGTTCACTTTGGCGGTCGGGCTGCTTGCATAGCGAGGGGCAGCGCCGTGGCCAATCACCGGACGCGCTCACCGGTGCAACGCGCGAACATTGCGGTGACAAAGGCCGGTTCGTGGAAGCCACCCAGTTCGAACCGCCTGTGTGAGGTGAGCTCTACGCTCCGAATATTCTGACAGCAAATTCGTCCTGAGTGGTCCGTCCCCGTGGTGGTCAAGGCAAAACAAACATTTGCAGCAACAAAGAGCGTTACGTGGAATTTCACTGATTTTTCTTGTTTTGTTTTTTTTTCTTGTGGCAATAAAATGGCACAACAAGTGCCCTGTTGATTCCCCCAAACGAAACAGAAATTTTCTAAGAAAATCATAGAGCGGTAATATGTCAGGGCCAGGGCAGTGACCATACCATGACGCAAGAGGGCATTCAAGAAGGCGAAACAAAACCCCGGAACACAACCAAAGCGCGCACATTCGTGCATCGACCCCCATCCCTTACGGTGGGGACCAGCGGGGCCCAGGGAGGCCGTTGACCTGCCCCAAGAAACCCATAAAACCCGTCCAGGCTCGCAGACCGTGCCGCGCCCACTGTGCGCCCTCGACGCAGCCCCGCGCAGCCCCGCGCAGCCCCGCGCAGCCCCGCGTAGCCCCGCGCAGCCCCCGCCCGATACGGCGATGGCCCACAAAAGGAGCACCGCCATAAAAAGGGCTGTCTTTATACCCGGTAGTGACAAGTGCACCACGGGACGCTCAAAGGGTTTGTTGCGCAACACGTCAGGGATGACCACAAAAAAAATAAAAGCATTTTCGGTGTGTGCATGCGCGTGCTGCATGCGCCGCGAGGAGGAGTTCGTTGCCCTGACTGGGGTGCCAGGCTGGGCTGTAGGGGTCGCCTCGGCTCGGGCTCAACGACCTTTTGGTCTATGCATTTTGACAAGAGCGAAATGAAACAGTGGTTGAAATCGGAGCGCGAGCGAGCGAGCGCGACAAGATAAGAGGAGTACCCCACCGCGCCCTTGCGAAAAAAAACATCAACAACAAAACAAACAACTTTCTCCTTATCAATGGGGGCCACGCCACGCGCTGCTCGCGAATACCTCGGCGATGTAAACGGACTCTTATCGCTTGCGTCACCGCGATAGGCGGAAGCTGAGCCGTCGCGACGTCCGAGTCGGTTGCCTTTTGAGGAGGAAACTTCCCCCGGAGATTTGGGGGGGGGAGGGGAAGGGGAAGGGCAGAGGCTGGGCAAAAGTCAAGACAAGAGCGGTGTCGAAAAACTCACCTCGACCGCGCCGTTCCACATGTAGTGCACGCCGTCGTGGTGTGGGTTGCCACCGGCCGAGTTCATGTGCTCCGCCATGACGGACATCCAGTGCACCAGCCCCTGGCCGCCGGGGCCGGGGCCGCCGGGCCCGCTGCCCTTGCCGCCCGGGCCCAGCCCGGGCCCAGGGTGGCCCGCCGGCGTCTGCTGCCCGCCATCCCCCTGCGACGGCGACCACACGAACGCCTTCTGCAACAGGTGAGACGCACAGGCAGGTGTCATTCACGGTCAAGCTGAACAGCAAAACGAAAACTTCAACCGGAAAGAAAAGCACAGAACGTTTAACATCTACACGGACGGATTCGAACTGAAACCAACAAGCAGAAGGGCCTGCCCGCGCCCCTTCGATCGCCGGCCCACGGCAGCAGGTGTGCCCGCCCCGACGAAATTTCAACTTTCAGGGCATCGCTTTTTTTCTCTCAAGAAAAGCGTTTTGTTTGGACAAGCTGCCCTGATGATATAGCCGTGTGCAATGATGATGCTCCCCGCATGGCGCGTGCGCCACCCGCCTGACCTGCTCTTTTTGCTGGAGAGATGCATGCACGCATTCCCGCTTTTTTTGTTTATTTGTGTGTGTGTGTGTGTGTGCGCGCGCGCGTGTGTGTGTGTGCGCGTGTGTGTGTCCACTTTTTACCGCATCTTTCAAAAAAGTGGCGGGCGACGCAAAAAAAAAAAATGTTAAGAAGGGTCCGGGGACGTCCGGGCGGTTGGAGCCTCGGCCGAGCCGGCACGCGTCCCGCAGACGGTGTGCTGTCCACTCTGCGGGGCCGAAGGGCCGAAGGGCCGAAGCAACAACTCGTCATCGCCGAGCCGCTCCACTGCGGATTGCCTCCTCGCTGCTCGATCGCTCGGAAAATTCCAAGTCGGCTATGGCCGCGAAGCGCGAAGCGGGCCAGCGCCCCTCGCATCGGGGCGACGGGGAGCACGGCCAGCTCCAGGATGACGCTGCGCGCGCCACGTCGGCGTCGTCGTCGTCGGCCACATTGAGGAGCGACGAAAAAAAGTTCCGGTTCTAGAGCGCTTTACCGCTGGCTGGCTCCTCCACCGTGAATGAAGCGGCGGCTCGCGGAGGAACTTCCATTTCATGGCGATTTGGAGCTCGGTGCCGCGTCACCGCCGCAGTGCCGCGCCCACATTCATTGAACCTACACAGCGAAGAAGGAAACAGAGCGACCGATGCCGGTCCTCTGGCCCACTATGTGGCAGCGAGATCTTGAGCGACCGAGCGAAATGCTCGAAAGACTTGTTATTGCACGGCCACTTGACCCAGCCACATTTTCCGGCTGCAAGTGCGCAAGCGAGTGGACCGCACGCGGCTTCGGTCCTTTTATAAGCTAATTGCGGCGAAGCATCGATTGTGTGGGGCTGGCCGATAACCTGTCAATAAGTGGATACAGTTTACCGCACCCCTTTTCCTGTTTCGGACCGCTCTAGTTAGTGGTTGTTGTGAGAGAGTTGTGTGTATGTGTGTGTGTGCGCTACGCTTTCATAGAACTCCCCACACGTCCACCCCTCATAGACTGGCGCTGGCCGCGCTGGCACACCCACCGCTTTAAATAACAAAGGTCAAATAAGCAATCAGCATTTGGGAAATGAAAAAGGCACAAAAGCGCGCTCCGGAGGTGGCGATGTTTGCGGCGTCGGGGGAGGAGCGGACAAGGGCAGCGGCAGCGAGCAGCAAGCTCCCCCGATTTCATGAGAATCAAAATGCGCCGATAAAATGGTAATGTGTAGTGGAGTGCATGCAGTGCAACAACAACAATTCACTGTTGAAAAAAAGCTTCGGAATTCCCGGATTGTTTGAAAGTGTTATAAGTGTCATCCACTACTTTGTGATAAAGTGACGAAAAATTGTTCACAGTGCGGAGAGGGAAAAGCGCGCAGGTCTCAGGTCACGAAAGAGGAAAAGCGGGAAAGCGGAGAAACCCGCGGAAACCGAGCCAAACTGCCGCAGAAGAGAAATATAAATCTTTTACGCCCGATAATGGTGCGAGGGGGCGGGCCGCGCAGAGCCGGATAAAAATGGGGAGAAACAGGAAAGGCGGGGAGAGAGGGGGAGAGGGGCAGAGAGACGGGGAGAGAGGCAGAGAGAGGGGTAGGGGCGGAAAAAAAGAGAGGACGACTGTGGGTGCCGGCGGGCTGCACGGCGGCCGCCTTCTCTCTCTGCGAATCAATAAAGTTGTATTGTACGACGCCCACGTCCTTCTTTTCCTTGAGCGCGCCAGCGGCAACCCTTCGACCAGACGCCCACCTCAGACCGGGAGACTTTGCTAATGGACACCGCTACCTGATTCACCCCCGGCAGCTGTCACCACGCCGTCGTCGCCGCCCTCGGCGAAAGCAGGGGTCTCGGCGGGCGCGGCCACGCTCCGCAAGCTTTGTGGTCCGGTACACAATTAGCAAACCCTTCTCAGAGATGCTCTGATACCAGCCCCAGCCTCCACGCGCCCCGAGCCGCGCCATCCAACCTGTCGTGCCAGCCGGGCCCGCGATGGGGTTCGCGATATCGCACAACAACACTCTATGCTACTGTGATTACTCCGCAAACACGGCCAGCCACAAAGGCCGCTAATGCTTCGTCTGGTTGCCGGGATTGGCACCGGCACGGGGTGGCCTAGGGCGCGAGCGGTCCAAGCTACGCCCCCTCCATGGCGCGAGCACGCCGATGCGGCTACGCCACTGCCGGACGTGTTCGTACCTCGTCGGCGGGCGAGGCAGGCCCGTGTCCGGCGTGCTGCTGCAGTGCGCGGCTGAGCGCGAGGCTGCCGGGGAACACGGACGGCGCGTGCGTAGACAGGTCGTCGTCGTCGTCGTCCTCATCCTCGTCATCGGCGTGCCCGTGGTTGTCCGACGGCGAGTACGAGCCGAGCTTCTCCGTCCTGCCGAGGACGGCGTTGGTCAGCAGATGCTTGTACACTTCGGCGGGAAGCAGGAACTGCTTGTTGTTGTTGTTATTGTTGGACGAGGAGGACGACGAGGAGGACGACGGCGACGCCGTGCGGGACGGCGGTGCCGGGCTGTCGCTGTCGATGACGTGCCTCTGCAGCTTGCTGTCGTCGTCATCCTCGTGGATGTGCACCTCGGGCGCGGCGGGGACCCCGTCCTCGTCGTCTTCATCGTCGTCGCCCTGGCCGCGGCTTGAGCACGCGTCGTCGCGGTCCTCGCGGCCCTCGTCGTCGGTGTCGCCGCTCGCCGACATCCAGGCTGTGCGCGGCGCACTCCGGCGAACTCAGGGTGCGCGCCGCGGGGCGCACATAACCTCAACCGCGCGCCAAGACGACGGCGGCGCGTCGCGGCCGGAGGGGCGCGCCGCGGCCAGACATAACCTCCGAGGCGGCCTGCCGCCGCTGCGCCTCGCGCCCCGCCGCGGTGTGGGTGCGTCCGCGCCCCGGCCGCGCCGCCGTGCCCTCCGGGGCCCTCTCGCCGCCCCCGCAGCCCTTGAGGCGGCCTCCCCTCGGCGCGATCGAACTGACTACTGCTGGCACCAGCTGAGAGCGGCCGCGCGCGATACCGTGAAAAAACCGCTTGGCCGCGACGGCCGTCGGCGTGGCGCGGTGGCGGGGCGCGCTGACCGCGGGGCGTGGCGGCGCCGCAATTAGGTGCGAGTACCGGCGGGGGTGGGGTGGGGGTGGCGCGCGTGCGGAAGGTCAGTGACGGCGTGGCTAGTCCGAGACGTCCACGTCGACCGCCCTTACGTGCCGGCCTGGCGCGGCCGTGACCGACGTCGTGACACGAGAGGGCGCTCCGCCGGGTCCGCGGGGACCACGACGACGACGACGCCACGCGACGCCCCGCGAGGGCCGCGAGTCTGGCGCGCGACGTGGACCACACGACGCTTGGCGCTTCGCTTCGCCCCGCCCGGCCTTTCGCCCTGCTCGACGCGAACTAAGACATCGGCCCCGGCAGTACGCTGCAGCCAGCACCGCCAAGAAAAAAAAATACGTCCACAGGAAAAAAAATAACAAAGAAATAAAAAATGGAATAAAAGAGGTGGAGAGAAGATAGAGAAACAGAAAGGGAGAGAGAAAGCCGATTCCAGGCGAGTGTGGACGCGCGAGAGGGAGCAAGCGAGAGGGTGAGCCGCGTGTGTAGTGCATCCGAGAGAGAGCCGCGCCGCCCCAGCCGAGCCCCGGGCTGCCCCGGGCTGCCCCGGGCCCCAGGGGGAGGGAGGGGGTATATAAAGGTATATATACAGACTTGGATGTCTGGTGAAGGGGAAGGGACCCCGACGGGGGTGGTGGGGGCAGGGCGGGGGGGCGGCGGCGGCGCCACTGGAAGGGGTGGCGAAAGGAGGAAGAAAGGAAGGCGCGGCGCCGTGGGAGAGCCGCGGAGGGGTGTGGGAGAGCGGACGGGGAGGACGCCAAAAGACTCGGACATCGACGTAATGCAATGTTACATTGATCTCGAAATAAAGCCACACGCAACCGAACAGATTCTTGTTTCTCCTACCGCTTTTCTTCTTCCGCATCCGCTACCCCCCCCCCCCTCTCTCTCCCTCTCTCTCTCTCTCTCTCTCTCTCTCTCTCTCTCTCTCTCTCTCTCTCTCTCTCTCTCTCTCTCTCTCTCTCTCTCTCTCCTTATTGTGCGCCTGTCGCACACTCCTCCTCCACGGACTGCTCTCTTATTTCCCCTTTTCCTCTTTCTTTCTCTCGGTCGATGTGTTATTTTGTTTCTTTACGGCCATAAAGAAAAACTTTTTGATAGAAAAAATAAATAAACGATAAAAGAAAACAACGTGCGAGGGAAAAGGCGGACCAAGATGGGGTGGTGCGGCGGGCGCAAGTCGGCGGGAAGCCCCGGGAAGAGGGGAACGGGGAGTTTGCCAAAACACACATTTCATCCTTATTTTCTTTATACCGGCGGGTATGTATGTGTGTACGCAGACGCCTACACGCGCCGTCATGTGTGTGTATGTGTGTGCGCGCCGTGTGCCTGTGTACTTTTCCTGCCGTATTTTCCTCTTCTCCTGGTTGGGCAGTGCCCCAGTTTAAGCGCGTGGGGCGGCCGTCCCTAGACACCAGGTACGCCCGCCAGTACGCGAGCCTGTTGGTACGCGCAGTGCCTGTGTGAGTGCGCGTTGTGCTCGTCGGTTTCAGCCACCTGTTGAACACGACAAAAAAACCGCCCCCGTGGCGACCTGAACCGCCTCATCGCGCCCCGCGGCCATCTGCCGCGGTGTCGACAGAAGGGGTGAGGCGTTGACGAGGCGGTGTACTGGTCGGTGTACAGCGGGCCAGAAGACCGGCGCAAACCCTTGACGCGTTTAGAGCTCCAGATTCGATAAATGGGACTCCAACCGAACGTGTGACCCCATCAAAGGACTGCTCTTTGAACGAGGAATCCATTGGTGGGATCACACGTTCGGTTCGAGTCCCGCTTCGCGGAGCTCAGAACGCGTCTCGAGTTTTGTCCGCCTGCGTCGGTCTCCTTCTGGCCCACTGTGCGGCGGCGATGCGGCTGCTGCTGCAATGCGAGGTGCACCGTCCGCCGTATACCGCGATGCTGTGGGGCTCAAGCGCGTAATGGCTTCCTACACATTAAATTTTATGTGTCTGCTCCTCTTGCTGGACCGCGTCTCCATGCCTCGGCACCTCCACCGCTCCGCCGCGCCGCCGCGCCGCATGCCGGGGGCACTGCGTGACTTGCAGGCGGGGAATCAAGGTCAGCCAAATCGCCCCCGCCTCGGAGTCCCCTATGGAGTCCTCCCCCCCCCCACACCGGGGCCAAAATAATGGCATTTGGCGGGAAAGGGCGACGAGAGCGCGGCGCGATCAGCTATGACAGGCCGCCGCATCGGTCATTTAGAAATACCCCCTTCCCCCTCCCCAACCTTCTCCAGCTCAACTGGAATGCCAACGCAAGAAATGCTGACAGCGGAGCGTCGGCGTCGCGGCCCTGCATCGCGTCCAAAACAACAACACACACTGCGGAAAACTTCGTGCAGGACTCCCGCGTCTTTGCGACAAGTTTCTGTAGTAGTCGCGGTTTGCTTTTTACAGGCCGCTCGTCAATTTTATTTTTTTCCCCTTTTCCGTTTTTTTTTGCCCCAGCGCCTTTGGAAGCTCATCTTCACCCTGCTGGACGGGCCGCCGCCTGTTGCGCCGCCACCAGCCTGACATATGCGTCCCGTCCACCCCGGGCACACGCACACGCAACACAGATCCACTTTCCATTTCATAAAATTTTACGTGAAAAAAAAAAGAGGTGCATTAAAAAGTAATACAGAGAGGGTGTGCGCCTGCTTCGCCTGCATGGTGTGACTGATGGCAGGGGCGTCCACCGTCTTGACAAAACAAAAGGGGGTAAAGGAGAAAAGGTGAGCGGAAAAAAAAAGAACACGAAGGAAAACCACAGACCTATTTAGTCAGCGGGAGCACGCCGCGCACATATGGCAGACGGTGGCCCGGGCCTCGGGACGGGGGAGCGGGGGCGGAACCCATCCAGATTTTGACTCGATTTGCCTCGAAAACGAAAGCATGGCCCACGCTCACTATCGTTTCTCACCTGCTGCAGCGCCTCTGTCAGAAAAATACATTTGTAACAAATGAGTTGTTTTAGCGGCAGGGCTGGAGTGGCTGGAGTGCCGCCCCGCGCCGCCAGAGGTCGCCAGCCTCGCGTCCACGACGAAGGAAGCTGCTTGCGAAACGCGGCCCGTGACAGCGCCGTGCGGAATACAGTGACGGATAGTGATTAATAGGTGCAGACTGGCTGCCGCCCCGCGGACCCGCGGCCCGAAAACCGTGCGCATGCAGCGTACTCACTTTCCCTCGTCGTCTCTGCGATCGCGCGGCCAATTCTCTATGATATATTACTTTGGCAACGAGGGGGGCGGAAGCAGTACGGAAGCGAGGCGCGACCGCGGACAAAAGAACAAAACGAACAACACGCCGCGCGCCGCTACCTGTCCGCGGGTGCGTTCCATTCTGCCTCGCTCGCGCCGCCCGGGGTGCGCTCAGGTGCGACAGAGAGCGACCGTCGCGCCAAGATGATGCCCAATCTTATTATTTCGCAGTTATTTTTTATGTGCGGGTTCCTTAGCCCTTTGTGCCCGTCCCACACTATTCTTCCGCTTATTTTTTTCGGTGTCTTCTTTCTTTCTTTTTTTTTTTTTTTTTTTTTTTTTTTTTGCTGGCGACGCGTCAATGACGAGTGAGTGCGCGAACGTGTGGGGTGAGGTGCGGCTCTTTCATTTTCTCTCTCGGGTCCGATAGGTGGCGGCAGAAGCGGGTCGCTTCCTTGTTTGCAGGTCCGCCCACTTTTCACACTACACCACCCAACAGAGGGCACCGCCGACCCGGCAGGGCGCGCGCGCTTGTGTGCCTGCGTGTGTGTTTTATCGTAGTCCTAATTTTGCGACGGTGGCCCTACACTCGGTGCCACTAAATAAATCGCGCACATTGAACACATTCGGTGCGATCGTTCCGATTGTTCGAGCTGTCCGGTCAGCGCCAGTGCCGCGCCCCCTGGCGGCTGCAGCAGCAACTTTCGGCGGTTCCTGCTGATGGTGGTTCCCGCAGTGGTTCCCGCTGGTGGTTCCTCATTCCCAGGCCGCCTTGATCACCTCGCCGTCCGAACGCCACGACACGCCAGGCCGCGGCCAGCGGCGCCAGGAGCCATCACTGCTTCCGTTCTGTCGTCCAGTGTCACGTGACTGGCGGCCGAATCGGCGGCATTAGCCCGGTGGCGTGGCGGCGGCGTGGCCTCCTCGCGTCAGGACACCGTCAGGACACCGTCAGGACACCGTCGGGGCAGATGACACTAATAAGCAGGTAGCGTCAACCGCCTCGTCCGTCACTCCGTTCCCACCACGCCCCTCGCCCCGCCCACCGCCAGCCTTGTTAGCAGCGAATAATCCTGCAGCATCCCGGTCCTATGAAAACCATGAAAAATATGAAAGAAAAAAAAAATCAGGGTACAAAGTTCTACCACTCTGCCAAATCTCATCAAAATCGTATAGAAAATTTCGGATTTGCATAAGGGGCCAGACTGACAATAAAAATAAAAAAAAATAAAAAAAAACCCAACCCCGGTGAGGCTATAAGGCTACTTCGTGCCTAAAAAACAACAACATAAATGTATTAAAAATCAATGTAGTGTATGAGGAAAAAACGTTAATTTTGGGTTTTGAACTGTCAGTGTCGGTCAGTGTGAATGAGTGAATATTCATCATAACGAAAATCTGACATGATGCGCCCCAACCTACCGCCGCAAACCTCCTAAAGCAACAATAATGAGCAATATTTTTTTTGTTATTTAGTGTGATTTTTTTTTGTGATTTTTTTTTGTTGAACTTTTTGCTTCTTTAGAGCCCTAGCCCTAGCGTGTCCCTCCCGGCCAGCGGGCGCCACGCCACTCTGCTGCCGCCACAGCGGGGGGCGCGACTTCCCCTGACCGGTGGCCGGTGGCGCCGCCTAGCGCCGCCCGCCGCGCTGTCCGGGCTGTCCGCCGACTCGCAGCCGTCAGGGTGGACGCGGGGCCGCATGCACACCGTGCCACACAGCGGCGCACAGTGGGCCAGACGACCAAGGGAGGGTGGTCAAAATCCCCGACGCGTTTTGAGTTCCAGAGTCGCTACATGGGACTCCGACCGAACGTGTGACTCCACTAAGATTGCTTTCCGAACGCGGAATCCATTGGCGGGTTCACACGCTCGGTTGAGTCCCATTTAGCGACTCTGGAGCTCAAAACGCGTCAAGGAGTTATCGCCGCCCGTGGCCTCTGGCCTACTGTGCGGCGGCCGGTTTGGGGACACATTCCACCGGACTCATCAAACATTTACCGGCGCGGGCAGAGCTGCGGAGCGGGCCAAGCACTGATGGAGCGGACGCGCCAAAGACTGCTAATTTTCCCCGCGCTAGCCCGCCCGAGCCCGCCCCGGCGACCCTCTACTCTACTCTTCTCTCTCTCTCTCTCTCTCTCTCTCTCTCTCTGTCTCTCTCTCTCTCTCTCTCTCTCTCTCTCTCTCTCTCTCTCTCTCTTTCTCTCTCTCTCTCTCCCCACCCGGGCCAACCCGCCCTGAATAAGTCATGGGCGGAATGCCCCGGCACACGTACGGCGATGCCTTGCGACAATCTGTTAAAAATTAGAGAAAAAAAAGGCGCTGAAAAGAGTTAAAAACATGGATTAAAATTTTTGTTTGCCGTTTCCGCTACGCGCTGTGTATTCGCGCAGAGTGCAGACGGCAATCCGGCCGTATGGGAAATGATTAGGCCGCCATCGCCGCCCTCAAACGCGGGGAGGGGCGTGGCGCGGCGTGGCGCGGCGCGGCGTGCGGCCAAAACCAAAGCCCCGCTGCCGATATCGAGTGGCGATGATAAATATTTGGCCCGGCGGCGTTTGGCACTGCGGCAGTAATTTTGGGAGCCGGGCCGGGCCACGCCACGCCACGCCGCGCCGCGGATCCGCGATGCATTCCGAAATCTCATTCACGTCACGACTGGCTGCATCAAAGTGCAATTAATTTGTTTATACATCGAAATAAATATGTCGTATCGTGATGCATTGGCTGTGCGGCCGGCCTGCGGGCCGCCCCTCCGCGATTCAATTCATCCCCTTTTTTCCTCCCTTTCCATTATCACCCACCAGGCCGGCGGGCCCCGCTGCACACGCTGCGGCCGACACGGCACCGCGGACAACTTTTCAAAACGTGGCCTGCAGCGCCCTACAGCACCAACGGCAAATTTGCGAAACAAAATAATATAAAAAATTGGTGGAAACGAGTCGATTCAAGTAGGAGGCAAACCATATGGCTAACGGGGCGCCATTCAGGAAAAAACCGATTCGACTGTACAGTTTCATCTCGGCTCAATGACACCCACTCGGAGCGCAGCAGGATTCGCGGGGCTCCAGGAATAGGACCTGCCCGCTGGTTCATTACCTCACTTCACCATTCCAGCGCCAAGGTTAGGTGAGGTCGGGCTGAGTCCCACCACCAACGCTAGCCCGGCTGGAGTCTCCATTTTGAATCCCCTTCCCTTCCACGAGGCGCTGCAGTTTGATGTGCAAATGCACAAACTAGAACACGTGTTGACAGGCTGGCCCCGCCCATAGTGCGCGGCACGCCACCCACAAACTAGTGCAAACTACACCGCACCCCGCGCGGGGCGGGGACCGAGGCCAGCGTCGATGTGCCCGCCCCATCATCACAGTGGCGCCGTGCCGCTAGAGTGCCGCTAGGCCTGCGGCAGACTGCCCCTCCTCGCCTAGGCTGTTGGCTCGGTCTAGGCGGGCCTATGCGGCACGCGGGCCACCAATCACAGGGCGCTACACCCGCGCACTAGCGGCACTACTCTGTTACGAAAAAAAAACAACAAACAAGTCAATTTTGCAATTTTGCGCCCGCGAACCACGACCACCTTAGCCGCCAATGAAACCGCTGCCGTCATGATCATCGAGAGGAGCGTCACCCTTTTTTTTTCACGTCTTTCTCTCTCTCTCTCTCTCTCTCTCTCTCTCTCTCTCTCTCTCTCTCTCTCTCTCTCTCTCTCTCTCTCTCTCTCTCTCTCTCTCTCTCTCTCTCTCTCTCTCTCTCTCTCTCTCTCTCTCTCTCTCTCTCTCTCTCTCTCTCTCTCTCTCTCGACGGGCCGTGGCTGCGGGGCACGCTGAGCAGCGCTATCAGTCTATTTGTCGCACACAAAGTAGTTTGCAATAATGAGCCGAGGCGATGCAGCCATGGCCGCCATGCGGGCTGCACACTGTGCAAATTAGTCCTTTGTTTTTTGCGCGCCCGTTTTTGCGAGTGGCGATACCAATAATGAGCGCGCATTTGCATCGAGGAGCGCAGCAACGCAATTTGTGGCCGTCGACGCGGGCGGCGTGCGGCGCCCCGTCAGGCACGCCGTCAGACTGGGAGGAGAAGGAGAGTGCGAAGAACGCCGCGCGGGAATCGGCGGCCAGGACGCTTTTCCTCACGAAAACGGCCATGTTTTTCTTTCCTTTCTCCCGAAAATGAAAGGACAACAACCGAGATGACGACGGCGACGGCGGTCCGGGCGCGCCGCCGCCCTTCACAAAGACGCTCACACACTCTCTCTCTCTCTCTCTCTCTCTCTCTCTCTCTCTCTCTCTCTCTCTCTCTCTCTCTCTCTCCCTCTCCCTCTCTCCGCAGATAAACACATTCGGGCAACCGTTTCGATTTTTGTCCGATATTCCTTCTCTTCGCGGCAGCCCTGTATGCCTGTATGATGTCTCTGACGCGATCCCAGCGAACAGCGCCGACTGAAATATGACAAATAAAAATGCCACAGGGACGGGTCCAGCGCGGTGCAACCCTACAGAGCGCCAAAGTGTGTCTAGATTAGCAAAGGCGCGTGTCACGCAGGGGGCAGTAAGGCCCTACCCCCGCCACCGCCTGGAGGCGCAAAAAACTACGACTTGGCGGGGGTTGCGGCGAGACAGCGATGGACAGCCCGGCCCTGGGGGAGCACCCACGAGGTCCACGACCACGGGATCCTCGACCGTCGCAGGGCACGACCACGACGAGGGCGGCGGGGCGCCGTGACGTCACACGACAGTGACCCCACTAAACGCATCTGGTGCGGGGCATGCTGGGCCGACAGTCCAGTGGCGGATAAAGAGCACGAACGGCGCGGCGGGGTGGGGTGGGGCGCAGCGGGCAGCGCGGCAAAAATAAAAGACAAGAGCGGACCGCGGGGAGGAAGGGGGTGGGGGCGGAAGTAGGCGCGGGGGGAGGGGAAGTCATCTGCTGGCGAAAAAAATCCATACGTTGGACCAGCCCGAAGTGAAGGGGATGGGGCTCGGCGTTGCGACGCGTCGGGGGGTGGCGCGGCCGGCGAGCGGCCGACGGCGGGCGGGACGGTCTCGGACACAGGGTGCACCTCGGCGATCACTGTCCCGCTCAGAGCCTAGGCAGGTCCAACCCCTTGCGGCGAGGCCACCGAGCCAAAATTAAAGTGGTGGCTTAGCCACGCCACCGGCTTGCCCGGCTCACGTAAGGAGGCTCACGTTTCGCGCGTCTACAAAGTGGTCCACTCTCGCAGCCCCGGGAATAAAAACAATCTGTGTCCAGCCTGGTGGAGAACACAAGCTTTGCCAGGACGCACGGGGGCGCAGTTTTTTTTTTTTTTTTGTTGGAGAGTAACCTCCGCTTTCTTGTCGGGTGCCCGGTCGTTGCAACGCCTCAGAGAAAAAAAAAACCGAGTGCCGAATTTTTAGGTCGCAGCAAACTGGCCGTCGACCGCCACCAGAGCGCGCAAACAGCGTGGCGTCGTGCGCGCGAGGTGGGCGGCGGTGGGCCGGGCCGGGCGCCGGCCGAACCCCCTGTGGGCCTCCTCGGGGGCGGTCCGAGGGGCCAGCAGCCCTCCTTGGGGCAACGCCGCGGGGCAGGTCAGGCACGGGCCGAGACTCGGGCCGAGCGGAGCGTCCGGCACCGCGCCGGGCAAGACGGACGCATCGCCAACGACAACGTCGTCATCATCATCCTGAAGAGCACCGCCGCGTTGCACCGTCCAGAGGGCAGCACGGCCCACATCGTATCGCGGCGCCGCACAGCGCGGCACAGTCGGACGCAGCGCGACGCCACCACTGTGCCTCCCATCCCAATCGATACAAAAAATGCACGGACGTTTTTTTCCGCCGCTGGTGGCGCTTTGCAGCCTCCCCCTCTTCCCTGCACTGCCTCCCTTCCCCTCCCCTCCCCTCCCCCGCCTGCCCCGACTCGAAGCACGGCGCTAACAGCCTGTGGTCGGCGCCACTTCGGACACGGTTTTAAACCTAGCACGGGATGAGGAAAATTTTCACCTCAACAAAGCCTTGCTGCACGAGGGGACTCTACATGAGCAACCGAGGGGGCATTCACTCTAAGATTTCTATGTAAGCACCGGAATATACATATTTGAATTTTGGAGTATTATGAAACATCCCAATTATTCAGAGAAATCAACAAAATGCCCACATATTTGGAATATTTGAAAATATTCACCTCTCTTAGAAATTCAAAGGTACCCGATTCACGATGAAATCTAGCGAAGGCATAAGGAAAGCATCAAGTACGGAGCGCCCTGTGAGTGCGAGAGAGAGAGTGACGATACTGTTCGGAATCAAACTCAGTGTGTTATCGTGTTATCCTTCCCGGCCGCCCCGGGGCCCGCTAATGCGTCTTCCCGGTCCGCGTGGTGCGCGAGGTCCACGTCGTGCCGCCGCGCCCCGGAGTTGTTCTAAGCCTCGGATTACACCGTGGCTGCTGGGGTGGCTGGGGTCCACGCCGCGGAGGGCAGGGCGGTCTGCGAGTCGCTAGAGTCGCCTGCACTGCGACCGACGGACCGACAGACCGACGGACCGACAGACCGACTTGACAGAACGCCCACGTCTTGAGGCGGACGCCTCTCTCTGGGCATCGCGCCCCGCATCGCGTGCAGCAGGCTCTGCGATTATATGATCGGCGGCGCATCGGACGGCATAAAATGGTGTGCTGCTGCCCCCCCCCCCCATACCCTGGCCGGCGGCGAGGCGGGGCGGGGTGGGGTGGGGCGTTCCAGGGGAGCGGCCAGGCCGAGCTCGCCATATGAGGCAGTGACGAATGGATCCGGAGCGACAAACGACTGGCCGGGCATTACCACTGCAGTGGCGCGGCGGCCAGAACGCACGCAACTCGGCGGCGGGGCCGCGCAGTTGCACCGCACCGCACCGCACTGCGAGGTGGAGGGCCGCGGCGTCGCGCCACACGCGGAGCACGCGGAGCCGTGCGTGCCCGGCAGCAACCCGCCCTGACAAACTACCAGTGGAGCGGGGTGGACCGCGCCAAACCTCGCGTCCGACACGATTCGATCTCTGCTCAGCCAGGTCGGCGTCGCCTTGGCGTCACCTTGGCGTCGCCGCTGCGGGGACCGTATGCTCCACGCCACGCGCGGCAGCGGCTTGCCCGTCGATTAGTCGCGACCGCCATCTTCTCAAAAAAAAGAAAGAAGAGGCAACGCGAGATAAAAGCTCCGGGCATTAAAGGCCCCGGCTTCAATTTGAAAGGATCGACGCCCCAGTGGCTGGCGGCCTAGCCGTCTTGGGCACCCCCTGCGTCTGACAGGGAAGCGTCGCGACGCCGGCGGGCCCGCGGCTCGCGTCTCCGCCGCGTCTTCCCCTCGGCGCCGCCTTCCCCGCGCCGCCCTTCATCTCCAGCTCTCTAATCAGCTGCACCCATTACTGCATGGGATGAAAAAAGTAAAAAAAAAAAGGCGGGGAGAAAGAATGAGTTCGGCGGAGGGTAGGCGCGTTAACTATGCACCGTGGCGGCGTTGCGAAGCGCCTCTCGTCCCTCCTCCGCCGCCCCGCCGCCCCGCCACGCGACTAAAGACGCCCCGCGCCGCCCGAAGCCAAGCCCGGCCAGGCCGAGCGCCTAGTCCATCAGGGCCTCCGGGGCCTTCAGGGGTGTCCTCTCGGTCCCTCTCACCCCGGGCAGTAAGTGGGCCCAACACTACAAAAATTGCAATCAAATCTGCAAGCGTAATTTTTATTCAAAAAATAAAAGAGAGAAAAAAGGCAAAAAAAAAAAAAAAACATTTAACGTTGATGGCAATTGGTCTTAGAACCTTATGATTGCACCCACCCTTCCAATCGCAAAATACTAAAGAACGACAAAAGGAGTCACACTCTCAAGAAAGCCACTTGGGAAGGTATTTGCGTATTCGCCACATGCAACTCTCCACACTTTTGACCCTGCAGAAATTTGCAAGCGCAATCGTCACAAACTGATGGCAGCGTCGGCGCACGGCCCCGGCCGCCTGCGAGTGCGAGAGAGACCGTCGCCGCGTCCCCGAGGGAGGGGAGGGCGTCTTGTTTCCGACCTAAAACACTTTCCCCTCACTAACAATAATTATGAAGTTATTTTTCTTTTCTTCTTCCCTCCCCCTTTTTTTTAATCCCCTGCTGCCCTTCCCTCCGAGGAGAATATTCTTGAAAGGGGCGAATACTGAGGTCTTAGATAAGGGAAATTGCGCTGCACGCCACGGCCCGGAGGCTGTAGGCTGACGCGCCGTCCTTCTCGCCCTCACGGGGCGCCCCGTAGGCCGCGGGGCTGCGAGAGAGACGGAGGAATCGCTCTGAAGGAGGGTGGTGGGCCGGCTAGCAGGCCAGCAAGGCAGATAGGCCTGCCCGCCGATAACTAATGAAGCTGATTAACACTTATCACGGTCAGAAGGACCGCGCGGGACGAACAGAGGGCGCGCCGCAGTTTTTCTCCGAAACGGGGGAGGGAGTGCCAACCCCTTGACGGGGAAGGGGTGAATCTACCCAGCGGGCGGAGCGAGGCGCGAGGCCTGGACGGCGGGGAAGGACCTTCGGTGTAAACGGTCGTTGTTTCCCCAAACCAAACATCATAACAGCCATCCGTGTAAGGAAGGGCTAACCTGGTCGGGTAAAGACTCCCAAAATGTTAGGCTACGGAGACCACGGCATAATGCACGCGTCATGCAGCTTGTCCTGGAAATCACAGCAGACACCACAAACACCATGATTGCTTGGGCACCGTCACGATCACCAGCACGCCCAGCATGACGAAGACGGGGTGCGCCTCTCTGCACGTGACACACACACACACACACACACACACACACACACACACACACACCACTGTAAATATACATATGATTTGATTAAGGATAAAAACACCTGGCAGGTACGTGTGCCCCGGTGATTGCTAGAAAGGGGCAGTAATCAAGAATCAACGTGTCAATTGAAGGGCCCCGCTCGGCCATCCTCGGGATTGCTAGCGCCCTGCCGCCCCGCCGCCCCGCCCGCGCGGTCCGCCTCCATTGTTTGACAACGGATATGAATTGTAGATGGCGCCAACAGCCGGCCCAGACTTATGAATGAATTTGTTAGTGATGAATGGCTGTGATGGGCACGGCACACGTGTGTATTGGCAGATTGTACGTCCCGGAGCCCCACTTAATTTCGAGTGGGTGCCCCCCTTTCCCCCCGGCCGGCGGCAACGAGTGTGACCCTCCGCCGGAAGTGACCTTCCCCGCCTTTCGCGCGTCGCCCCGGAAATTCACACTCAAGTGCAAAAAAAATAATTTAAAAAATCAGAGCAAAATTAATAAAAAAATTGGCGACCTGTGTGACAAAGTGTTGTCGGGTTGCGCAAAATGGCAAAGAACACGGCAGGGATGTCCAGCATGCTGCCGGCCGGCGCTACACCGCCTGGCTCGCGGTGACACGGCCAGGAAAAATGGCCGTAAAAAACGGCACGGGCGGCGCGGTTTAATGAAAATCGACAATGCGCAGATTGACAGAGACAAGGTCCGTAGACAGAATAAATGAGGTAGGTCTGTCTGTGCACGTGTGTGTGAGAATGTGTGTGTGCGATACAGACACAGACACAGAGAGAGAGAGAGAGAGAGAGAGATTTGATTTGATTTGATTTGATTTATTGCTTGGAGAGAGAGAGAGAGAGAGAGAGAGAGAGAGAGAGAGAGAGGGGGGGGGGGCTCTTAGTGCAAAGTCTGATACGCCGTGACATCGCTTTCAGTGCACCGACACTGCATTTGCAGATGCAGGTTGCTTTGCTCCTGGCACACCTAGTCAGGCTCGGAAAAAAAAAGGGCAGAGAGAATGAAACAGGAAGACAGGTAAAAGGCCTGAAAAGCCACTCTCTGGCGACAAGCGCGGCCCCATGCTTTCTGCAGTCGCATTAGAACCGTTGGAAAAACAGGACGGTGGCGGGTCGGGTGTTCGGATCGCGCGCTCCAGAAGCAGCCCGAGCAGCCCGGCTCCACGCGCAGCATCCGTCAGCCGGTGGCGCGCTCTGTCGGAGGGTGCCGGAACTACGGCGGCCAATCCGCGCGCTCACGCGGTGACTGGAGCGACGCTACCCCGCGCGTTGAGCTGAGGGTGGCTCCGCACCCCCAGCGCGAGGGGTAGTGCCGTGACGTGGCGCGCGTATCGGCAGCGCGGCAGGGGTGGCGAGGGAAGCAGGCGGGCGCGACGCGGGGGGTATTCCCGCGCGGGGTGCGGACTCCACTACAGGGTGCCCTGGAAATGCAAATGAGAGCGCGGAGTAGCGACGCCGGCGGCGAACCGGAAGCGGAGACGCCGAGCGCGGCCGGTGGCCAAATCGCATTTAAATTGAGGCTTGAGGCGCGGCGCGGCTGCCGCGTTAGAGCGCGCCAGGCCGGCGGAGAGGCGACGAGAGGGGCTGCCCGGCGGGCCGTGGCACCGCCGCCGCCACTCCACCCGCAGCCACTCCATCTCACTCACTCCAGACAGGCCGACGCGATTTTACGGCCGCAAAGTTTCAGAAAAGAGCGAAGGAAAGGCGTTACCCAGTTTGGTGTCCGCTCTTGCAGTTTTACAGTGGCAGTGGCACCCTGGGAGAATGAATAAGCAATGTGCCGATAGGGCGATAAGCTGCCGGCGCGCCGAGCACGCCGAACGCACGCGAAATGCAGCCGCGCACGCGAGCGGCGCCCTGTCCAAGTCGGCCGTGCTTGGTGGTGCCGATTCGAGGTTAGGGCGGCCAGGGCGGCCCATGCGTGCAGACGGACACCAGACGACGACGGACTACTAATGGCGCGGCGTCCAATTAAATATTATTCCAATATGACTACTCAGCGACTCGTGAGGGGAATGCCGGCCCGCCTTTTTTGCTTTTCGCCTGCGTTGTCCGCCTCACACGCACTTCAATAATAAATAAATAACACACGGACGCGGAACGCAATTAAAACAAGTGCGTTATCTGTCTGCTGCTTACCGCGCGGACTCGCGGATCTGTCTCGGGGTTTCGGCCGTTTGCACTCCGCTCACCTGAAACAGAGAGACGCGCAATGAGTCTGGGCCGCATTGTTGGCAGTGCCGAGCCCTTCCGTCCGGGCTAACGACGGTGCTTATTCGTTACGGCACGGCAGCTCTGCCCCCGGGGACTGACTGCCTCATCGACAAGGTGAAAACTAGGAGGACGGTGAGCGGCGCCTCCGTCCCCACGCCCGGGGCCGCGCCGCCGGAGACCCACTGCGACGACGGCGTAGGTCGGCGAACAACTTGTCGCCTGCAGAGATGCGCGGCAGGGCGGGGCGCCGCGAAGATTAGCATATTGGGGATCGTGCGTCATGTCTGCACCAGCCCAGGCGCCGCGACGCCGCCGCGTGGTCCCAAGGCCGAGAGAGAGGAGAGAGAGAGAGAGAGAGAGAGAGAGAGAGAGAGAGAGAGAGAGAGAGAGAGAGAGAGAGAGAGAGAGAGAGAGAGAGAGAGAGAGAGAGAGAGAGCGAGCAGGCACAGTCGGGTGCAACCCCTTCGGCAGGGCGAGGGCGAGGACATGTTGTGGAGCCTCGTGAGGGTTTGGAACGCCTGGAAGGAACACTCTGTGTGTGTGTGTGTGTGTGTGTGTGTGTGTGTGTGTGTGTGTGTGTGTGTGTGTGTGTGTGTGTGTGTGTGTGTGTGTGTGTGTGTTCGTGTCAGCGGGGCCCTATCATAACCCTTCCATCCTCTCGGACGACCTCCTTACGCGGCCCCACAGTCGCGCCCGGCGTGCCCGCAGCGCGACGCCGCCGAGACCGGATGCAGCGCAGTTTGATATGCAGCGCGGATCATCGGCCTGGTGACCCACAGGACCCCGACGGCGGCGCGGCGCCCCCAAGCCCAAGACGCCACGACGGAGTCCTTTGGTGCGGGGAGTCGCCTGTCCGGCGTCAGACTGGCTCACTTCCTGGAGGGAGGCCCGGGGCAGCGCCAGGCAGCGCCAGGCGGCAGCGCCACCACGCCCTCGCTTGACCGGAAGTCCCCGGAAGGGGTCCGATCTGTCGTCCCCATCCGGGGCGGCCTCTGCTGCCCGGCGCGGCCGCGCGGCCCGACTCGTCCTGGCTGGGCGGGGCGTGTTGTGAGCATTGCGACGGTCAGTTTATCCTCCCTTTCTGCCGAGGCATCTGTCTTGCTCCGCTGTCTCTGTCTTCCGCAGCCGCGTCTGCCGAGCGATTCGGGCGAGTCCTTTCGTCGCTCCGTCTCGCTCACACTCACGGGGCTCTCCGTCAGGGTGCGGGGGAGACAGAGCGACAACCCGCCCATCGGACACTCAGCTAGCTGGGTGCAGTGCAGTGCAGTGCGATGGTTGCGCGGCGGCCAGAAACTATTGCATTCCCGCAAGGACGCGAAGGAGAGCGTGAATGCGACGGCAGTCAGTCAGGCACTGCGTTTGAGTCACTTTGCAGCGAGCAAATGACGTCAGTCTCCCCTCTGGCCTTTGAACGCTCCCCTGGGGCCCAAATGTCTGGCGGTGCCGTTGACGGGGAGGAGCGCGACCCCGGCGACGCCGCCACCGCCAGGAGACGGGGAGCGGAGCGTCTCTCTCCCACCCCGGCGGCACGGCCCGTGAGTGCGGGAGAGACGGAGCGGAATCAGGCTGCAGTGACAGGTCAGAGGAAAGGCGTGGCCACGACTGTCGATTAATCACGACGTCACTAACCGGCTACGGCCTCGGCCACGGCTCCCGATCCCACGACTCTCCCTCTGCACTGTCTTGTCTTCCCTGCCACCCCCCCCCCCTTCCTCTCCGACCGGGCGGCCGGCCGCAGCCTCCTTACATGTGCAAAGTCGCTGTGGGACAACTTCCAAAAGTGTTGGGAAACCAACCCGGGCACCGCCCTCGCGCTGTTTGTTGTGGCGTGGCGCGGCGCCGCCGAAACGGGTTGGGCGTTTTCGCGAAGGCCGTGGGCGGCCGATTGTTGGAGATTTATTGAGGGCGGTGGGTGGGGGTCACGAGTGTCGTCTGCTGGTGCCACGAGAAAGGAATAGAGAATGAAGGGTGCGTGTGTTGGGCCGTGGGGGAGGGGGAGGGGTTCGCAGCGAGCCGCCGGACCCAACTCCAGGATCCCGGCCGGTGTGGTGGTGTCGATCACGGGGTGCATGGAGGAGAGACAGGGCCTCGCAGTGCGCGGGGAGAGCGGGGAGAGCGGGGCATCCGAATCTCAGCCACTGCTTCTCCAAACGCTTTTATGGCAGCCTGATAGCACTTGGATTCCGGGACGGGACTCTCCGCGACACAGGGAGGGGAGACACTCTGTGTGTGTGTGTGTGTGTGTGTGTGTGAGAGAGAGAGAGAGAGAGAGAGAGAGAGAGAGAGAGAGTGTCTGTCTGTGTGTGTGTGCGAGTGGAAAAGGGTGGTAGGACCCAAGAGGCGTATAAGGAGCTGATTCAGCGCAACTTTCCGTGCACTGGGACACGACAATATCCATCCACTCCACTGCCGCCCTACATTTTCGATCCAAATCTGAGGAGCTGCTGCTGCTGCACTTCCCCGGCCAGCACCCACTCCGGTGGTAATGATGATGACTTTGATTGCATTGGAGCGGACACCGTCATCACAGGCGTCAGGTCGAGACGGGGGGCGTGGCGTGGCGTGGCGTGGCGTGGCGTGGCGCGGCATGGCGTGGCGTGGCGCGGCGTGGCGTGGCGTGGCGCGGCGTGGCGTTCCCGAGGTGGGTCCTCATTCAGTAACTTACCACGTCACCGGCACACGTGCGCGTACGAGTTCCTCGAAACTTTCAGGTGCATTGGCGTCGTCATTTAAAATATGATAAGTTGCTAGGTAAATTTATGAAGAAAAAAAATCCAAACAAACGAAAAACTCACAAAAGGGACACAAAAATCAACTTTAAAAAAATTTACAAACTGTCAAACTAGTTCTTTTTTTTTAAACGATCAAACTAATTTTTGGCAAATATTAGGAGGGTGTGCACAACACGCGCCGCCGAATGATCATACACAGAGGCAGACACACACGGCGACTGCGGGAGCGCTAGCCGGCCAGACAATTGAAACACTTTGGATGGAGGGGCCTAGTGTTGAACGCACGGCCACCGCGCTCCACTCTCCTCTTGTTTCCTTCATCGCTTTTTGTCTCTCTCTCTCTCTCTCTCTCTCTCCCGCAGCGACCGCAGCAGCGCGCTGCTGCTGCTGCCTTAGCAGGACTTTTACCCGGGAACCTCTTGGCGTCTCGCTACCCGCAGAGGGACCGGGAGGGGGGAGGGGAGGGGGGAGGGGAGGGAGGAGGGTCTGTCATTTCCTCCCCACCTTCAATCTACCGGCTCAAATCAGAAATGACCGGCACTGAATAAACAGAGCCACGCGTAAGACGGTAGCAGGGCGTAGCAGGGCGTAGCGGGGCCGGGCGGGCTGATGGTCCAGGACGCGTGATTACGATCGGCCGTCGTGCCGGCACGCCGCGGACCGCGGCCACCGCGCTAATGGTGAATGGGAAGGGCGCGTCGTAATGGTGGCAGCACCGCCGCAGCAGCGCCGTACCACCGGCAACCACTCCCCCGAATCTACTACTGTTTCTTTTGTGGCTGCGCGCACGGCGCCCCGAGTACGAATAACCGGGGCAGGGCGGTCCATTCATGTGGACACACACGGACGGACTGACGGACGGACACAGACAGACAGACAGACAGAGGGAGGGGTGGTACAGTCAAATTTAAATTTCCCGCTCAATGAGCTATGGACGCACGGCCCCTGGAATCTGGAGCGCGTTGTAACGAACTGTGAATCAAGGGGGCGATGATGCGCTCCCTGTGCTTTCCTCCCTCCGTACGCCTGCCTCCGCCGCGACGCGCACTGGGCCAAGACAATGGCCCGCTCGAGACCGAGAACAAGAACAAACACCGAGCGGCCCGAATCAATGATTCCAGCTCCCAAGACTACACGGGACTACACGCGCTGGGAGCGTCCATCGGGCCCACGGCTCCCTGACAACGTGTTCGAGTTCGGACGGGCGAGTGAGACACTCGGCAAGGCCGACAAGGCCGCGGTGTCGGTGGTGCTCCGCGACGTCGCGACGCGCAGCTACATTCCCCAAACGGACTCACAGAGCAGGCGGCACGGAAAAAAAAGAAGAGAAAAGGAGCCATCATCATCTTCTTACACGTCATTAGCCGGCCGGCCTCGCCGATGCAGATGACACTGCGGACAATTGGGCCACTCCGGCGGGCCAGGTCATCACACTCCTGGGCGGAGGAGGGGCAGGCTGCGCGGCGGCCAGGAGGAGCGCCGCGCGCCGCCGCGTCCCCCGGGGCGAGGAGGCGCACTATCAATGAAGGCTGCAGAAATGAATGGGGGCCACCATGAATGGGCCGCGCTGTGCGCCTTCTAATGAAGATGCAGTGACGAGTAGCGCCGCGCCGCGCCGCCCGCAGCCAGCCAGCCAAAACAGCCGGCTCGGCGGTGTGGCTAATTCCAACTCGTTAACCCGTTCACCCTCCGAGTGACGACTCCAGACTGCCGCCGCGCTGCCGCCGCCGGAAGTCGAGGGTCCGGCCGCGCCGCCCTTTGTACTTTGTGCGGGACGCTGCCGCCGCCGCGTCGCGGTGCCACGTCGCCGATGACGCGTGTAATTCAACCTGTCCATTTTTCGGGGCCCGCGCCGCATCGCGCCGTCACAGGGAGTCGAACACAGGACCCTCGCCACCGACGCCGGGAAGAGAACGCCACGCGCGCGGCCCGTGCTGCGAGCGCCTTGACGGCCGGCAGACCCGCCGCGCAACACGCCGCCGCGGGGTGCCTACCTCCGCGGCGCTCCACGGGGCATCCGTCGCTCAGTCTCTCTCGCACTCGCGGGGCATCCCACGTGACGCGAGAGAGACAGTGCGACAGACAGGCACTCACTCGGCGCGTTTAAATCGCGAATCATTGGCCGCTTTTATGCCCACAATTAAACGCGTCCGGAATGCGGCCCACTGCGCGGCATAGCGCTCGCCTCGCCGCCGCGGAATGCACCCCCCCCCCTCCCTGGTCCCCGCACGCCTCCTTTGCCGCGCCGCACTGCCCCGCGCAATCTCACGCGCTTAGCTAATCAACGTGGCGCGGTAGCCACGCGGTTAAGGGCGCCGTTCGGCACCACGAGGGCCCGGGTTCGAGACCCACCGCCGGCGGCGGGCAGCAGGGTTCTACTCCGTCGTCGTCCGTTGCCGCCGTCGCGCTGAGTTATGAAGGCGCTCGGCGCATAACGGGCATGCCGAGGCACGGCGAGTATGGAATGCCGGCGGCACGTCAAAATATTGGTCATTCCAGGTTCGCCTCGCCGTTCGCCGCCGGACTGGGTTCGGCGAGGACGCGCCGAGCGAGCAGCGCAAGGTCCGCGAACAATCTCAGGGCCCCGGGTTCGACTCCCGGCAGCGGCGTGGTCGCCCCGCCCACCCGCAGCTTTTAATGCGTTCGCCAAACCAACCAGGGGCCGGCCGACGCGCCGAAGCCGTTAAAGGTCGAAGAGTGCGGCGCCGTGGCCGACCACTGGGCTGGCCGCGCACTAGGGAGAAAGGCTTTGCCGGCGGCGCTGGGGATGGCCCGCCGGAGAAACCTCCGGGCAGGCCAACAGGCTCATAAAGGACTTGCCAATCAGGGGGCGGCTGCGATCAAAGACTACACCCAATTACAAATTTCAAAACGCATCAAGCACGCAAAGAATTCGGCGCCGTTTCCGCCAACACACTCGCACTCTCTCGCACACTCACACGCGCGAACACACACACACACACACACACACACACACACACACACACACACACACACACACACACACGCAGTGCTGGCGTTTCTTCTGTTTCCTACGCGGGGCTGCAAGCGCCGCCGTGCAGCTAACCTGTATCTCGCCGCCCAACGGTTTAGCGTTTCTGTTTGGCAAAGGGCGCGAAAAATAATAAGTCGAGAGGAAGCTTGCCAGAGTAGCATGACCGAATGGACCCTCCCCCTCCCCGCCACCTTTCCGGGCCGCTCTAGCTTCCGGGCGCTTCCGGAGCGTCTTGGCGTCCGGAGCAGAAGACGTCATCCCGGCGTGACAGAGTCACTGACACGGAGTCACGGAGTCAGCGAGTCGGCGGCAGTGTCACCCAGTAGGGGAACCAGTCAAGCGGACAAACCCTCCATCTTTGACGCCTGTCTCTGTCTGCCGGCGGCTAACTACTCCACGAGGCGACGCACAGTGGGCCCGAAGACCTAAAATGGCACTCTGGACAGCTCAAAACGCGTCAAGAGTTTTGGCCGGCTGCGATGATGATGATGATGATGATGCCGGTCTTCTGGCCCACTGTGCGGCGCCGCCGGTGCTCGAACCCGCGCCCGGAGCCCGGAGCCGTCCGGCCAGTGTCGTCGTCGCCGGAAACGCGAGCGAGAAACGCGCGGAACGTTTGCCAGAAAAATTAGCCAAATGTTGAGAATTGCCAGCCGCCTTGGGCAGAAGTCGCACCCATCAAACTCCGGGGAAGACGACGCGCGGGAATGAAAAGCGAAAAGGAAAACAATAATAAAAGAAGAAGAAAGTGGAGAGGGAAGGAAAAAGTAAAAACAATAATAAAGGGCGCACGGCAGCAGCAGGAAGCAAAAAGCGGCGGGGAGCAATGCAATGTGCGCGGCACGGCACACGGCCACGCCGGCCACGCCGCACCGCATCGGGATGGGCGAAACTACAGCAGGCGGGACAAAATGGAGAGCAACACGAACAGATCAGAGACGGCTTGCAAGAACGCCGGGGCTCCAATTTGACGCGTATTAATCGAAACAATTTACAAGAGAGATGAATCAATAAAGGGGCCAAATAAGGGGGGGGGCTTAAAAAAGAAAGAGTAAATTGAGCATTCGAACACAGGGCGTGCTCCCCGCATGGCAAAACATTGTCCCGCCGAAACACGTTGCCGAAAGTCGGGGCTCTCTTCCAAGAAGCCCCCCCCCCTCCCCCCGCCTGCTGTCCGAGCTTTTAGACCGGTAGCCGCCCGTCTCGGCACGGCCAAAGGCGCAGCGCCCTCCTGCGTCACAACAACGGCCTGGTAGCCACGTCCTCACCGGATAACACCACAGCATTAAATTAAAAATGAAAGGAAATCGTCTGAAAACTTTCACAGCGCCGTAATTTGTTGTCGCTTTTTTTTTTTTTTTTATCCGCGGCCGACTTGACGACTGTGCGCGGCGGGACGCGCCAAATGACTTTGATGGCGGAATGACACTATGACACTCACACGGTGCCACCGGACGGGGTGCGGGGCGGGGAGCCACGGCTCGCTCCAGCGCCTTCCAGTGCAGCTCTTCTCCAGCGTCACGGCAGCTCTTCCCCACCGACTGTCGCCTTGATATTGGGGCCCTGGAGCGAACCCGAAGACACGGCTGGAGAGACCCTGGAGAGACTGAAGATTCCAGATTTCCTACAATCCTAGCGTCCAGCAGACTTGGCTGTATTGATTTTCGGAGCGGTGGAGGACTGCACGTTGCAGGGCCTGATGAAGTTATGATTTACCGCGTTCCGTGCGGCTCGTTGGATAAAACACCTCATTTCCGTGACACTCTGCCCATCTGCCACGGGAGATGAATCTCTTTGTCCGGTGGCCGCGTGGCTTGGCTCGGCGTGGCGAGGAAGGACCTCGAGAAAGGGAAACGAGGGGGAAAAAAAAAAGGGAGGGACCTAGCGGGAGTCGAACCCGGGGTATCTGATGGTGTCATCGCGTGGCGACAGAGCGACAGCAGCGCGACAGGTGTTGGTTCACACCTGTGCCGCCCCGATTCCGTTCCGCGTGAGAGCGAGATGGTCTTATCGGCTCCTTAATTACATATGCGGGCGCGTTACGCTGCACGCAAGTGAGCGCTCAGAAAACAATTGCGCTTCGAGGCTTGGCGGCTGGCACGGCTGGAAAGGCGGCGCGGGAGCGTTTAAAGGTGGCGTGTCGCGCCGCGTATTGTATCCGCTTTGTTGCAGGGTAGCGGCGGGGCAGCTGACCGTCACTCTGCATAACCAGGCTGTGCTTTGATCGCCCCGTCTCTGTCGCGCCCCGACGGCACGCCCTGCGAGTGCGAGAAGGACCGAGCGACGCGAGCAGCCTAACCAGCCAGCCGGTCTCTGATACTACCGCAGAATTACAGTAATGCTCCACGCGCCACCGGCGGGGCCGGGGCCGGGGCGGGGCGAGGCGGGGCGGGGCGGGGGGGCGGGGCGGGGCACGGTGACCAGGCTGCCGAGTGAGACATTACCCATGCAGGGCAGTGCAGGCCCGCCCCGCTGCCGCGAAAACACAGGTGCATCGGACCACACACACAGGACACACACACGCACGCACACACGGACGCACAGCGAGAGCACGGCGACCGCCGCGTCAAGCAGCAGCCAGCCGCGTCCAGTTCCCCGGAAGGAAAAACGACGAGAAAACCGGGCGGTGGGATTTCAGGATTTTGGAGTGCGGGATTCGAACCCTCGCCCAAACGTGTCGATCCCATTCCCATGGATCGGAGTCGCGGAATCCGTTTCGCTAACATGCCTGTAAATCTTGACGCCGCGAGCGGCGCGTCGCGACGCGTCCCTTTGATGTGGGAGCGGCATCACATTTCGTCAAACTCTTTCATGCTTTCCTTCTTTTTTTTCCACCTCCTTCTCCTTCTCTTTTCTTTTCATTTTTCCCTTTTCCCAACGAGGTCCTTGCAGCCGGTGAGGACTAATGACATCCACAGGCTTCTGCGAGGCTTCTCACGTCCAGGCCGCGGCGCAGCGCGGGGCGGGGCGGGGCGGGGCGGGGCGGGGCGGGGCGGGGCGAGGAAGGACAGGGACCAGGTCGGGCCCTAAGCACGCCAAGGCCGTGCTGGCCGGCGTGGAGATCCCGAGGTGCCGCCGTCGAAGGGTAGCGAACCACGAACCCTCTCTTTCTGGGGTGTACGACGCGACTTATTTCACGAGTGATTCGCCCCTGGTCGAGGGTTCCGAGCCGCTCCTGCTCGCGGTGAAAGGCCGCAGCCTGGACGGCCACCCCGCCTCCCCGACTGCTCGCCCGCAATTAGGATATCGTTTCCCCGACGCGCCCCTCGAGGACGCCGAGGACGGCGACGGGGCCCTTGGCGTGGAGGAGGATCGGATCGGGTGGGAAGGACGTAAATGAGGATAAACTGTGGTAATGAGCGGGGGCTGCGTGCACGGCGGGCTGACGCGGCTGACGGGTTGCACGGGCCATCGCGGGAACATCATTTCAAAGACATTAGTGTCGTCCGGCAGGCAGGCCCGGTAGGAGAGCCTCCTCCAAACGAGACCACAATGAGAGGGATGACAGGGCCGCGCCGTGATACCACTCCAGGAACGCAGCCATCAAGCCGGCCGCGCCTCTGCGGCGCCCAGTGGGCCAGCGAGGATCATTTGCGTCACGGCAGTGTCGCCGACCGCGCCCTTCGTTGAGGCCGACGCGACGCGGAACAAGAACACGTTTCAAGCACAGCGAGCTAACTTAATTATTTTATTTTTTTCGATTTTTGAAATTTTATTTCGTAAGCGAATTGAGATTTTTTTAAAAGTATCATGCATAAGATTAGCTAAAGTTCAAAATTCAATTTTAAATTTCAGTTTTTCTAGTCATAAACTTTACTATCTTTTTTTTTCCTACGAAATTTCCACGAATTTTACGATATAGACAACACCCGATATAAGTATGTTCGTCACGAAAATCATGCATGATGTTTCCGAAAACGGTGCGAGAAAAACGCGAACGCGCTTGCGCATGGTGCTTATTGCGCCTGGCGCATCAGAGCAGGGAGGTTCCTCTCTGAGAAAGAGAGCCGCGACAGTTGTCGTGTATAATGACGCGTAATGAAGGGTTGACACCTGCGAGGCAGCCGAGCGATGACCCCACGCCTTTTGTTTGTTTGAGAAACCAGTGCCAGTCTGGCGGCTCGGCAGTCGCTTCGTCTGTCCCACTCGCACGCGGGGGCGGTGGGGCCTCCCGAACGGGCGCGAGAGAGGCAGAGAGGCCGGCCGCCGGGGCGTCCCGCTCGGAATCAGTCTGTCGGACGCCGGCGCGGCGCGGCGCTTGCATGGACACGTGTACATTGGTCTGGTGCATGGCCAGACTGCCCCGCGCCCCTCCCAGCCAGCCAGCCAGGCACGAGTTGGCCGCTTCTGGTAATGACCCGTTTAGTAAGTACACCGAGGCCTGGAGCAGACTGGACGGCGATCAGGGCGGAGGGAGGGGGAAAGGGAAAGGGGAGGAGGAGGAGGAGGCCAGTCAGTCAGCTTGTCCCGTCCAGATCAGACATGCGCATTTTTAATTGTCCGACTGTGTGTGTGTGTGCGCGTGTTTGTCGGTGTGTGAGTGCGCGCAAGGGGCCCCATGCAGCAGGGCAGGGGAGGGGGAGGAGGTCGATCCAGTGGCCGGCGTTTATTGACTCATTTCACTCGGTGACGCGATACCCGAACCACGCCGGGTATGCCAAACGGTACCAAACGGTACCCGGCAATCTCCGAAAACAAATACTGCACCGCATCGTTCAAAGAACCCTCATTACATGGCTACTCTACATTAAAGCGTGCACTCACACACACCAACACATTCACCTACACAAAAACACAAAACACACACACACACACACAAACACACACATACATACACACACACACAGAAGGCAGCGGCCGCCGGGCGAATATGATTCCAGACGCGTGCTTGAAACATATTACAGGAAATTATACGCGACGCTCCGGTAATGGTCGGTGCAGGGCGCATCGGAGAGGCCGTCACTATCCTTCTCTCACTCGCGTACTCTCTCTCACACACCAACAACAACAACCAATAAAGTAAGGATTGTTACTTCGAAAAAAAGACTACAACGTAGCAACAAAGTTCTAAAGTGTGCCTGCAAACAGCAACTACATAATAACAAAGCCACAATGAACCATTCATACGGTTCTTCTACGATGTTCATTCAGGGCCTTAACTACGGCAAGAACAACACGGACAACTCAAACGAAAAAGACGAACGAACAACACATGAAAAACACAAAACTCAGCAAAGCAAATAAACACACGCAGCATGACAGAAAACGCGCAAATGAGAATAGACACAGAACGACAGGCAACACACACCTTGTCTTCCCGGACGGACAACATGCCCATGGTGCCATCGCCGTAGATCTGCAAGCAAAACGACAAAAGTGATCGGTCAGTCCATACATCGTGGCGCCGGCGAAAATGGGCGAGCCGGACGGGCAGGGCAGCCTGGCGGGGCGCGGCGCCAGCGGGGCGGATCCACACGGGCCGCAGACGCCCCTCTCGCACCCCGCGCGACGCCGCGACGCCCCGTGTCCCGTGTGCGGGAGGGACGCAGCGAGGCGGACGGCTGATGCATGGCGGCGCGGCGACCGCGGCCCGGCGCCCCTAATGGGGTAAGTGGGGACTTCCTTGGACAAGTGTCATAAGGGCATGAGTAACGGTGCCGATAAGGGCAGGCGGGGTGGGACGAAGGGGGTGCGGGGGGAGTCGAACCCGCGACCGACAGGACGGCCCCGGCATGGCTAATGCAGGACCTCGCCGAGGACCCCGCCTGTCGATAGAAACCCCGACGGAGGCGCGCGAGGCACACGCGCACCTTCTGGGCGGCAGGAATCACCGCCACTTAGCACAGCCATTCCGCGCGACGTCTCCACTCAGGAAGACGCACTTCCGGGACGCGAGGCGCAGTGGGCCTGGGGGGCGGCGGGGGCGGCGGGGGCGCCGTCGCTGATACATCAGTGCCATGCCCGGTCCGAGGAGGAGGGTGTCCAGGGCGAGTCGCGCTGCTTGTAGTGATTGCCGCTCTTATCACGACATCCTGGCTGCCCCGATCCGCCCCCGGATCCTGACGGCGGAGCCCCACAAGGACCAGGTCAGGCGCGCGGGTGAGCGTCGTCAGCGGGGTGGCGGCGCTGGCGGCACCCCACAGTGGGCCAGAAGACCGCTCCTCTCGGCGCTCGAATGTCCATGCGAGGAACGCCCCCTTGTAACCACCGTGTTATTGCCGTGGGAGCTAGCAGCAATGGCACCGCAGCCGATTGTCTCGCCAGAATGCAGCAATTCCATAATTTCTCCATTTTCACACCCCGATCCTCCTGCCCGGTCGCCGCGTGCTTCGTTTCCCCCTCCCCCACTTCCTCCTCCGCAACACCAACCACTCTGCCGATTTCCTCTCTCTCGTCGTCGCCTCGCTTCTCTTCATTTTTCGCCATTTTTCATCCGCCTGCAGCTACTTTTGTTTGTCTGTGACTTTTTTTTCTCGTTACCGCCCGTTTGTGCCCTTTTTTTTTCTTTTTTGGAATTCAGCGGCCTGCGATGTCGCGGTCTCAGCCGGCGTTATAGCCCCTATCGTTACAACGGCGAAACGCGCGCACAAACAAACAAACAATCACTCACACACACGCTCACCCATGCACCAGCACACTCTCACACTCGCACACCAACACACACTTTTAATTGCCAAAACGACGGGAAATTGAGACATGAAACTGTTTCTGCGCCTCAATCAGTGTCAATAAAGTGTTTAGTGGCCGCGGCAAACGCGAGCCCCGCCAGCGCCGCCAGCACCGACGCCGTAAAAGTCGTTGGTACACTTTGTGCACTACTTCTAGGCGGCGCGGCGGGGCGCGGTCCGCTGCCTTTTCCCGGCGCAATGCAGACAACAATGCAGACAGTCATAAACAGACGGCTGGGCGGACGGACGGACGGCATGGACAGGCAGACAGACAGACCGCGAGGCACGGCCCCGCGCACCTGTTTAGCCCCTAGACGCCATGGGGCCCTTCATGGTGTCGACGGCACGCACGTGTGTTGGTGTGTGAGTGGATCAGTGTACATGTGTCTGCGCTGCCCTGCTGCGGGTTCGCCGGCTCCACTAGGGGTCCCTTCACTAGTAATCACAGCAACTAGCCAAGGGCGACCGCCGCAATACGAGCTTGTTCCCAGGAATGTTCATCATAGCTGCACAGTTAGAAGGGAAACATTGCACTAGCAAGCGGCCAGGCTTGGTTACCTCGCCAAAGGTCTGCGTCAAAGACTGCGGCGTCGTACGACATTTTCGCCGGTCAGTCGGTTTGACAACGCGGAGTATCGACAGCCGGCGGTCGTTAGGCCGCGGGGTATCGCCGCGCCAATCCACGCCAACGAGGCGGCGCGGCTCGTTTTGAGTGACTGCGGCGACTCGGCGAGTCTCGCAACAACCGGCAAGAGCAGCAAAGCAGCCAAGGCGGCAACTCTTTTGGTCGCAATGATGGTATTTCTTCGCGCCTGACTTGTGGGGATGGCGTGCGGCGGGAGGGAGAGGGGGAGGCTACTCTGCCAGACACACAGGAAGTTAGAAGAATGTCAGAGGAACGCCACCGCCGCTCCGGCCGCGCCGCCTCTGCCGCCTCGGCCCCGACGGCCTCGGCCCCGACGGCCACGGCCCAGACTCGGTGGCTCCGCGGCGCAGCGCTGCGCTGTCGGTACAGCCGAGTAAGACATTACATTACTGTAATTATGGGTGGAGCCGTACTGCCGTACGGGCAACGCTCTAGCTCTAGCCTCAGACACTGACATCTGCGAGCGGCCTGCTCTAAATTCCCGCCTAGTCTTTGCACACGGCGCGGCTCGGCGGCCACGAGGGCGAAAAAACAAACCCGAATTTGAATTCCGCTCGCGCGGCCCGGCCGCCTCCCCTCCTGCACGGCTCGGCGCGGCGCGGCGCGGCCCGGCAAGCCGACCGTGTAAATTACCATTTTGTGTGTGTTTGGCGCGGCGTGCTCGTTTAGCGCTTGACCGGGATGCACCGCGCGGCGAGCACTGAGCAGCCGCATTGGACGCGCCGCAGCTGGCCCCGTGCCACCGCCACAGCCCCTCGGGGGGCTCCGCCAAGTGGGGTGCTTTCCGCGGCCCGGATCGCGGGCCTGGCGCAAACACGGCCAAATTAAGCGCCTCGCGGTCGACTGCCCCGGCCCGGCGACGGCGGGGTGCTGCGGGGTTGGCCGTCAGCGTGCTGCTCGCCGCTGTTGTTCTAGCGGCCTGGCCCGCTGCTGGTTCCGCGGTGGGAGCGGCGGGGCGTGCCGCCATGGCCTTCGCACTGAGGAGGAAAACCAGAGCAGCCAGGAAACAAACCGAGAACGGAAAGTCGCGAACGCGAATATCCCTCGCCGTGGTCACCAACCACCAACGCGCGCTGTCGCCGTCCCTCCGCGTGGCTCCGCGCGGCGCGCTCCACTCAGCCTGCGAGGTAGGCAGCGCGTGGGCACGGCTGTGGTCGCATGCAAATGTTGCCTAGCGCGCAGGCTGACGGCGGGGCGGAGGCAGCGGAGCAGCGGAGCGCAGCGACGCGTCTCCCCGCCTGGCTGTCTCGCTTCCTGTGCAACGCACCCACACTTTTATTATTTCATTTTCCTCGCCTTCTGCCTTTCGCCTTCTGCGTTTTGCTGCACACGCCGATTCTCGCCCTTCCTGCGTTATTTTTTACGCGTCCGCGCGCTGCCGGCACCGCACCACCACCACGCCTCCGCCGCCTCACACATCACGCTGTCCTCCCCGAAATCGCTGATGTCCGCCCCGCCGCGCGGCCCGGCCGGGGCTTTTAGCTGATGGACCGGCGCGGCTACAGATAGGTCATCTTTCTCCACCCCGCCCCTCCGCCGCCCCTCCGCCGGCCCTCCGCCGGCCCTCCGCCGGCCCTCCGCCGGCCCTCCGCCGGCCCTCGCCACGACGTCTGTGACACTGGCAAAGGACGCGCCATAAACAAGTGCACGACCGGCCAACGCCGCCGTGGACTCTGTCGCTCCGTCGCTCCGTCTCCCTCGCACCCGCACGCGAAAACGCCCCGCGAGGGAGACGGAGGCGGTGGAAAGCGCGGGAAAAGTCGGAAACCGCGCGACGGCAAGCCACTGACCCACCGCGGCGCGCCAGCAGCTGATCGCAGCAGCCGAGCCTTTCTTGCATGCATCACGGCGGAATCGATGCGGCGGCGGGGAGGGACTTTCCATGTGGGGAGAGGAAGACGGGGAGGCGGCTAAAAAACGGCACGGAGGTCGTTGCTTTGCAAGAAACGGCCGGCCGGCCGGGGAGTTTCAAGGCCGCGCGGAGTGGGCTGGGCTCTCCGCCGCGGAGCGCGCCCGCTGGAGCCGGAGCCTGCCCTATATTTGGGGGCGTCTGCCCGTCTTTTTTTTTCGCGCCGCGGGGCTGTTTGGGTGGAGCCGAGCCGAGGGCCAGGTCGCAACCAGCGGACGCAGGCATCGGCCCGAATTGTTTTGTTTAGCGACTCTGGAGCTCAAAACGCGTCTAGAGTTTTGGCCGCCTGCGCCGGTCTTCTGGTCCACTGTGCGTCGACAGAGGGCAGTCCGCTAGGCGCTGCTTCCTGGACACAGTCCGAGCGCAGTCAGTCCCTAAACGAGTCACTCAGACACGTCCATATTTCGTCCGATCGCTCACAGTGTAGCTGTCCGTCACTCGGCTGTCTGGCCGGACCGGCCACCGCCTGGCTTCTCGGAACACGGCAGAAGCTTCTGATGCGACGACGCCAGGGGCCCAGCCCCGGCCAAGCAGTCCCGCGGCGGCGGGCTGGGCCCCATGGTGCCCCGCGACAAGATGCAATACACAACGAGCAATGAGGAAAAATGCACACCGCGGGGAGGGAAATCCGGATCAACTAAAACGAGAAAAAGACAACACGCTTTCCGCCCACGTGCGCGCGGTAGGCCAAACCCCTCGGCCTTGTTTGCAATCTGCAGTGCGTTGTGTTCGGCCCGTTTGGGACAAAGGCACGATTAATATAGCCGTTTGGATTCATATGCGGGACGCGCTCGTCTCGGCGCCCCTCCCTCGCCGCGCACCTGGCGGGGCTGGCGGGGCTGGCGGGGCTGGCGGGGCACGGCACGCTGCTTTTTGCGACAAAGCCGGCCTTCAGCGTTTATTTGTTTAATAATGCATGTTTGGCCCCGATGAACAAGTGGCCCGCCAGGAGTAACGAATCGCTTTAAATTCGCCCCGACGAGGAGGCTTACTACAAAAAAAGACGTAACGTCACATTATTTTATTCTCTGATTGACTCCGGCGGCGGTGGCGCCAGCCAGGCCGGCCGGGCTGCAGACGGCATCCCGCCGGGCATCAGACTGTCGCTGTGCACCCCGCCATCAGCTTTTTGTTATCTAAAAAGAAAAGAAAAATAAAATACGCCGTTCCGCCGGTGTTCGAACCCGAGTCCCCGCCGCCGTCGGAACAACAAGCAGTCCCGAGCCTTCGGCCCAGCGGCTGGCGGGCAGACGCAGTGACGCCCCGCGTCCGCGTCGGGGGTTGCGAGCGAGGTCACTGGCTGCACCAATGGGCTGCACGTTTCCCGGTCATTTCTCAGCGCAATTGAAAAGAAATCGACTACAGCGCCTTTTACATGCGCCCCGACACTTGATGGAGTGGGACATGATAACGGGCGTGACCTCCCCGGCGACGAGGACTCCGGGCCGTACATGGCCAGCGCGGAGCCGATCGCTCTGTCTCCCTCGCACCCCCACGCGGCGCGCCACGAGTGCGAGAGAGACAGAGCGACCCTTCGGCATGGGCCCGCCGCGCGGCGAAGGGCGGCCACGGGGATCGAACGAATTAAGAAAGGGAGAAAAGAAAAAGACAGCGACTCGTGATGTATGGGCGCGGGGAACACACCTGCGATCAGGCACACTGTGCTGGTTCGATCCGCGCCGTTTCGGACGTCAGGGGGCGTCGCTCGGGGCGTCGGTGTCGGCCGGCCCGTCGTTAATCACTCAGCACAACAAGCAGTGCCGGACGGCGGCGGCGCCCACCGCGACGTCGATGAGTTTCGGGGGTAACCCGCGCGTGTGTCACCTCCCCGCGAGGCGTCGTCTTTGATTACCGACGCGCAAAGCACAAAGGCAAAAAAAAAAAAAACGTTCGGCCAAAAAAAAAGGAAGATAAAGGTCGAGGTGCGGCGCGTCGCTTCGCGCATAGGAGAAGCGGCTGGGTGTTGACAGCGCGGCGCGGCCGGGGCGCGGCCACTTTGAATACTACGCGTCCCATCACCGCCACGACGAGCGCCGCCGAGTCAAAGTTCACGGCGACGCGAGGCAGCGCTCGTGTCTCCGCGACGGCCGCGCCGATTTCGGGGCCCGTCACGGTGGCGTTCGTCACCGCCACGAGGCGGAGCACACTGTAAAGTGTGTTGTCGGCGCACTCGGCAGTGATGCACTCGGGCGGTACACGAAAATAAACCGCAAAGATACGACTTCGCTGACTTTGGGTGGCCTCTGCGTCCGAGCTGTGGTCAAAGCCATCCCCCAACGTGCGGCGCTACTCTTTTTATAGTTCATTGATTTGAGCATCCTGTTCCGACATTTCGCTGCGTATACTCCGGTTTGTCGGTCCGATCACATTCATAGAAAGGCGTCCACTCGGCCGCCACACGCACGCACGCACGTGCGAGACACACGTCAACCGGGTGGCGCCAAATCGGGCCGGTAATCTCCAGACAGACGAAAACGGCAACAATCGAAATTCCATCACATCGAGATATCGAACCGAGCGACCCCTAATGGGCATGGACACGCACCCTAATGCATTAGCGGGTTGCGCCACGACGGCCTGAAGGCCGAGCAAAGCGTCGTCGGCGTGTCTCCCTCGCGCGCCAACGGAAGCCCCGCGAGTGCGAGAGAGACAGGAGGCCCTGCTCAAGCCGGCCCATCACGGGTCAATCACAACCGTGTATATTGATCAAATAACACGAGTCAGATCAAACTACCGCGCTCGCTCCCACTTACTGGGGACTGGGGGGCGGAAAGGGACGGCCGGCCGGACTCGAACGCGGGGCTGATGGCTTGTTTCGATGTGTTTGGAATTGAGTGCTTTGGGACGGCCGGCCGGCCGGGCTGCCTGTCCCGATGTATCGCCTGTTGATGCTGGCCTGCTCCCGCACACAGATCTTGTGGCGCGTGGCGGCCGGCCGAAGCTAGCCGAAGCCGTTCGCTTCGAATGGACCGAAGGGCGATGGCCTCCCACGCGCCGCCCGAGAGACAGGTAGCCGCGGCGCCGAGCCAAGGACTGCTTTATTTTTATTTTTTTCCCTGCGCGTTTTTATCTGTTGCACATTTGCCTACTGCAGTTCCTGCGCGTTGCCTGCCTATCCTGTCACAACGGCGGGAGATCTCTTGGCCCCCTGGAGTGCTGGTTGCCTACGACGCACCGGCGAGCTATTGATGGCTGCATCGCGGCCAAGACTAGGCAACAAACAGGCCAAGACGTGCTCTGGGGAACGGCCGCCCCAGAGAATCCGAGAGAATCTTTAAAGATTTAAACCGCAAAAGGTTTGATACCCCTTGGTTTGACCGCTTGAAAACCGGGAACCTTCCTTCGGCCCGATGTAGCCGAGCGTATTGTCGCACAAGCCTTTGCCCCTTTTCCGGTTTCATTCCAGAGGAGCGAAACTTAACCAAAACTCAACGACCTTCATGTTAACTGCCCCTATCTTCGTTAACATGACGACATGCTCCTCCGGCCAAGCCAAATCCTAGACAGAAGCTTTAATTTCCGGGCGGGATTGTGTAGATGGTTAGATAGATAGATGGATAGATAGATGGATGGATAGAGCGGCGCCACGCCGCGCCGCACTCCGAGGTGCTTAGAACGGAAAGGGGCGATTACGTTCGGCAAATGAAGAATGGTTCCGGAGCCCCACCCCGCCCCGCCCCACCTCGCCATGAATCGCGAGTCACGACGGCCATCTTGCCGCGAGAGGTCACCGCCTTGCTGGCCACGGCTCGGCTCGCCTCCAGCCGCACCGGCCCGGCCCGGCTGAGCTCGGCTGAGCCGGACCGGCTCGTCCGTCGAGCTAGCCGCCAGCCCAGCCGCGGCGACTAGCGCCATTACATGGACGCGCAAACCGTTTTGGACAAGCCGCAAAATAGCCTAAGTCAGTCTCGATGGCGGCGCAAATTCTAGTATCGCCGCTTGAAAAAGTTGGGTGCTTCCACTCGCACGCAGGCCAGGCAGGCCAGGCAGGCCAGGCATGCCAGGCAGGCACGGCAGTGGGCACGGCAGGCGGGGTCGCTGAATGACGGACTGCCCGCCATCAGAGGCTGACCCCGACCGCCGGCCATTCCGCCAAGGTGAAAGGGGTTCGATCACTGTCGCCATTGGGTGGCCGACACTCCGACACGACCCCACTGAAGCTTCCTTTTTTTTTTTCGCGCCACCACGGCGCCTAAATAGGTAAACATCCAACTCAAGTGCGACGAAAAGGGCTGAGGTGTTACTCAGCACCAACAGGGATCAACACTAGAGAAAGGGGATGGATATGTAGAAGCTTCCGCGAAAAGATCCACTCTCGAGGCGGATTGCATGTTTTCTATTACCACACTGTTCCAGAATTTTATTGTAAAAAAATAATTAAACTCTAAAAAAAAAAAAAAAGGTTTTAACTAACGAAAAGTTTTCTTGGTTGTTTATTTTGAGTCCGCGGTAAAAATTCACCTAATTTCATTTTCCAGTGGATGGATTCTGTTTTCGAATCCGACGGCATTATTGCTATAGAAGTCAACGCGTTCTCGCGGGGACGACGTGTAAGCCCCTGGGGCGCGCTGTCCGTCGTGCGGCCACTGAAGACCACTGCGTTATGCTGATTGAGAGATTGAATAGCATTTCATTTGGAGCCAGTTACGGCCGGGCAGGATGTCCAGCGTCCTGCGACCGACGAAAAAAAAGAATCTTTCATCGACTTATCGGTCTGATAAAGGGGCGCGAGATTGGCCGCGGGGAGTTTTGGGCGATGTTTTATCAGGTTGGCCGCATTGCAAACGCGACGCCAGAAGCGGGGCGTAGCCAGGCTCGGCCAAGGGCGTGAATGAGGAAAACCTGACGAACAGCAAAACCCACACGCACACGCACTTCTTAAGGAGGTTCTTAGACTGTGCGCGGATAACCACCGGCACTGGACGTGGCCGCCGTCGTCGGGTGGCCGTCGTGGGGTGGCCGTCGTGGGGTGGCCGTCGTGGGGTGGCCGTCGTGGGGTGGTCGTCGTCGTGGCCGCGGAAGGAGGTTACCCGGGCCATTATCACGGGGGCCATGGCAAGGTCAGCAGAATTCGCACCGCAGCCTCATCGATATGGGAATTTATGGGCAGGCCATGGAGCCCGGCCGGACAGCCAGCGCGCCAGCCAGCCAGCCAGCCGCCAGGTGGGCGGGGCGGCCAAAAACCGGGCGGCGCGGCCAGGGGCGTTTTCGCCGCGGCGGCGGGAGTCGATCTTGCGAATAACGAGTAGCCCTGCTGGCGTTAAGAACAGACAAATTTCGCCGAGGAGACTAAAGTGTCAGAAGCGTTGAGTTTGAAAAGCGACGCTGTATTCCGCGTAGCTACGCCACGGGGGGCGTGCTGCGGGCCGCTTCTTTGACAGCGATGGTGATGATTGAATTTTCTCTGGAAGTCCATGCGACCGGGGTAAAGGGTTCAATTACCCCCCAGCTTACCTTGCTTTGTGCGCCGTACTCCAGCGCCAGCATGCAGTCGTTGTAGCCGCCCGTCTCCGTCTTGATGGCGGTGGGCAGCGGGTTGCCGAACTGGCCCAGCTGGCTCACAGAGTCCCTGTACCAGGGGTACATCCTGTAGGCTTCCTCCTCGGCCGACACCGTGCCGACGTGGGTGCCCGCGACGCTTCCGGTTGGACCGGAAGAGACGGGGCTGCCGGTGGGGCGACGAAATGGTGCGATTCGCACTAAGCCTCACTGCCGCGGTCCGGCCGACGCATCAGGAACAGAATCGTCTTGCGACCGCGACGTCCTCCCAGGGCGACCGGCAGGACGAGGCGGCCAAGAGAATTGTATGCCTGCGTGGCCTCACTTCATAGCGGCGGCGTGGCGGCCGGCCCGGCGTCGTCGGCGACCTGCATCCTGGCGGCCACCATGCCGGCCAGGAGGGTGATGGGGGCGTGGGCGAGCCCGCCCGCGGTTCCTCGCCGCGCGCAGTCCTGCGCACTGTCACTGGCACTGCTGTCTACCGACCGCCGCGGCGACCACCACGACGTCCACCGCCTCCGTGCATCCCGTCGGCATGACGTCACCACACCCACGGCATGGCCTCACCAACGCACTGACACTGACACTCGCGGGACTCGGCACTGTAGCACTGTGACACTCACACACACTCACTGGCGGCACTTTAGCACAGGTCGATGTTGAGGTTAGGTCGCACAGTATCCTCTGTCACTGCTGGCTGCTGCTGGCACTCGCGGCGGAGGCACGCCGGCTCCTCCGCGGATCGCGGCGCGAGCACGCACGCACGCACGCACGCACGCGCGGGTCGGTCGGTGCAGACGGTGCAGCGCTGCGCTTTCGCGGGTCGGTCGGCCTTTCGGTGCGGCGGCACGGCTTCGGCGCGGTGGTGCTCGGTGCGCTGCCTTCCGCGCGGGTCGCGTCGCCTCGCCTCGCTCGGATCGCCGTTCCGTTCCTTGCGGAGTGGCGGCGCGGCGGCGCGGCGGCGAGGCGGGGGATGGCGCGGAGAGAGGCGGCCGGCCACTCCCCTCTCGCTCGCTCTGCCGGGGAGGCGCGGGGGCTGGCGCGGCGGGCCCCAGCGGCCGACAGCCAACCAGCGACAGGCACCGGCCTGGCTGTGCCGTGCCGCTGGGCCGCTGTGCCCGGCGCAGCCCGGCGCGGCGGCGGGGCCGGGCCTGGGCGCAGCCTGGCGAGGGCGTCGCGCAGCGCAGCTAGCGCAGCCCGCCAAGTCCACAGCGCCGGGACCCGGATTCGAATCCCCACACTCGCCAAAATGACCTGACCCACCCCGTCCGCAACTTCAGAGCCCGCGAATTTCGACCTCTGGTGTCATGCTGTTTGGTGGAGCGCGGGATAGAGTGGTTGTTTTAAGGGTTCAGAACGGGGATGGCCGTCCTGTGGATTTTGTCTACCTTCATGTTGCGGCTTGCCTTTCGGCAGACTTTTAATGGTGTGATTTAGGGGAAAAGCGGGAAGGAATCGGCCCCAGTGTCTCTTGCTGAGCTCCTCAAAACCGAAACTTTCGCAAATTTGGCGAATCATTACGCACTGCAAATTCCCAAAAGGGTTAATTAATTAAGTAAATTATGGTTGTTTAAAATTTTGGTCAGTGAAACTTGTTCTTGTTCGTTTGTTTTTGGTCTGAGGCAACGGAGGACCGCTCCGTGGTCGGAGAGGGAAGTTCCACTTGTCACCACGCCGGCGGGCGGTCCTTCCTGCCCGAGACACCTGCACCGCGTCTGCACCCCCCCCCCCCTCCCCTTTCCCTTTGGGCCCCCTATCTCGTCCTCCCCGTTCTCCCCATTATAATTGTGCGAACACTTGGCGCCCATACGCCGGCGGGGCCTCTGGCAGCCCATGGCGGGCCATGCCGCAGAGTGTCGTCACATGTCATGAGGCACAAAAAGAAATAAATACTCTTACGTCGCAGCCCCAGCTGCTTTACATTTCTGTATGCCCCTCTGCCCGCGTCGTTTTTTTTCCTTCACCGCGCCATGCGCGCGCACACACATCCACACTCACGCTCACAACCACAAGCGTAGCTTCAACACGAACGCGCGCGTACTCACTCACTCACTAACTCACACACACAGAGTTGATCTTGCGTGAACAGCGCCGTGATGCTTCGGTTCCGTATGGAAACAAGTGTCATGTGGCCCGGCGTGCGGTGGGCCCGTTCGGCCCGGGCGGTCGCCGCGGATGTCGTCACCGCGGCGCCAAACAATCTACTAGGCGCCCGCATCCCACACATGCTGCACCTTCACTTAGTTCGACAAAATTCGCAACCGTCACAAATCATATTGCAACTTTCTTTCTTTATTTTATAGATTTGTTATTTTTCGAGTCTGTAACATGACTCTACGATTACACGGCCCCGTGGTGGGTAGGCGACCGGTCAGACCGGCTTCCGGGCGCACCGCGAAGCACCATGGCGTCGAGTACCGCCGCTCGCAGGGAGTATCCGTACACGCTACCCATTGTGAGTTGTTGATTGCCGTGTGTGTGTGTGTGTGTGTGTGTGCGTGTGTGCGTGAGTGTGTGACAGGCGAACCGAGTCCTCTTGCATAGGATGACAGTAGTCCGGTGCCGCGCTAACTAGTTCCCAGAAACCTCGTCGAGTGCAGTAGCAGCCTTCGCTTCCCGTTCATGCCGAAGACCAGCAGCAGCAGCAGCAGCAGCAGCAGCAGCAGCAGCGCGGACCAGGGAGGCAGGCTCCACACAAATGGGCCGTCGAACTTGGCGGCGAAACGCACCAGAAAGCAACACACTTTGCCCCACCTTCTCCTCCCTCCTGCCTGCCTTTCGGCCTCAAAAAGAGAAGGCGACGAAACGAAGATGATGATTTCTTCTCCATCTCCTCCTTCCTTCTCCCAGGCACCTTATTCTCCAGCCTCGGTGTCAAGCGGCCCGTCTGCTGCACTCTTATGAAACGCGAGGCAACAACATCGCGGCGCCACCGCCAGGATGGAGGGAGGCGGCTAGAGACAAGTTGCTAACTAAAGGCGTGTCGTCACGTGGGACGAATTAATTACCGTTCATTTCCTCACGTGTGTGTGTGTGTGTGTGTGTCTGTGTGTGCGCGCCATTGCTGCACGGTGACCATTAAAGATCGTACAAAGTATTGAAAAAATTACGTAGTGATCGCGCGCAATTTTCGTTGGACAATCGATTCCTATATATCGTCATCATTATCATCATCATCATCATTATCATCATCATCATCATCATCGCCAAGCCGTCATAAATTGGAAACAACTCACCCTTTTACTTTCATCATCTCAGTAAAGGGTTTTGTTACTACGCGCGCAGTAAAAGTTTTGCCTAGAAAGCCCCACGTTCACCGCGTTTATGACGCGCTTGTGTGTGTGTGTATGTGTGTGTGTAAGTACGGAAGGAGCCGCCGAGTCCATCCGTGTGGAATTTCCTCTTCGTTCACGACTTTCGTTAATAACTTTTCTAAAGCGCAGGGGAAAAAAGAACTTGCGTATGTATTATACGAGCGTGTACGTTTATGAGCCGGGGGAAAAGAGGGGGGCCAGGGAGGGGGGCTCCACGGGGATGGCCCCGGATGATCGGTCGCCGTGAAAACAGCCATTCCAGTCCGCACTCTGCAATTACGGGTGTAAGGGAAAAGGCAAAGCGGATAATTACCCGCTAATTAGATTATTTGGACTGTGTCCTTCGAGGAGTCGGTGCGAGTACGAGTCGAGGAGGGAGCGCTGTTGGCTCAGGCCAGGAGGGGGGGACTTGTTCACTTCCGGCAGGGCGGGAAAAAAGTGATTTGTAAATCAAAGCCGTCCGTCGTCGTCGGACCCATGAATAAAGGCAGGCGGGTCGAATTTCAATGTGAATGAGGGGGCTGAATTTTGTCGCGTGAATGTGAATGGCGCGCGGCTCGTCGAGTGATCGGGGCCCAGGAGACAGGTTCGCCAACTTATCCCCCGAAAAAATAATTTAATTAAAAGCGACCATCACAAAATTTCGCAAATAAATTTCAGTTAGCCTAAGAATGCGACGCTTGTAACGCAAAGCGCCTACGAATACGTCATTTCGAGGTCGAATTTCTGTTCAGTTAGAACGCTTGGTAGGACTCCAGGGGCACCAGGGGGATTAGACGCGACGCAACACGTACCCCGGTAGCAGCGAGCCCCCTGGGTGCCCCATCGGGGGCTGTCCTCCCATTTCTCCTTTACGGCCTTGGCTACGCTTGTGCAGTAACCCCCCGTGGGGCCCCACCACAGCCCCACCACGGCCCCGCGCACGCCCCGTTTTTTGGTCGTTAAGTGTCTGTTGCGTGGATATCTGCCCGCTGCCGGGCTTGGCGTGCGAGACCGCCCGGCCACAGCGCGCCAGCAAAGCACCCAGCAGCGTCTAAACGAACGAAATTCATGACGCCTTAATCAACTATTTAAAAAAAAATAATTCAATAAATGAATAAAATAGAAAAATTTAATGTATTTAACACGTATACTTCCAAGGCCTGCCTGAGAATAACAGGTCCCTCGCCCGGCGTCGCCCGGCCCCCTCCCTCCAGCCGGCGGCCGGGCGTGACCCCGGGGATGACTTTTAAATTAGCACTTCGCTGCGTGCATCTCCACCGCACCGACACTTTACCACGGGCACGCTCAACCAGTCAGTCTCTTTTTGGAAATAAAACAAAACAAAGTGTAATTTTTTTTCTTATGGTGATTATATTGGTGAATAAAATTAAGGATGAAGTATAAAACAGAAAGGGGTAGGGGTATATACTTTTTTTTGCTCATCACTTTTGTTGCAATCTGCATACACTATCGTATTGGTTGGCAACCATGGGCACTTTTTTTTTGCATCACTCTACTGCTGTGATAATGGTATACCGCCCAGGTCACCCACACACGCACACAGAGGCACGCGTGCAGTGCAATGGCGGACTGCATGGGGGCCTGAAATGCATCACCCCGGCCGCCCTCGTTGCTATGCAGAATGCACCCGCCGCCCTGGATGCTATCGCCCTAATTGCATCCCATTGTTGCGACCATAATTGCAACTGCAGGTGCAACAATGATGAATGCATGTCATCTGCAATAATGCAGGCAGGCCGTCGTCGCCTCCGTTTGCTCAAGTGCCCGCGGGGCCCCGCCACACGTCTGTGTAAGTGTGTGTGTGTGTGTGTGTGTGTGTGTGTGTGTGTGTGTGTGTGTGTGTGTGTGTGTGTGTGTGTGCACCCGGCGTTTTAGTTCGTAATTTGCAAGTAAAGGGGAGCAGTTCGTCATTCCGTCACCACAGCACTATACTTACCTTCACCTCCTCGTGGCCCCATAGAGTCGAGGGGCGTAGGATTGCAGGTGCGTAATTGTGACTCAAGTGTGGAACCCTCGAAGCCAATACCCAGTCGGTGCCGTGGCGTCGGGATAAACTAACTTCGATCATCAGTTGGCACGCGTGTCACGGTGGCGCCATGTGCCTGCCGATGATGATTCCGAACCGCGCGCTGTCGCTCTGTCTCTGTCGCACGCACGGGTCGTGCCGTAGAGAGGGACAGAGCGTCGTGCCGCTGCGAGCCTGCTGGCGCGGAGAATGAGCGAGAATGAGTAAGGATGGGGGGCGATCCAGTGGGCCGGCCCCGCGGCTGGACGGCTTCTTTCGCCGCTCTAAAGCGCTTTTGATGGTGCTCGCGGCGTGCGAGCCCCGGCCGCTCTGTCCGGCACCGCGCCGCCCCGCCCGGCTATGCCCGGCTATGCCCGGCCCGCCGGATGGATATCGGCTGCAGGGGGCGACATCTGCATAACATGGCCGCGAGGCGGCGCGAGCGAGGCGAGCAGCTTTCATCGCATTTATTTGCACAAATCGGTCGGCCGGCCGCGTCTGCCAGCAAAAAGCGACGCCGCACACAATGCCGTCCTCTCGAGGCGGCGGGGGAAAATTGCTAACGGAGGGAAGGGAGGTGGGGGGGGAGAATTGGCGCAAAACGAGTTGATTAGGATAAATCCAGACAGCGAGCCAAAGAAATAAGAATCACTCGGTATTATTGAAATACTACGGAGCGAGGGGCAAAGGAGACTCGACCGACGAAATTCTTTTTCCCGAGCGAGAGAGAGACAAACGCCAAAAACTGCATGGAGGTCCATGGATGAACGAGATTTCGATTTTAACGTCGGCTTCACGCCACTGCCACTGCCATGACAGACAGGCACGCGCGCGCACGCAAACATACGCACACACAGTGGCACAATCCGGCAGCGGAATGCGATAGGAAGCAACAAGAATGTTGGCGTCGTTGGCGTCGCGGCGCCCCTTGACACCGACGCCGCCACGTCTCTAATCAAGAGCGAGAGAGAGAGGGAGACAGAGGGAAAGGAAGAGAGAGGGGGAGAGGTGCGGTGAAAGGGAGTGGAGGGGGCGGCCGGGCGGGCAGCCAATGGCGGCGGGCGGCGGCGCGGTGGGGCGTGGCCGGGCGGCCCGCGGTGGGGCGTCGCCCGGTCACCCCTTCCATGCCGCGCCGAGGGGGGCGGGGCCAGGCCGGCCGGCCAGGCAGCCAGCGGGCCCGGCCAGGCCACCGCGCCGCCGCAGCTACTGGTCTTACCCCTCCCCGGGCCTGGTGCCCCTGGTTCGCTCCACAGCGGGGGCCGCCCCTCCCTGCGGTCCCTGCGCCTCTGTTGCTTCGGACCCCCTCTCCCTCCCCCCCGGACCTTCTTCCGGCACCGAGCTACAGTGGGCCAGAAAACCGGCGCAGGCGGCCAAAATTCTAGACGCGTTTTTAGCTCCAGAGTCGCTAAACAGGACTCTAACTGAACGCGTGACCCCACTAATGGATTGCTCTCCGAACGAGGCATCCATTGGTGGGGTCACGCGTTCGGTTCGAGTCCTGTTAAGCGACTCTGGAGCTCAAATTGCGTCGAGAGTTTTGACCGCTTGAGCCGGTCTTCTGGCCCACTGTGCGGGCACTACACGAACTCATCTAGGACCGCGTCCCAACGCCGCCGGTCCAGCCAGCAATCTTTGTGTTCGGAATAAGCAACGTCCGTCTCGACACTTTTTTGGGGAGGGCGTGCTTGCTCTGCAGACAGACTCCGCACGCCGCTGTCGCCGCTCTGCCTCTCTCGCACTCATGGGGCGCTCTGTAGCGGTGCGAGAGAGGCACGAACTGCTGTTCGGAAGCTGGAGGATGTCCAAGAGGAAAGGTGCGAGGGGGTCTCCCGGTCAGCTCGCTCCGGACGTCAGCGGCTGGACCGCCGCGTCCGCCGCGTCCGCAGCAGGATGCAGCAGGATGCAGGACTCGCTCCTCGGCGACGGAGGGCTTCGGCCCTTTGAGGTTCGGCCGCCGCCCGAAGGGGAAAGGGTGGGAAAGGGCCACACACCGTAAGGGAGAACCTGACTTCCGACGGCGACCACTTCATTCCGTCGGCGGGAACTCAACCCGCGCGGCGGCAGGATAATGTCAACCGGGAGCCCAAGACGACGACCATAGGCCGAGCAGCAGACGGCGCGACGCAGCGACGCACTGCCATCAGCGAGAACACGTTGTCACACACATCACGTCGATGATGAACAGGCAGTGTGTCCAAACCACAACCAAGGCGGCCAAGGCCCACGAGGCCATCTGCAATGGAGATTCGAAAATGAAGACGCAGACAATCGAATGAGATGCAGAACACAAGCTAGACACACACACATACACTATCGCTCTCTCTCTCTCTCCCTCTTTCACACACGAACGCACACTATCTCTCTCTCATTCATACATACATACATGTACATACACACACACACACGCGAGGACGCACACTCACACCACTCTCCATTCATTTCACCATAGTGCGGCTTCCGTTCGATAATCAATTAGAAAACAATCACCTTAATTTATCCGCTACCGAAGCGCGACGCTGCCGAGAAGATGACGTTCGGAGCGCGTTACGCCTCGTCATGGGCCTCCTTGAATGGGAAAGGAGGGCCGCCGCGCCGCGCCACGCCGACGAGAGCGGCCCACAGTGGGCCGGAAGACCGGCGGACGCGGTCAAAATCACGGACGCGTTTCGACCTCCAGAGTCACCGAATGGGACTCGAACCGAACGTGTGACCCCACCAATGAATTGCTCTCCGAACGAGGAATCCATTGAAGGGGTGTCACACGTTCGGTTCGAGTCCTTTTGAGCGACTGTCCAGAGCTGAAAACGCGTCCAGAGTTTCGGGCGCCTTCACCGGTCTTCTGGCCCACTGTGCGGGACCCCTGTCGAGCCGCTCCTCTCTGTCTGTCTCTCGCACCCCTCCGGCGCGGAGTGCGAGGGAGACAGAGCGCGGGGCCGGGTAGGCTGTCCCGGCGCACAGGGCTGCGCGGCGCGCGGCCCGCCCCTGCTGGCACGGCGGCACGGCGCGCTGCTGCTAGCTGCTGCCCGGCCGCGCAAAAACGGGACGCTCTTTTGGCCACCGCTTTCCTTTGTCTCACTGCTGCTCCAGTACAGCACGCGCGGTCCGACACTTGAAGCGGAGAAAGAAATATTGAGTTATGAAAAAAAAAAAAAAAAAAAAAACAAAAAAAAAAAAAACAACAACGTGTTGCATTGTATTGAAGGCTTTTAGAAATCTCGCTGAAACATCCCTGAACACAAAGTGTTCTTGTGCTTGTAGAGGGGGATTTTAGTGGTTCTTATATCTCTTCAGGGACGCTACACTCCAAAAGTCTCGCGACGATTTTTCCCGTAACTACGAAGAAAGTGGCGCAAGCATAAATAAAGACGAGAGTTGTTTTTCCTCGTATTTGAAGATTTTTCTTTAAATCTCACTGTGAAAAAAAATCGTATCGAGGAGAAATTTTGCTTATTATGCTTGCGCTTGAACTCAGCGTATAATACAGCTGAAAATTCACAGTAAGACATGTTAAGGTGTATAAAAAAACAAATTCACAGGAAAAGAAACTCAAAGTCGCGTTTCGTCACATTGTTCAAAAAGTCTCGTTCAGAAAATGTGTTATGAGGCGAAGTCGCTCGGCAGAAGCGACGGCGGGGCCGAGCGGGGCTCGGCAGGGCTACTGGGGCGTAACGTACGCCAGGAAGGAGAGGCCTTGGCGAGGCTTTCAATTATCTGAACACCAGAAGCTGAGCATCACAGAGTGGTAAAAAGAGGAGCGCCACAAAAACACAAGCAGAGAGAGAGAGAGAGAGAGAGAGAGAGAGAGAGAGAGAGAGAGAGAGAGAGAGAGAGAGAGAGAGAGAGAGAGAGAGAGAGAGAGAGAGAGAGAGAGAGAGAGAGACAGAGACAGAGAGAGAAAGCGGCGATGAAATCCGATGCAGTGCGCCTCTTGCATTGTGCGCTATGCATGCACGCTGCTACTTCGATATGTACTTCGATACATCGAAGCGGGGTCGCGACGGGTCGAGGAGGTAATCGAACGCCGCGGGATTGCCTGTCAAACAGAAGCCGCGCGTAACACATGCACGTCTGTCCAGCCCCGTGGGGCATGCGCACTCTGAAGAAAATGAAGTCGGATTCACCAAAATCTAATTCACTCTTTGACCTCGCATGGCACTTAAGGCCATGCAGTACGAAAAAAAAAGTTTTTTTGAAAATTTGGCTGTTGGTTGGGAACATGCTTCTGAAACATGCCCCAAAATATTATTGCTCTCCGACCAATACTTTGGGCGTAACGACGCTGTAAAGTTCGAATTTTCGTGAAAACGCCAACTCACTAGACGGCCAAACGAAAGGAGATATCAGAATGAAATTTGGTGGGCACATAGTCCGTCACAAGACGAAGTTCCCCAGATATTTTTATTTCGATCAGAATTCAAAAAAACGGAATTTTAACGCCTTGAAAAATTTCAAATTTCTAAATGTCCGAAAATGACGTTTTAAAATATCTGAGGAACTCGGGAGGCCTCTTCTGAGTCGAATGGAGCTTCTCCCATCGCTCTAGCTGCATTGGTTCTCAAATGGGGTAAGTTTTACGTTTGAAATCTCGTCACCAGTAGAGAGAGAAAAGACTATTCCGGCCAACTCTGTCTCTGTCGCACGGGGTCAGGCCGTCAGGTAGTCAGCAGACGGACTGGCGGACGGTGACGGGACGACGGCGGAACAATGACAGCATGTGCCGCCGCGTCTGGTATGCAGCCAGGCCGGAGGGTGGCCGAGCCCGGGCCAATTTTGTCAAGATTTCGGCAACAACTCCGGTCAAAATCATCGTAGAACAAGAATTCAAACAACCGCTAGAATCGTTTTTTTGCGAGGAAAACCATTGCTGCTTGGTGGGAACTCGAAAAGTGGCTCGTTTCAAACTTTCCAATTTGGGTGAGGTGCAATAAATCAGCCTGTCGTCACGCTCGCATCGGTGCAGCCCGCGGTGAATGAGGCCTCTCAACACAAAAGGGAGGCAAAACCTAGTCGCTCCTAGAATGCAAAATTTTTAATGCGTCGTTTGACACGTTTGCAACGTTCGCCAATGTACTCAGGACAAAATTTCAAATCTACCCATATAAAAAATATATTTCTGCTGTTATTTTGACAATGTAAGAAAAAGTGCACTAGACACCTATACTAAAATAATCAGCTCATCTTGACACACATTTCTGTTGTGGTGTCAAAAATAGTCATTTTCCTGTGCAAATGGACTTAGTAAAAATTGCACCAGACCGGGCAAGCCGGCCGACAGCTCGGCCGAGACCCCGGCTCGGAGCCGATCCGCCGAGGTGTCATCTGGTCCGTCATGCCCCCTCCCCCCGCACTCCGGCTGGGGGCCATAAACAATTCGGCTGCGAGTACCTGGGCTCCAGAACCGGAATACAGTGCTCCAGAGCTAGCCAGCGTTGTCGCGTACGCCACCCGAAACCACTTCGGAGCGGCCTTTTCGCGGACTTGGGACCCTACTGCATGGCCTTAATTTAAGTCATTTCAGTGACGTACCCAGAAAATCAATGACATTTTTCGTCGATTTGAATTAAATTTTTTCGAATGTACTGGGGCCGCGGGAAAACAGACGACGTTCCGACGGTGAGGGCGCTTCATCTTATTTTCACTTCCGTTGGTTCTTCAAAAGGGCCACGTGTTTCTATGAATTGGTCAAGGTGCCTCTGTTCTTTAATCCGCGTGTGCCCGAGGCGCTATGCCCTACACTGGGGGCCTTTGTGGGCGAGCCGTGGGAACACAGGCTCCATTCACCATCCCCTGCACCAATCACCAATATTCACATTACTATTATTATTCTCAGGATTCGTCCATAAACCTTTGAAATAAAGTTTTGGCGGTATTTCAAGTATCTCTGGAACTTTGAACACGAGCGTTATGCGCGTAAGCTCAATTGTCAAAAATTCAATTCAAGCGTTTTCGATTCGTGGACACAAACGCGGAAAATTGTGTGTTCCATTCGGCTCAACAATGGTTCGTAGCCCAGTTCGGGAGTCGCAGAGCTTCCCTCGCGTGGCGAGGCGTGGCGAGGCGTGGCGGCGTGCAGGTAGCGTGCGGCGCACCGCGGTAGCGCGGGGCCCATCTCTGCAAAAACGCCACTATTAACTGCTTGGCCTTTAGGTCGCCCATTTCCATCCCCGGTTCGTCTCCCTTGATCCTCTTGCCTCACGTCGCACCGCGCTCCGCGTCGCCGAGCGTTGCACGGAGCGTTGCGCGGCGTCCAGGAGCCGCCAGAGAGCAGGACACATTACGGGAGAGGAAGCTCCGCGCAATGCGAGTGGCAATCCCAGGCAAGCTGCCGCCGCTGCCCCGCCGCTCCGCACTGTTTTCTTGTCCCGTCCGCGCGTCCAAGTCTCCCGCGCCAAAAAAAAAAAAAAAGAGAGAAAAAAAACGGTTACTCGAAAAAAAAATTAGTTTGAAACTTTATTGATTTCTAATTGGAAACGGCGAGGCGAGGTCAGTGCTTTGCTGCCTCCGAGCAGCGATGACCTGGTCGTTGGGGCAGTGAGAGAGAGAGAGAGAGAGGAGAGAGAGAGAGAGAGAGAGAGAGAGAGAGAGAGAGAGAGGAGAGAGAAGAGAGAGAGAGAGAGAGAGAGAGAGAGAGAGAGAGAGAGAGATACCTCGAGTCAGCAACACAACGACTCTATGATTCAATTAGAAACATGATGAAATAATCGTAAGATAAATCGAAAACAAAAGCGTGGTCGTAAAGGCCGGCCGGCAGCCGGATGGCCGGGCCGCCATTAGCTGCCTGCACTTGGCGTTTTTTTGCGCGCTTTCTGCAGTCTGCTGCATGCAGCACGCAAAACGCGAGCCAAATTCGGGGCGATTGCACTGCCGCACAGTGGGCCAGAAGACCGGCGCAGGCGGCCAAAACTCTAGACGCGTTTCGAGATCCAGAGTCGCTGAACAGGACTCGAGCCGAACGTGTGACCCCACCAATGGATTTCTCGTTGGAAGAGCATAATAATTGCGCTAAATGATATGAGTTAGCGATGCGGGTGGGACTGAATCTGTGCAGCCTGAGCCTCAAGGCTTGATTATCTGCGACTCTGGTGGCACCGCAACGAGCGGCGTCGCGTTCCCATCCCACCCTGGGCCTGCTGCTGCTGCCTGCAGGCTGGTTCCGAACAGTGCTTTTTCTGTCTCTCTTGCACTCACGGCGCGCCGGAGAGGGCCGGCCGGCCGGTGCCCGGGTCCCTTCGGCACACATCACAGCGAGTCACGTAAGGACATTTATTACCCTCTGTCCGTCAAAGCAGCGCGGCCGAGTCGCCTCGCATCGCGTCGGTCCACTGTGTCGGTCCAGGGCGAGCGGCAGGGCGGCTGGGCGGCAGGGCGAGCCGGCAAGCCTTTTCGGCAGCGCGATAGCGCCGAGTGCTGCCCCGAACCCGGAAACGCAGCGGCCCACTGTGCGGCGTTGGCTAGCCCAACGGACTTGGCAAAACAATTTAAAAAAAAAAAAAAAAAAAAAAAAAAAAAAGTTGCAGAGCAGGCGCGTGCGGCGCAGAGTCCTCAACATGATGATGAGATTGGCGCATGCCCCGAAAATTGCCTTCTCTCTCCGGCTCCTCCTCAGGTTGAAACACTTGCAACCAACGCGCCATAAGTGCCATCCCCTCCACCCCGCTCGGTAATAATGCTAATGACCGCAAGTACTCATTATTCAAACACTCCACCGCGGAGGGGGCAGCGGCGGGCAGCAAGGGGGCGTAGAGGAACGAATCATAAATGCAGAAATGGCTGCCAGTTGGACAAAATGGCGGACAAACGCATGACATGCATGCATAAACGCTGTATGTGTGTGTATGTGTGTGTGCGCGCGCGCGCCAAAGTGCCCCCTCACACTGCAGTTTGTCTCTAGAATAACGGCAAACGCCCGCTGCATATCTTTTTTGGCACACGAGATGCGCATCGCACGCAATCCGGCATGAATCGGTGAAGTGGGCCGCTAATTACGGTCCGCCACGGACTGTGCGGGATTCACACCTCCGCCTCGTTCTTTCATTAATCCGGGTGGAGGGAGGAGCGATGTGCCGCGATCTGTTCCGATAACGCGATAACGCGCGCGCACACGCCAAATTATTTATTTCGGGGCCCCAAATGGCGTGCCGACAAATCGCGGTGCGGCTCATCACGCACTGCGCAACGCCGCCAACACACACACACACACACACACACACACACACACACACACACACACGCACGCACGCACACACACACGAGAGGGGCGCGCGCGCGAGTGCATGTACCGTCCGTTTTATATTTAGGTAATTTACGACATCGTAAACGTCCATTCAGTTATTGTTTTCTGCATCGGTACCTCTGCAGCGAGTAATGAGCCCTCCTCCGGCAGCAGCTTCATTTCGCAGTCTCTCTCTCTCTCTCTCTCTCTCTCTCTCTCTCTCTCTCTCTCTCTCTCTCTCTCTCTCTCTCTGTCTCTCTGTCTCTCTGTCTCTCTCTGTCTCTGTCTGTCTGTCTGTCTCTCTCTCTCTCTCTCTCTCTCTCTCTCTCTCTCTCTCTCTCTCTCTCTCTCTCTCTCTCTCTCGTTCTTTCTCTCCTCCGCCTCTCGCTCCCGGCCCCTGCTCCACGTAAGGGCGGCAGGTGAAGTGCAACCTGCAGTGCGTGTTGGCGCTGTTCGGCCCGTCATCGTCCTTCAGTTTGCTCTGTCAGTTCATCGTCGGCATCATCGACGGCCTTCTTGGTGCCCCTCCCGAGGTTTGGGTCTTGGCGGAAGGTTCGCGGTTCAACTCCCACTCCTCCCCTTTCCCCTTTTTTCCCCAGCCCTTGCGGCTCTTCCGGCGATGGAGGGCGCCTTCCGTCAGCCAATTCGCGCCGAGCCGATGGGGCGGGATTCGCACCTGGGCCGAGGGGGGCGTGGCGGGGCGTGGCGGGGTGGGGCGGGGTGTTCCGAGGGGCGGGGCCTCCATCGACCCGTAGTGTACACTGCGTACCCCCGCCGGGGCCCGCACCACCACCACCACTGCTACCCCCGATGAGGAATTTCGCAAAGGCCCCCCGTGGGGCAGCAGGCTGCTTCACACCAGGGCTGCCGTCGCTCTGCCTCTCTCGCACCCGCGGGGCGCTCCTTGGGGGCGCGAGGGAGACAGAGCGCCGCGGGGCACCGCTCGGCAGCAGCGTGCAGTACAGGGCGGCAGAGCGAACGGCGCGCCATCCTGGCGGAATTGTTGCCGAGTCACCGCGACGTCGCCGCTGCGTCGCTCGCACGCCGCCGTGCGCGACACTCCAAATCTTGGTCGGGGCGCCGCTAATTTATTAATAGACATTCGGGGCGATGCTTTCGACTGCCATGCCATACATCAAGCCCGCAGGCCGGCGTCCGGTCCGGCCCGGTCCGGCCCGGAGCGCTGGCGCGGCGCTGCGGTTGTGAACTGATTATGGAGGCGAGAGGGCAGCTCCCTGAATCCGGAGGACTGCCTCGTCGCTCTGTCTCTCTCGCAGCCCTGCGGACCACCCCAGGAGTGCGAGAGAGACAGACCGACGAGGCGGTCCTTCAGGCGGCAGGGCAGGGCACTTCTCTGGGCCGAGGAAATTAATGGCAAGCACCCCGCCGCAGTCCGCGCCACGCACTACGCGCTGCCACCGCGCCAACACGCTCCGGCCACGCTCCGGCACGCCAAAGGGGTGAGCCAGCGGCCAGGCTCTGAGTGTGGTGCGCGGCGATGCACGCCGAGGAGGCCCACGCATCGACTCATCGTAGTAAAAGCAAGCAGCCTACACCTTAAGACATCAACGCGTCCTTTTTTGTCCTCGCTCCGCCGCGTCGCGCAGCTCGCCATACCGCCGCTCATGATATATAGGGATGGCCCCCAGATTTATCGGCGCCTTCATTTCATTGAGGCGGCACAGCGATTCCGGGCGGTGTCGCGCTGCTGCCTGGCGCCGAGACCGCGCCGACGTCATCCATCGAACAGCGGACAGTTTGGCCTCGCTTCCGGGCGGGGTTACCAACTACACGTCTGCGTGCAGCAAATCGCCACATTTCCCACCGCTGAACGGTGAATATGTCTGTGGAGAATAATGACCGGTTTTCATGCGAGGCAAAAACAAAAAAAAAGCCAAAGGAGTCCGTGATGTTTGGTTTATTTGCATTGAATCCTCGCAGTCTATCGGGTTATTTGTCCGAGCCGCGTGCCAGCGCTGACTGAGAGTTTCTTCAATGAATGAATCACACATACGCACACACACTCACAGAGAAGGGGTGAGCGAAGGCCAGGCGAGGTCCTTCCTCTCATCCCCGCACAACGCCGGCAACGCCAACAACGTCGTGTCGCCGCTATGATTTACCGGATCCCTGGGAGCAGCCCGTCCAGCAGCGAACGCCCGCCGAGGTGGGTCCCGGAGTGGGGGGATTTGTCACAGCAGCAGGGACAGGGCTGGGGACGTTCAACACGACCGCCTATTAGTTGGTGTCGCCGGACACGCGGCCAGAGGCCAGAGGCCAGAGGGCGGTAGGGCAGCGCGCGCAGCGCAGCGCCAGGTATGAAAAATTTCTTGGCATACGTTTGAAGTGCGTTATCCGGCCGTGCGCGCGGACGGCTGGGAGGGCCAACCGAGGGAGAAATAACTAGCCAAAAGCATGTACACCAAAAATTAAATTTCAAAAAATTTCGAACATTTTGTAAAGTTTTATTGAGAATTTGAAAAATTTTGAAGATTAATTGTGAAGAAATCACGAAATTGTCTTTCCAGGACCGACCCAACATTAATTATTTTTCACTGCCCTCCCCAGTGTGCTTCAAAGGCACAGCAATGCCTAAGGTCCATCATCTGCCGTGGTGGCTGGACGTGTCGATGCGTCGCTTTGCCGGTACGAGAACCGGCGGTTCAAATCTTATTACTTCACAACTTTTATCTCTGACCGCTGCTCATTGTCACGTCAAGAACCCGCTTCAATCGGCGTCGGACATGAGCCGTGGTGGCTGAGGGCGTTAAGGCGTCCGACCCTAACCATAAGGTCCGGGGATCGAATCCCCATATTTCCTTTCATTTTTCGGCTGGCTTCCTCCCACTGCGACTCAAACCCGTCGTCCAACACTCGGCAGACGTGCAAGTCAGGGTGGTGTAGTGGTCTAGGCTCAATCCAGGCCATTACACCCGGGTGTCTAAAAAGCAGTCCGCTTCGGCGGATTGGCCTCGGCACTGGTTCGATCCCCGATCGAGCCAGCCACTCGAAATTGGTCGCGAGTGGGTCCATTCCGATTCGTCGGATGAAGTTGATAAGTCCTTTGAAGCTGGCCCACTGACTGCATGTTCGGGTCTGGGAGCGCCGGACAGCGGGTGTACATTTGGGTACCGACCAGCCTGCGCAAACAAAAGCTCCCAAAACTACTCTCTCTCTCTCTTTCTTTCTTTCTCTGTCTCTCTATCGTCTCTGCCTTACTCTACTCTGCCCATGTTTGAGCCGTGTCGGCGGCTCGGGTCCTACTGGGTCCCCCGGCGTACGATATCGAAGTCGCTGGATCGGATTAACCCCAGTTACCTGATAGCACCGGTTCCCATCCCGAACACCGAAGTAAACCAGGAGGCCTCCCCATTAAGACTGGGGAGGGGGTGTAGAGTTCCATTTTTTAAATTTATTTTTAGTTAAACACGATCGCCAGCGCCCGGGAACACCGTTTCTCATATCCAAACACCAAAAATTTCAAAAAATTCAAAAAATTTCAAGAAATTAAAAAAAAAATGTACACGAAAATTTTGAGTTGTTTCCCCCTTGGGCCAACTCCAGGCTCCGGCAGCTGGGCTCCAGGCTCCAGGTTCCAGCAGCTTTATGCTCCGGGCTGCTCTGCAGACACAGCTGCCCGCGCTCCTCTGCGCAGCAAATTGTTTTCACGGCGTCTAGACGACGGCCAGACGCGGAGAGTGGCGGGGTTAGCAGTCGCGCCAAGTTACCGCGGCCAAGACTCGACGAGGGACGAAAAAAGGCGGCGGTCGGCGCGGGTATTCGAACCGGGGGGCAAGACACCCAACAGCAGCATGCGTTGGTGGCGCCAACTGCAAAGCTGTAGCGACAATTACCTCCGCAATTCGTTTCATCTCCGCGAGGGGCGCTGCGGCGCCCTGTCTGGCCAAATTGCGGCGCGTTGATACGTTCTGGCTTCTGTCTTGTCATATCAGACATGAGGGATGGCCCTGCCGCCCGGCCCGCCTCTGGAACGCCGAGCGCCGCGGCCGTCCGGCGCGTCCGGTCGCACAGTGGGCCAGAAGACCGGCCAAGACCGTCCCAGACCGCCGTAGATAAATTGCCAATAATTGTCCGACTTGACCGTCGCGGCGACGCGGCGTCTCGCCGTCTCTCACGGCGACAGTGTGATTTCCGGGAAGCGCATCGCAGACGCCGGTAAAAAGTCCAGAGTAAATAAGCCGTCTATGAATAGATAAGTGCGACGGCCGGCCGGCCGGTTCGGTTTCGGCCACGTTTTTTCTCGTCCGTCTGAGCGCCACCGCCACGCGGCCGCCGAGGAGGCCGAGGCCCCCGCCAGGATGACCGATCCGACACGCCGCTGCCAGGGAGGACGACGGCGGCCTTTTAATTCCATCATCGGCAGCTTCGTCAAATCCATAACTTGGTTAAAAAGCGACCGCAACCGCGCCTCGCGTCGCCGGCGCTCGGACAGATCCATTAACTAATTCGATGTCCACTTCCACTTGGTGCTCGGCTGGCCCGGGTAGCTGGGTGGGCCGCCATTCGACGCTCATTGCTCCAATTAGGACTTGATTACCTCTTGGGCAAGGCCTGCCCTTCATGTCGGGCTATGAAGCGCGGCCCGCGGACGGACATGGACACGCGCGGCCCCCATGGGAGCCCCCATGGGAACCATCGGATGACCCAAGGAAGCGTGGGGCGCTGCGGTGGCCTGGCGGCGGGATGGCACAGCATGGCACAGAATGGCACAGAATGGGCCACTTGCGGAGTAAGCCCCCATTTCCGAGGTCACCTCCGCTTCCCCCACAGCGCGCCCCACCCCGCCTCGCCCCGCCCCGCCCCGCCCCGCCCCGCCCCGCGCAGGCCGTCGGCGGGAAGCGCGTCCCTCCCCCAACTTGTTCGCCAATTTTTTTCTCCCTCACCACCCCCCTTTTCCAGCGGAGCCCCCTTTCTTTTTTTCCAGCGCGTCCCGATGCGTTGCTGGCCATGATGGATCGGTGCTGGAGTTGCCGACAGTCCGCCTGTCTGTCCGCCTGTCTATCCGTCTGTCTGTCTAGTGTTATATGGGCCACTAATGCCTCCCGCACTCCGCCCTGCGCACCTTCTGCTGCGGTGGTGCGGGCTCGCGGTGGAGGCGCGGCGGAGGATCGAATCCCGGCCGGATTCTTCTTCTCCTTCCTTTCCTTTTGTTTCCGCAGGGAATGCCGGCCCGGGGACATGTCGCTGTACAATCAATCATAAATCAGAACAATATCAAGGCCTGCTGTCAGGCCGCCGGGCCGCCAACCCGTTTGTGTGAATTGGTCAGGGCTTTTTGGCGTTCGCCGACAGGCGGCAGCGGCGGCGGCGTGTTGTTTCGGACGCGGCCCCAGCTGACCCCCTCCAGCAGTCAGTCGTTCTCGGAAACGGATTGAGGGGGGGGGGCAGCTGGAGGAGGTACGCTGACTTGGCGATGAGCACCCGGCATTTTCAATCATCTCATCAAACGCATACAACAATGCCATTCCAGTCGGCCAACGCTTTAATTACCGACCGGCCTGGATCAGGATTATCATAACGATCGATGGAAAGGTTTCCGCGTCCACCGGCGGCGCCAGGCGCGCGCAGGCGGCCCCTCCGCTAGGTCCGCGCCGGTCACTGTCATTTTCGGCGACGTTTCCGCGAGCGTCTCCGCCAGCGTCCTCGCGAGGTCCCCGTCAGCCTTGCCGCCGTGTCGTCACACGTCCGGCGGCGCTGCTTCTTTGCTTTTCTCCGTTTTTTCGCCTACACCGCGTGGCGCGGCATTCCGTCGCCGAGAAGGATATCCCGACCAGGAATGTGATAATTTAAGTGATAACATTTGCGGTGGAGCGCGCTAAAGCCGGCCTTTGAGGCGGTGCCGCGCGGTGGCAAGTGTTGCAAGGCGCGCAGGGCAGGCCGAGCAGGGCAGGCCGAGCAGGCCGTCGCGTCGCGGCGGAGGGGGAGGACCGGGGCGGACCGGGGCGGACCGGGGCGGACCGGCCTGGAGATGCTTTATTGCTCCGCCTTGAGACTCTCGGCCGGGCCGACCGACGGGGCCTTGCCTTGGGCGGAGAACGTCCCGGGTTCGAATACTGGGGCATTCTGGTGTCTAATTTTCTTGGCGGCGCCGGCCACCCTACCGCTCGTGGTGAGCGAGGAAACGTCGCAGAAGTACTGTACTGTTTCCAACAATATTCTCTGCCCCCTCTCCCCCTTTTATTGTTCCCTCCCGCGTCGATTCGCCGCCCGACTCGTTGATTGGCTCGCCGACGCGACCTAGACGCCGGGGCGCCGGGATCGGACACCTCCCCGGCGCCACCACTTTTCGCCTCTTGTCTCTCTCCCGCGCGCGCAGCGAGACTCAGGAATGTCTCACACTTGGGCAGCGTCGCATTTCGACGACTTTTCCCCGAAATTAGTCGGCGTCTCGGGGAGAATAACAGAGAAGGCCGGCGCATTTCAAACTCCGCCACGACCAAGAAATACTTCATCAACATGACCGAATTTAAACGATTGAAACGAAAAACACAACGAAACGAGAGCTTTTAAATTTTAATTCTCATGGCCATCAACCTCGTGGGCCGGGGTGGTGCCTCGAGGCGTCGCGGTGGCGCGCTGCAGGCTGACCCCCAGAGGCCTCTCTCTCGCACTCGTGGGGCGTCGGGGCGGTACGTCACCTGGGCCTCCAAGGCGTCCTCCAGGCCGCGGGGCCTAATTGGCTCATTTAGATCGGAGCGTGTAAGGCACGCCTCTTCGGGGGGCGGCGGCGTGTGCGATCCGTTTTTTACAACGCAGGTCGAAAAAAAACCGGCACCGCGCGCGACACCCTGCCTCTGCCAATAGAGTGTGTGTGTGTGGGGGGGGGGAGGAGTTACTGAGTCGGGAAGGGGTGTGGAACTCGCCAAAATAAAAACATTCGTTTATTTAGTAACAAACGCTCAAAGACTCGACTCTCGACTCACTGTGATTCATATGGGCGTAAGGAAGCAGTTAAAATCATTCGGCATTGTTGTTGCCTGATTAGTTTCCTCATTCCGGCCTCGTCGTCGGCCTCGGGGCGGTCACTCGGACGCGCTGCCGGCCCACTGTACACCGGCCCACTCGCGCCGCTCCGTGCCGCACGACACGCAATGTATGTTTTTGTGGCGCGCGCCGAACAGCCTCATTCCGTATTCATAACCACGGCCGCGACGCCACCCCCTCCGGACAGCGCGGCGGCGCGGCGGACACGACCTCCGCGTCGTCCGCGAGTCGACCCGGGCGGCTCACTGGATTGATTCGCGTGAAGACCGCGGGCGAGGTGGCGCGGCCTGCATGGCCTGCATGGCCTGCATGGCCTGCATGCCACCACGCCCCCCGTCGACGCGAAGCCCCCCGTGCACACATTGGCAATAACTCCAGCCCCGGATGGCCACCGAACTAAACCTAAATAGTGGACGCCACCCGCCACCCCCTGCTGCGACCGGCCCGGGGGTGGGTCACGACGGTCACGACGGGGTGCTCCGGACGCACTGGTCCTGCTGCCTCACGGGGGCGTGGCGCAAAAACACGCGCAGGCTGGCCGGCAGCGTGGCGCCCCGCCGCTCCCCGCCGCGCCCCGCCGCGCCCCGCCAGAGCGCGGCTCCAAATTAAAGCAAAGTGCTTACGCCCCTTTTTGCCGCCGCCGCGCTGCGCTCTCTCTGTCACGCGCGAATCAAATAATGCCGTTCCGAAGCCGGAGCCGCAATGACGCCCGGGCCGTAAAGGTGCAGGCAGCAGGGAGCAGCTTGGAACCTCCCGGGCGGTGTCGCTCAGCCTGCTTACCAGGCAGTGGGCTTCGCTTCCTCGCTTGGTAGGCACACTGGAAATGGACTGGTAAGACTGACGACCAAGACAGGGCGTGCGGCTGCGCTGCTCCCCGTACCGCCCCCGAGTGCACAGCACGACAAGGCTCGGGGGGGCGGCGGCGGCAACCGCACGACGGCGGCGACCTCCTCGACCCTCGCGCCGACTGCCGGGGAGCGGCCATAAAGCGCCGCCAAGGCCGGGGAAGGACCAGCGGGGAATCAATCGCTATCTTTACAGCCCCTGCTGCCTCGCCCCCCCCCCTCCCCTCCCCACCCCGCCCCCTCGCCACACGCGTCGTGCTGGGCTCCTTCGGCCCCATTTTAATATGGTGTCAGCGCCAGGCCGCCGGGCCGCCAGGACAGAGGAACCAAGACAAATGAGCCTGCCGCCCCGCCATATCCCCCGCGCCCCGCCGCACCCCGCCGCACCCCTCCGCGCCCCCGCGACCCGCGCGCGACTCAAGACCTTGCCTCACCTCACGCCCGCGGCCCGCGGCCTGCGGAGAGCGAAAGGCAGGCGGGTGGATGGACGAACGGACAGATGGCCGGGCGGACGGGCGGGCGGACGGGCGGGCGGACGTACGGGCGGACGGACGGACACGGAGCCGAAACGGCGTGGCCCGGACGATGTTGACCATTAATCCCCGACCGGCACACGCGCCCGGCTCGGCGTTGTGTTCCGTGTTCCTGGAGGAGAGTTTCCAGAGGCTTTCCCGCGTACGGCAGGACGCTCTACAAAGCCTTCAAACACATGTCCCCCCTCCCCTTCCCCCCGGCCCACCAGGGCGACGCCGACCGCAAGTCGGTTTGTACTACAACTACTGGTGTTCCCCGGGGAGCCGGCGCGCGCGTTGCGGGGCGCTTGCACTCCGAGGCGAGCACTTGGCGGTCCCTTCTAACCGCAGGCTCGTCTCGGCTAGTCTCTGCCCGGCTCGCGGCTTCTGCTATAACTCTCGCCCGGGCGTGGGAGGCTTGCAGCCCCAGGCTCGACGAAGCGGGTCGTCTCGCTCTCTCTCTCACGCCTTCAATCACTCCCGCTATCGGCCGCTATCGCCGCCGCGATGCAGCACCCCATCTGGCCCGTCCGACCCACTCGGCCTGGGTCTGCTCTGTCTCTCTCACGCCCTCACGGAGCCCCACGCGAGAGAGAGAGAGAGAGAGAGAGAGAGAGAGAGAGAGAGAGAGAGAGAGAGAGAGAGAGAGAGAGAGAACGGTAGAGCCCCGTTGGCAATGAGACGCCCGGCCTCACCAAGTAGTGCATCGCCATGCATCTTGCCGGCGCCCAGGCCTGTCAGCTCCTCACGCGGCTCGCGGTCAGGCCTGGAAAACAGCCATACCACGCCGAGCCCCTGGCGGGTAGGCAGTTGAGGCGCAAGCCGCGCACGCGTGCACTGTGGTTGCCTACCCTCCGGGCGCCATGCCGTGCGGCGCAGCACTCTACGCAGAAAAAATGCTCTTGGGCATAAGATTCTGGTTTTCCCAGGTCTGAGGTCTCGGTTTGAGTCAGTGGACCCGGTTATCTCATAGCCAACAAAGCTGATGTGAGCCGTGTTCCTATATGAACTGTGATGGCCGAAATCTTTGAGGAATCGGTTCTCATCGGTGGGGACGGGCGATCAAATCCCCACGATCCTCATCTTTTTCCGACTGGCTTACCAATGGGCCAGTGCTAGGCCAAAATCGTAGAGGCATCTGCACCAGACCATCGGATACCAGGTTCAACTTCCAACATTTATTATTTTTCACTGCCCTCCCCAGTTTGCTTTGAGTTACCTCAGTCTTTGGCACTCTCGTGATTTATTTTATTTATTTATTTTTTAATTTATTTGTTTTATTTTTTATATATTTTTAATTTTTTTTAATTTTTTTATAAATTTTTTAATATTCTTTTTTTTTGGGGGGGGGGAGAGGGGGGCTAAGTGTCATTGAACGCATCCAGTAAATCTTAACCTTCTCATGTAAGTTCAAGTTGCTCTTCGCGCTATGTCCACGCACCGAACTACACATGGGTCGCGTGGTTCGGTGCAGGGGGCTTCGCGACGAGCGCCAGAGGAGGCCGTGTAGCGCCGCACTGCTGCCGCGCCGCGCCGCTGCCTCGGACAGCAGTAGTTATATTACAGGCAACGGCCGCATCGTGTATGTATGGCGACGTGCCGGAGAACAAGTGTGGAGAGGGGGAGGGGGAGCAGGAGGCGACCGGAGGAGAATCAATCTCAAATAAAAGGCGTCGCCCGGTCGGCCCCTGGAGGGGGAAACATAATAAGTGGAGAGTGGACACTGCGGGACGCGACCTCTGCGGGGGAGGGGGAGCGCGTCATATGACGGCCTCAGACTCTCGGACGTGACCGGGGGACTCCTCCGGGCACCAGGGGCCCGGGCACCAGGGGCATCTAGCGCAGGACCGCCGGAGGAATGTTCGCGGGACGATGCACAGTGGGCCAGAGGACCGGTGCAGGCGGCCTAAACTCTAGGCGCGTTTTGAGCTCCAGAGTCGTTAAATGGTACTCGAACCTACCGTGTGATCTCATCCAAGGGATTGACCTGGCGGTCATCTTGAAACTTTGGCAACCTATTTCTCGAGGAGGCAGATCAAGAGAAGTTTGAACATGACCGCCGGCACGAAGAATAGCCCCAGTCCCAGTGGCTCAATGGTTTAAAGCTTCAGCTGGGGAGTGGAAGATCCCGGGTTCGCGACCGCCAACCTTACAATTTTACCGGCAACCTATTTCTCGAGGAGGCAGATCAAGAGAAGTTTGAACATGACCGCTGGTACGACGAGCGGCTTTGTGGCTCAGTGGTTAAGAGCTTCAGCTGGGGAGTAGAAGGTAGAAAGCCCAGTTTAACTCGGTCAAAACTGCGAATATTTTTATTCAATTTTTTTTTATTTAATATTTTTTTTAAGGTCGGTCAAAAATAGGTCGGTCTAATTTTTGTCGGTCTACTTTAGGTAGGTCAAATGATCTGCTCCGAGTTAAAACACAAACAACAACAGCCAATTGTCCAGGTGCGCTTGCGGAGTGCTGGGGGGGGGGGGAGGGGGTCGGCGCTGGAGAAGACACACCTCGCCTTTTATTAATAGCCGGGGCAAGTATGGAGCGATCGGTGCCGGCGAGGCGAGGCGGGGCGGGGCGGGGTGGCCAGTTGTGATATTTATTGATGGTTCGACGCGTGTCAGCTCACACAAGGAGGCGTGCTCCATCCGATTTGTTTAGACTGGATGGTTGGTACGCCTCTGACGTCATCGCCGACTTGCTGCCCAACGCGTCGTGGAATGCGCTGCAAAGTCGCCGCGTTGCCGGACCCGCCCCTGGCAAGCAACGCCTGGCTGTGATGTGTCGCCTAGCGGCCACTTCATTTGTCACTTCGTCGGATGAATTTGTCCGTTCGGCGATGCACGCGTGTCACGCGTGCGGCGACACGGCCGTTGTCTCGGCGGGGGGCACGGCCACGGCACGGCCACGGCACGGCCGCGGTGGTATCGGGTGTCGCCGGCCGCGGGGCACCGCGTCGTGACATCGCCGGTACTGTCCCGCCCAAAAGTCGCTCCCGTTGACCTACCCATCATTCTAAAGGTATCGATAGAAATATTGTTTAAAAATATTCCTCTGACAAATATCATTTTTGCCCGTTTCAGTTGACCTACCCAGAAATAATGTATAGAAATACTATATTGATTTTCTGGTGGGTCATACACCCCTGTAACGCACTTAAATATTGCAAATCCTTCATTTTATTCGTATCAGTACGAATTTTTACTGTTATGCCCAAGGTGGCGCTTGCCAACCGTATTTTATTCGTTTTTTTCCCCTATGTACTTTATTAAATTGACTCGCAATACCGTCTCTCAATGCCAAGAGTCTTCTTTTTTTTCGGCGTCGCTGGTCATGACGAACGGAAGAATCTTGCAGGATTTGTGTAAAGGCAGTTATATCCCCCGCATCGAAGAAAGGCAATGAAAAAACCGTCATTGATGAAGGAGTATTTTTTCCCCTTCTAGGAATGGGACTCATCAGAGTTGATTCGTTTTGTTAATCCAGAAAGAACAGAGGCAGGCCGTCGGGGAAAAGTAATGTGACAAATGAAAACAGCTCTCTTAACAAGAGAGTTAATTCGATTTCAGAGCCCTGAGCTGCGTCGCGCGGAGGGGAGGGGAGGGGGAGGTAAGGGCCGCGTGGGTGCTGTTGACTTAAACCGTACCAGACGCACGCAATGCCACCAGCACAGCGCAGCGCGTCTGTCAGTAAAAATCGCGCGGGAAATTTTGGCTCCCCAGGAGCGGTCGGGGATCCCCAGGGACTCGGCGCCACGCCGCCCCGGCCCAGTCGCGTCGTATACACTCGCGGCGCTCGGCGCTCGCCACATTGTGGGCTTGCTCGGCCTGCAGGCCGATTCCGACGAGTCGTAACTCTGTCTCTGTCGCACTCATGGGGCGTCCCGTCGGGGTGCGAGAGAGACAGAGCGACGGAGCGACTGCTGGGCTGGAGGACGGCGCGGCGGCCTCCGAAGGGCTGGGCGCGGGAAATGAGGCTTGGCGACACTCGCTCGGAGGGGGAGGGGGGAGGGACGCCCCGCCGATTTGGGTGCAAATTGGCAGTTTGTCTGCTGTGAGGGCGCAAGGCGGCGCGGAGCGGCCGGCGCGAGTCGTCTGCATAGCGCCAGTCTGTTGCCACGTGAACCCACCGAGTGCCGTGATGTGGCCCACTGTCATTCTGACAGCCCGCAGCGAGACTGCGTGTGTATACCGTGCCGTTCTGCGGACACCGGCCGCGTGGATTATCGGCAGTAATAACCGAGTTTGCCGCCCATCACTGCAAGGAAGCGCCGAGAAGCCCCGGCCGGCCCGGCCCCACGCAACCCTACATTTTCACGGTCGATTTAACGGTCTTACCCCTCGCCCCGCCCCGCCGCGCCCCGCCCCGCCGCGCCCCGCCCCGCCGCGGTGCCATCTCGCCGCTTCCTCTTCATAATCGGCTGGGGCCATTCTTATTCGTACAAGTGTTTCATCATGGGGCCTCGCGTTGCTTTTTGTGGCCATTGTGTGTTCAAGTGAAGGTAGATGGTTCGGGGGCGGCGGCCTGGCGCACGCTAAACCTCCATCAGGGTCTACGGGCCGCTCGCCACCGCAGCCGCCCTGGGACTGCCACTCCACGGACAGCTTGTCCACGCGCAGCCCGGCGCAGCCTCACACCGCGCACCGAATCGTGGCTTCCTGCCTTGGCTGCCCCAACCCTAACCCCACTTTCTGTGTGCGGCTACTTGTCATTTCCGCCGAATGCATCTCGTGCGTCTTCATCTTTCAGAAATTGTTTTGTCCCGCTTCTGTCTGTCGACTCTACACCGAATGTCAATTCCCTTGTATTATGGGTAGGGTGTACTAGTGCCGTTTGATGGGAGGAGGCAAAATACACACTTAGAGATGTGTGGTGCACAGATTTTAATTCAAAATATCTAAAACCATGTTACAAAACCGGAGCAGCTGACAAGGGGTAACGAGATTCCACCTTACTTACAGTATAAAAAATTGAATACTTTTACATCAAGAAGTACATTCGTGAACAACCAATAAATAACAATCATCACGAGCTTAACAGCGCGAAACAACCAACCCCAATAATATCAGTCCAACCCAATTCCATACATGCATAAAAATGTCACACTCGACACAAAATGATTTAAACATACTCGAAAACCTAAAGAAATTGACAAATACAGAAAGTTACATTCCATATTATCGCTACAGAAATGATGTGGAGAACCAAAAAAAAAAAAACTTTAACAAGTAAAATAAATATCTGCTCGAGACACCGCGTCTCTCTTCCGTAAAACTTAAAACATCAAGTAGAAGAATAGACACATCGCCAATGGAGGATGACCGCACCCTCTCACATTATATACACACAATATAATAGTAACTATGTAATTGTACACATTTCACTAGCCACAACCAGCGGGAAGTCCCGTCCATTTCGCCTCGGACAGAGCAATGTCGAGCGATCCAGAACCGCGTTCGACCATCCAGGCACAGGCCGCGCCCAAATATTGCCACTTTGGCGACATCTGGTCCTTCCCCGCCGAGTCCCGCGGAGAGGCGATGGCGCTGCCGGCCGGCCGGCCGGAGGGAAGTCCGCGGCGACCCGGAGGCGGCTGGACGACGCGGCGGCCTACCTCGACGACAGCAGCCCGGTACCTGCAACACCAACACACGGATGAAAAAACAATGAACGTGGGGCCTGACGCACTAGGCCCTGTCCCACCGGAGCCTGACCCACCAGGGCCGCGAGCATCAAAATCAGCCATTCCTACGGAGCGGGCCGGCGCGGCACGCAGCCACCCCTCTGGCAAAGACAGCCTCCACCGAGCCCACTTCCATAAATCTCATCCGGAGCCAGCAGCGCCGGCGGCGCGGGGCGCGGGGCCCTGCCTGCCTACAGACTGCCGCCCCGCCCCGCCCCGCCAGGCGCATTAGCGGCGCCGCCACCAAGTAGTCCCACATTGTGGTCCCACGCTGCCGTTTGCAAAACGGACGGGCCGCCCGCGGCACCTGCAGCAGGACCTGCAGCGCCAGCAGCAGCACCTTATTATCACCGTAATCGCAGCCATTACACCGCGCTGCTCTCACTAACCACTGACCTTCTCATTGGCCCTCCCCCTCCCCCACCCCGCGCCCCTCGGCGACACCCTGCGCCCCGCGACCGGCCCCGCGACCAGCCCCGCCACCAGCCCGCGGCGCGCCGGCCGGCCGTGGGAGAGTGACAACTTCCGCCGTGAGCCGCGCGAGTCCCCGGGGCCACCGCGGCCGCCGCCTATATCCACGGCGGAGGCGGGGCCAGCAGCCACAGCAACGGCCGCATAACTTTTCACTTTCGATCGGCGATAACCATCCGTGGCGGGCTGGCGGGTAGGTCCAGCCGGCTATAAATCTGTGGCAATCGATGGGCCGATCTGCCTAATCGTCGCACCACGCTGCAGCGGCCGACCCAAAGGGCAGAGCGACGGCGCGAGGACCCAGAGCGGTTCGACACCCCGACGGGCCCCGCCTCCCCGGGCACAACAAGGGCAGGGCGGCGCCCCGCTGCAGCAGCGCGTAATCTTGCCGACGCACCGCAAGACTTCTTGCACGCGTCTGGTCGCAAAGACCCCCTTGATGAAAGACAAACTGGGTCGGTCTCCGTGCTAATCCCCCGTCCTTGGGCGGGGCCGGCCCCGTGCTAGGAGTGTTGAGCCCCGGCCATCACCCTTGACTGCTGCTAGGGGAGCGCCCGGGCCGCCCCGGACCACCTCCGCAAAGGCTCCGGCGGGTCATCGGGTCAGCCGACGCGGCAGCAGCGCCAGGCCGCGCACGAAAAACCAGCACCCGTACGGGTATTCGAACCCGAGTCGACGGCAGGACGCTGCAACAGGTGCCGTCCGCCGCTCCGGGCCGTCTGCCCTTTTTGCCTCGACTTGATGCGCTGCGACTCACCTTTGAATCCCTCTTCCGGCGCGGAGCTCTTGATGTAGTCGTCCATGATGGAGGCGTCCTCGGAGGGCTCGTCAGCCTGCGACACAAGAGACACGGGGTTAGTCCGGACCATCAAAACGGCAACCCAGCGGCCCACCTGCCCCCCGCCGCCCCCGCACGACGACACGACGCGGGGCGTGGCGGCGCACGGCACATTAACTCTGCACACATTTCCAGTTTATGGCTGCCCTCCGCGGCGCGGCGCGGTGGCGACATGCCAATTCCGAGGCCGCGCGCCGAACCGCCGTCCGAACAGCGCGAAGGACAGGAACCAGGAACAACCCCCGGGACGGCGCGTCCCTCATGTCAACCACTTTCTGCGCGCGGAATCGGATAGAGCGACGAGACATGCGACGCTTGCCAGAACTTGTGCGGTTTTCGAACGTCCTCGCGGGCGGGCCTGGAGCCTGAGCCCGGTGGCGGCGGGCGGGCCGAAAACGGCGCGTCGCGCGCGAGGTGCGAGTGGGGCGTCAAGAAGGAGGAGGGGAGGCAGGGGGAGGACAGGACAGCCTCCAAAGCCGCCGCCGCCAACTTCGCCCCCGAAAACTTGGAACTATTCGCAAGTATAGCGGGAATGCCCGCCCCGCCCCGCCGAGTGGTTGACGCGAGACACTGCCCTGGAGGAGAGACACTTCATTAGAGTTATGAAAATGTGGGCCGCCCCGCCGCCGCGTCACGGCCCAGCATTTGTCAACGTCCCGCACGCACATCGAACAACGGGTGCGGACGAGGGCACTGTTACGAGCACGGACAAGAAGACACCTCAGCAGCACTCACTATTCCGCATCGGTTTGAGAGAGAGGGGGACAGGGGGAGAGGGGGGGAGAGAGAGAGAGAGAGAGAGAGCGTGTGCGGTTCCGGAAGACAGCGGCAAGCGTTCCGTCGCGAAGAATGCGTCGCCTGCACATCCAAGCAAGCAAGCCACCCCGTCCCTGGGGGACGCCGTCGTCGCCGTGTCCTCCAACGTCCCTACGATTCGCAAGTAATTACGATTGTGTCCCACACACGCGCGGGCGCACACACACACACATACGCCGAGGAGTGGTGGAACGCGCCATTATTTATTTCAGGCAAACTTAGTTCCGCGCAACAGCAGCCACTATGAGCGGCGCGCGCCTCTCTTTTTGACGTCCCGCGCTAATTTATCGTCTCAAAACACACAATGGCCATCGCCGTCGCCTCATACCCCACGCGCCTCGTTAAATTCCCGGGCGGAAGGGTGAACCCGGTAGTGCCGTCGCACCGCCACCCGGTCGGCCAAATTTAAATTTCCGACACCCGCCTTTCTGCTCTCCTTCGCCGCCACACACCTTGGGCGTCCAAATGGCGTCCGGGGTCACAACGCCGCGGCACCCGGCAAAGGGATAGGGCCGCCGGGAGGGGCGGCCGGTCCTTGAGGGCAGGCACGCCAACCCAGACGCCTCCTCACCTGCCGGGCCGCACGGCCAGCCAGACGGCACTGCCTCTGGATATTCATATTTTCCTTTTCCATCAGCGCTTTTGAATTACGTTTTACGAGTGGTACTCCTGCTGCCCTGCGGCCGGGTCTTCTGCTGCTCCCAGACGCCGCTCCGGCCGAGGGTACTCCGCTCCAGCGACACGCTGGGCGGGGCGGGGCGGGGCGCCGCTCCCGTTCCGCCAGTTCGTTTATTGTTTCTCCCTGCTTATCTCGCCTTGGTTGTTTCCTGATGGAAAACCAAATGGCCTCCCTTGCCGGATCATCGGCTCGCCGCGTCCCATCCTGGGGGCGTGCGTCGTCCCGCGGCGAAAACAAAGGAACGGGCAGGCCGCGGCAAGCCAGAGGGCGAGTGGCGCGCTAAATTCAAAACTAGCAATCCGGACCACGCTAACAACGTCAATTTCTTTCCCTCCTCGCAGGCATTGCCGGGAGGCTGGGCGATAAAGCTCGGCATCGGCTGCTGCACGGCGTCACCGACCGCCAGCTTACTGGTACGTCCGGCCGTGCACACGAGATCATAAAGGGGCCCGGACCGAGCAGGCAGCCAGCGGGCAGCCACTGCGGTGGTAATGAGCCCGGTAGCGGGTAATTAGCTGTGCTGGACCGGCGAGCCGCCCCGTCCCGCCGTGCGGGGGAGGCTGCATGGGGTCATTAGGGCGGCCCGGACCGCGGCGCCAGGATGGGCCGCTGGACCTCTGGGCCGCGCTGCTGCGCTAGCACCGCTAGCCACCGGCCACCGGGACTCACCGGGACCGACCGCGGCGGCGGCCAAATTGAAATAGCCCCATCTACATGGCCATCACCGAGGCGGCCCGCACCGCGGCCCCGTGCAGCCGGCGAGCGCGGCGCGTTGCTCGACGAAAAAAAATGGAAACAAATGGCTGTTTGAACGAGTACTGCCGTTAAATTCCGGCCGGCGAGGTGCGCGAGGTCTGCTGAGACGAGGCGGCTGGACCGGGGCCAGCGACGGACGGGCGTCTGCATGCAAACACGCCCACAACAACCCTTGGCGACAGAGGCCCCCGGCCCGGCCGCTTCCGACAAGGGTCCTGCCGGTCGGGTCCGGCGTTCCAATATCACACTGGCAAACAGCGATTCGGCGGCGATCCCGGCGGAGGCTGGGCCTTGGCCTGGCTTGGGCACGGCCGCGAGTGGGCACGTCTTAACCTCGGCGGGCGCCGCCCGCCTGGCACTGCTGCTTCCCCTCGTGCAGTGCAATGCAACATTCATTACACCCTGGCTCCTTCACATACCCGTCCCCCTGCCCCCCCCCCCTCTCTCTCTCTCTCTCTCTCTCTCTCTCTCTCTCTCTCTCTCTCTCTCTCTCTCTCTCTCTCTTTCTCCATGGCCGCGCCGCACAGGAAGGGAGGAGCGAGCGAGAACTTTTGAAGAAGACGAATCGCTTTCCGGCTTTTTATGAGCAGACACTCTCCAGCTCATAACATAGTAAAGCAGCCGGCGCCGGGGCCAAGGAAAGAACGCGTCGCGCGACTGTGTGCGAGCGCATGTGTGACTGTGTGTGTGACTGTGTGAGTGCGTGACGCGGGGTAGGTGTGACTCGAGGCGTCTGTTTCGGTAGGGTCAGCTGGCCGAGGGAACCAGTGGGGACCAGCCAGGGGCCGGACGAAACAGAGAGCGTCAGCTGCGTGGCTGCATGGCCGCCGCGGCGAGCAAGAGCCGAATCACCCTTTCCGGAAAGGTGGGAAAAAATACGCCAGTCCGCTTGGCGTGAACAGCCCGCCGCGCCCTGCCTGCACACTGCCAAGCTAGGCTGTCCAAAGACCACAGGCCGACGAGGGGAAGATGCACCTCTGGACCGGGCCGGCCGGCTGACTCAACCAGCACACTGAATGAATATCCCGCCGAACGGCGGCATCTCCGCGATTGTGATCTCGGGGCCCCGTGGGGCAGCGGGGGCCCTGGCCTGCGCTCCGCGTGGCCCCGCGTGGTGGGGGCGCCTGCACCTGCATGTCCCGGGGGGCGTGGCGGGGCGTGGCGGGGCGTGGCGTGGTCCAGGACCGTCCAGCGTGGCCCACCCCGATAAATCACGCCGCCCCGCCAATATGCCTAAACGCGAGGCAAGCCACCGCTGGCGCCCCACCAGCCCGCCGCCCCCCGCCCGCCCCGCTCCGCCTCGGGGCACAAATGCACCTACCACTGCTCCCGGACCAAATGTTTCCAAAGGCAGCAGCAAGCAGCCGAGTCAACGCGACGGCGTCGGGCAGCCGACTCCGGGAGGGGCGTTGGCGCTGGGGCGGGGCGGCGGGCGCCCTGCTCCGAGTAATGCATATCCAGAAAACAATGAGCTCGCCGTCGAGCGGCAACCAGGGCCATAAAACTGCACGCGGGGCGGCGCAGGTCGCGGCGCACGGCGTCACGCAGCCCCGCGCCCTCTCCTCCTCCTCCTCCTTGGGCACGGCTCTCTTCTCGAGAAACAAATACCAGCGGCAGCACACACGTGACAGGACACGCGGGCCGGGCCACCACGCCCCCGACGGGCCGGCCAAACGGGGCCAAATTGGCGCGCGGAATTTTAAATTTATCGACGCGTAATGAGCGGAGCAAACACACGGACGGTCAGCCGGGGCAGCCAGCCACTTAGCTCGCTGCAAGCTGCAACAATGGCTTCATTATCCATCAGGCTGGCTGGCTGCCGGGCTGGCTGCCGGGCTGGCTGCCGGGCTGGCTGCCGGGCTGGCTGCCGGGCTGGCTGCCGGGCTGGCTGCCGGGCTCGGGCGGCGCGTACGGCGCGTACCCCGCGAGGGCCGGCCCCGGTCGGCTCCCGGTGCGAGACAGTGCACTGCGAGGCCGGGAGGGGCACGCCAAGGCACGCCAAGGCGCCACAGGTGCCTTCATCTTCATTACCGCGCCGAAAGTCGATAAACATGAAAAATCTGGCATTCATTACCTTCAGCGTGTCCGACTAGAGAAAGGGCAATTTGGGAAAGGAGCAAAAACGGGGCGACGCGCGCGGCGCAGGCAGGCCGGGGTGGTACCGCCCTAACGGGGCCCCGCCAAGGGCCCCGCCGCCCGTCGCACCGCACAGTAGCAGCCAGCGCACCGATGGATGGAGAAATTACCGACGCAGCCCGGCAGCGGCAACCGGGTTCGCGATGACTCTTTTGAGCGCCACGACAAAAACCAGGAGGCGGTCTTCGCTACCAGCAGCAGCAACAACAACCACCTTCTGCAGCAATGGCCAATAAAATGGGTGCGCGAGCGACGAGTGATAAAAGAGAGAAAAGAAAGAAGAACCTGAAATGAGTAAGCGCGCGGCGACCGGCGACTGACAGCGAGCGTCCAGCCGCTGTCCAGCAGCGAATGGGTGCTGCGGCATCACCTCGGTCCTGGCCTTCCAGCTCCAGGCCTGGACGAAGTGGCGCCCGGTGGCGGTCGAGGTTCCCACAGCAACAGTCACTGAACCTCCCGCGGCAGAAACGCCCCGCCGTCCTAGAAGCAGCCCGTCAGGCCGTCCCATTCCAGTGCGTTCGATTCGATTCGATTCCCCGATCACACCTGATCGCCGGCCATGACGCTGCAGTTCGGGGCGTCGCGGCGCGTCGCGACGACGACGACGCCATGACGCGGCGGGAACGGGGCGACGGCAGCGCGGTGCGCGGCGGGGCAACAAACTAACCACAAATTGGAAATGCCAGCAGCGGGCCGCGGCTGCCGCGGTGGTGGGTCACGCCAATCCGAAAGCCACCGCGCCGCACCCGAGCGAGCACCGCCGCCCTGGCCGCCCTGGCCGCTGCAGCGTGCAGACACACCCAAACGACGCCTTTTTGCTTTCGAGCCCCTTTTTTAAACGCGCCGGATAGGTGTCGGTCTGTCGGCCCGGCAGACCTTTCGACCCAGTCCTCCCGAGGCAGGCCCTCCTCTGCCCCGGGGCCCTGCAAGGGGTCCTGCAAGGGGCCCTGCCTCGCGTCGCCCCCGCCCGGGTACCGTAGCGGGGCGTAGCGCGTAGCGTTACCCCTCGGGGGCCCACCGCAGGTCCATTCCGAACAGTGCTTTCGTCGCCGTGCGTCCCTCTCGCACACGAACGGGACACCGTACGAGAGCGAGTGAGACAGATCGAAGAAAGCGCTGTTCGGAGTCGGCCCGATGGACGCACTCTTTCTATGGTCGCTGAGGCGAGGCGGCGGAAAGGTGGCGAAAGAGTGCCGCGCTGCCCATCACGAGGAACAACAACAACAACAACAACAACCACGACCAGAAAAAAAAGAAACAAGAGCAGAAACAAAAACGGGGCTCGGCGGTGTGCGCGCCGCGACACTCACCCGCAGCAGGAGGACGGATCTGGGGTACACGTTGAGGGAGCCGAGGGTGTTCTCGGGGCCCTCCAGCGGCCGGTTGTCCAGGGTCAGGTGCTGGTCGTACGGCGCCACCTGGAAGTGCTTGTAAATCTGAAACAAACGCCAACCCAAAAAAAAATTAAAGAAAAGTTCTCTAAATCACAGTTGCAGCAGCAGCAGTCGACTGGTGCCCCAGACACACGCTGAATAGCACCCTTGAAAAACTGCCCCGGCCAGCAGCGCGGCTGCGGTCAAGCCAGGCCCAGCCGACCCGCGGCGCGGCGCCTTATCGTGTAATGTTGTCCACTCGCCTATGACGGCATAGATTTAATTAGCCCGCCTGCCTAGCCGCCTATTAATAATTAAGCAGAGTGGTCCGGTCTCGCTCCGGCCGTCCCCGCGTTGGCCGGCCACCCCCGCCTTGGCCACTGTCCAGCCGCGGCCGCCGCTATCTTGAACCGTTTTCTTATCAATACAGTCCAAGGGATAAATCTTGCCGCGGGCTCCGAGTCGCAGTTGCAGCGCAGCAGGGCGCCGACTCGGCCACTCTACCGTCACGCAACTTTTTTTGTTGCATCGCGCGTCGGGCATCTCTCTGTGTGGATGGACACTTTCGACAGAGCGTCGCAGTGAAGGGACCACACGCGAAGGAGCGGTCTTCCTCTAAAGCGCGAGCGTGCCTCGTCTTAAGCCGCTAAAGCAGTCCGGCCGCCCCCGCTGCCCCTCGGACCCGGCCGGACAGAAGGAATAGCCAAGGTAGCGGGGAGCACGCCGCGCCACGCCGCGCCACGGCCCGCTGGATTACGCGCGGGACATTTACCCTCGCCAAGGAGGGGAGGGGAGGCCTCCGCCTCCGGCAGGGGATGTCACGGGTCAAGGGTGGGTCAGCAGGGCCAAGCCACCGGCCGGCCCACTATCAACCCTTCCTAAATACTTTCAACACACACTTTTCTTTGTGTCCGAGGCGGGGCGGGGCGGGGCGGGGCGCACGCGTGTCCCTCCACGCGGCGGCCAGGGGTCCGGAAAAGGGTAAAAGGAGCCAATTGGCCTTCCAGCCCGTGGCGGCGGGGGCCGAGATAACACGGAGCCCTTCACTGAGGGCAGTGTTTCGTCGCCCGCCGTCTCTCTCGCACCCGCCCCGCGGCACGCCCCATGAGTGCGAGAGAGACAGAGCGACGCCGCCCCGTCCTCCAAGACCGAGCCCTTTTCCAGATGCGCCAGGCTGACCACCACGCGGCGCCGACCCCGGTCCGGCTTGCCCATTTGCATGCAATAACTAATAGTGGCCGTTAATCAGTGCAGACCGACGCGGTCCTCGGGGTGGTGGGCCGCGTTGGGCCGCGCTGGGTCCTCGCCGCGTCGACGGCCCGGCGTCCGTCTCGGCACCACTCTGCAGTGATTGGGAGCGGCGCGTCACAGTGTGCTGGTGTGTGCGTGTGGATTTGGCCGGCGTCGAGACGGCCGCCGGTCCGCGTTCCGTTCTCACGCCCAGGCTCGCTCCCGATGGACCACATCAGCCCCGTGCGCGTCTAATAGCGGCGCGGTCGCCGTACGAGGCATTGTGGCCGCGGACGCCGCAGTCTCATTCCGAGATGCGTTTTCGTCCGTCTCTCTCTCTCTCTCTCTCTCTCTCTCTCTCTCTCTCTCTCTCTCTCTCTCTCTCTCTCTCTCTCTCTCTCTCTCGCTCTTTCTCTCTCTCTCTCCCTCGCTCCCTCCAGAGTGCGACGGAGACGCCTCCCGGAATCAGTGCACGGCTTGGCGGCGTCGCTGTCCGCGCGGTCCGCTGCACTGTACCTGCCAATAACGCTCTGCCGCTCGGCGCTGTTCCCGCCCAGCCACTTCGCCCACTTCGCCACTATTGTGCAACATTCAACGACCGCCGCGTCGGTCTCGGAACCGCACCGTCCGACGCCGAGCTTCCCCGAAGGAAAATGAAGGATTGGCGAGCATCACGCGCCTGGTCCCTTCGGCCCAGCCCTTGGACTCGGCCCTCGGGCTCGGCCGCCCCCGAAATGACACCGTCAACGTCAACCCTTGCCGTCAATGGTCGCGGGGCACGCCATGCCGACGCCCCGCCGCTCGGTATTAGCGTCGCGGAGCCGAGTCAAGCCGCCACGGCGGGCTGCATCCGAATCGCACTTTCGTCGCTGTCCCCCTCGCACCCCTACGAGGCGCCCCTCGGGTGCGAGAGAGACAGAAGCACGCTTCGGACTGCTGCAGCTGCGGCGCTTGGCAGCTGGCGCTGGCACGCTACGCGACTAGATGCCCATTACCCACTTCTGCCGCTACGTTTAACGATACCCTAACGACGCAGTCATCGTCGTCGAGGCCCCGGCGACCCCGCTCCCCTCCGCGGCGGCGGCGCGAGGGTGAACAGTGGCCACGCGGGGGGAGGGAGGGGCGCGGCGCGAACCCCGGCAGACACGTTAGCGCCCTCCACCGATACCGCGCCACGAGAAACGCATTGAAATACCACCGACAACTTTACACGCGCACTTGCAGTGCTGCACCCTGGAATCGTGAGGGCCGTTTATCACGGTCCAGTCGGCCTCGCCGCGGCCATGCCCACTGAGCCGAACCCCTTGGCGCCCCGGATAATAGACTCACAATTAAGACAACACCTCCCGAATCGTTATGACCCTTCCCGGCGTCGACGCGCAGATCCCAGCCCAGCCGGCGGCCGGCCCGCTCGGCGGGGCAGAGCACAGCAGAGCCCACACACTGTAATTGGTCATCAACTAGGCAAACAACGGGGCCGTGGTGCGTCCGCTCGGCGCACGCAGGACTCACCTCCACCTTGAGCTCCAGCAGCGTCTGCTCCGAGGACACCGTCAGCTCCTTGTCGCCGCGGGGCTTCCTGGACCGCGCGCTGCGCCGGATCGAGTAGTCGCTGCTGAACGACAGCGCGGCCGCCGTGTGCACCTGCACCTGCGCAGGGAGAGGCAAAAAAAAAAATAATCAAAAATTCAAACATTCAAACAACTCGGGTGAAATTGGTCTCAGTCGTGGTTAACCAAACAGTGCCGCTGCGAGCGCCGCCATAGCGCGCTGACACGGTGCGCACGGGGCGTCGGCGGCGGCAAGTGGATCGACTTGCCGCTGCCCGGTCGCCGGTTGACGCGGGCCTATTAGGCTGCCGCGCTAATAAGCATGCACACGCACCGACGCGCTCCGGTTCGACGGTCAGTCCGTTCCGTTCGGCTCCGATTCGGCTCGGGCGATCGCTCGCTCGGATCGGGGCCGATAGCCAGTCCGATAGCCGGGCCGATAGCCAGTCGATGGGGACGCATCATTTGGCGCGATAAATCAGTCCAATCAGCCCACGGCTAATCGGCGGGAGCTGCTTCACCGCGGCTTGCTTGCCTTCGAGCAATGACTCAGGCAGCCCAGGCCGGCCAGGCCTCGCTTGGACTGGACACCTTCAAAGCCTGAGGGAAACCCGAGGAAAGGCCGAGGGGGGAGATCCACACCCAGTCCTCGGCGGATTTCAAGTCCGACGGCGCTGTCGAGTGCAGCGCGGTGTCCTCGCCACATAGCCGTTCCGCGGCGCCGCGGAGCACACCGCCAGCGCACCGCGCGAGTGCGAGAGAGACAGCGCGACGAAGGCAGTGACGGCGTGGGCCGGCCCGCAGGGAGGCTGCGCGCTGCGCATCGAGTTCGCATGCAGCAGCCCCAAGGCTCTCGAGGCGTAACGCGGCATTACGACCCACAGACCGGCGTATCGGGACGACATATCGACCAATGTAAATATTCATTTGGAGCGCCGGACTGCCCCCCCACCCCTCCCAACGTCCCGCCACGCCCCCGACGCCCGCGGCGCGCCGCTGACACACTCCTGCCCCCTGTATTTACCGCGTGCAACTCCTGACGCCGCTTTGAGGCCCCCTCTCACCCTTCCACCCCGCCGCCCCAGCAGGTTCGTTCCGAACTGCGCTTTTCGTCGCTCCGTCTCTCTCGCACTCGCACGAGGCGAAGGACGCGAGAGAGATGGGGCGACGCAGCACCGTTTCGCAAACAGCGCGTGCAACCCTCTCTCGCCGTGCGTGGGAACGGCGGCCTCGCAGGCCCATGCAGTGCATCGGCGAAAAAAAAATACCCCCCCCCCCCCTCGAATCGACGTGCAAGATGCCGCGCTGCGATGCGTCGTGCTCGGCAGCGCCTTGGGCCAGCCGTGGGGCGCCACCCGGCCGGCGCGCCCACCACGCCGCCACACACATGCCGCGCCACATGGGAACCCAGTGCCAAAGCGCCCTGGCCTTCCCCCATTCAAAAAGTCGCGCCAAGAACGTGCGTCAAATTTGTAATTCCAAAACACCTGCTCTCGTGGCAGAGACAACAGTGAGCGCGTGTACCGAGTCGGGGGCGAGCCGCCGCCGCCGGCTGGACAGGTGAATGCTACCGATGCGCCACAAATCAACACCCACCGATGTGGCGGCAACCAGACAACGAACCGAACGGACGGACGGACCCACCCGCAGGGGCGCGACAGTGGCCGTGGCCGCGGGGCAGGGCGGCGCGCACGCGCGCGCACCCACACACACGCACCCACACACACGCACCCACACACACACGCAGCAGTGGAGCGGCACGCTCCTGGGCGATGGCCCGGCCAGATAAACCGTTTCGGGGCGATCGCCACGCATTGGTGGGTGCCACTCTGCGCCGCTCATCGCGATGCGCCGCCGTCCAGTTCCACGCGCTCCGCCACCACACCGGGCAGCAGCCCGACGCGCCCAGGGGCACCACACTGCCTAAAAATACTACAAAAAAAAAAAAAAAAAAAACTTTCAAAGGATGGACACAACGTGATGCACGCGCGTTATCCTTTATTCACTTAGGCCCGGACGGACGGTCCACGGCCCAGTCGCGCTGCAGAGGCAGGGGCGCCACGGCGCGTCGGACCTCTCACTCTCTCCGAAGGGAACGCAAGGGAACAATGCCATCACAATTACTGTTATTAGCCGATACGGCTCAGCAGGGCCGAGGGATGCCCAGCGCGCTGGACCAAACAAACACTCACACACTCACACCGGCGCATCACGCACACCAACACGGCGTCGGGAGGATAAATAGAATTTGCGCACAAGGCCGCCGCCGATATTTGCAAAGGTGATTCATGTGGTCCCTCCCAAGGACGCCGCAACGAGTGCAGTGAGGACCGGTCAGGACCGCCACTTTGCCGAGGGCTGCAGGCAGGGACTCATTCCGGGGAGTCGTTTCGTCGCTCTTTCTCGCACTCACGGGGCGTTCCGCGGGGGCGGGAGAGAGACGGAGCGGTGCAGCAGGTTGGCTGCAACGGGACGCGGCAAAGCGCAGCCTCAAAGCGCACGGCCGGCCGGCCAGCCCCGCGGGGCACATTGGGGCCCATTCGGGCCCTTGGGCCCCATTGGGGGTAAAGCCGACCTGAGCCGAGCCGTGCGCGGCCTAACGCGGAATGATTAAAAGCTAAGTACAGGTCGGGCCGGCGGGGGGGCGCTGTGGCGCTATGGGCCGCTCAAACGAGGCAGCCGGCCCGCATCCACCGCGGTAACCTATCATTGCAATTCCTTTGTTCCCGCAAAAATGACTTCATAAACGGCGTCGGCGGAGCGGCGGGGTGGCGCGGCGGGCGAGGGCAGCATCCTTTAACGACGCAGCGCTAACAACTCAATCCGGTGCCGGAGCGTTGGAGTGGCCGTGGCCAGGCCCGGCGACTTGATCGACGGCTGGTCCGGGCGTCGTCGTCCGGCAGGTCGATGCCGCGCTCTGTCTCTCTCGCACTCGCGGGGCGTGCCCTAGGGGTGCGGGAGGGACGGAATCAGACTGCAGCGCGGCGCTAGACGAACGTACCTGGAACTCTGGGTCGCCGGCCGTATCCATGGTCTGCGTCGAGTCCACCTTGGTCTCGTCCGCCACGCGGCGCACGAAGATCTTGGCGCGCTTGTAGGTGCACAGCGCCACCTGCTGGGCCTCGCGCCGCGACTCCTGGCACTCCTCGCACACCACTGCAAGGGAAAACACTCGTTAAAATAAAAAAAACACACACACACACAACCACAACAACAACAACAACAACAACCACCACCACCTAGGTTTTTCCACCCCAAAGAGGAGCACGAGCCTAAGATGAGGACAAACAAGCCATCTTCTTCTTGGGGTGCTAAAACACGCGCACGGGACGCGCGCGGCAATCAGCCTAGACAAATTCCTCCCAATTTTTACCTCCTTTTTTTTTTTTTTTTTTTTTTTTTTTCATCGGCCGCCACAACAGACTGACAGAAAGACAGACAGACACCAGCGGCACTTTGGCAGTCGAGATTCGGCCTTGTTAGCCCCGCCAAAGCCGTGGCCGCCGACTTGACCCGCATCCCTCCGTCCCTATTCGGCGGCCGCGGCGTCGCTCCGTCTCTGCCGCACTCACGGGGCGTCCCGCAGGGGCGCGACAGAGACAGCGCGACCAAAGCACCGTCCGGACTCGGCCGGCCGGCCGTCCCGCCCCGCGATACATCACCGGCTCAAAAATCAGATATTTCCTTGCGGCCGGCGGGCGGTGGACGCGGCGGCAGCGGCGCCGCACCGCGAGGGGAGCGACGTGAAGGATGTGGCCCATTTGTAGCGCCGCCAGCCCGCCCGCCCGGCGCCTCTAACAAGCCCCCGGGGATTAGCTTTTATATTTTGCAAAGCAGACGGACGGCCAGCTTGGTCGCGGACGGCGCCGCGGGCGTGGCCCGCACGCCGCGTGGCCGCGGACACCGTCCAGCACCTCGCCGTCAAAGGTGCGCGCGCGAGAGAGCCGAGTGGCGGCAGCGGCGGAAAAAAGGGCACGCCGTCGACGCAATCGGCACACACAATCAATCAGGCGCCAACGACTCCTTCCCTTCCTCCACCGCAGTGACGTCACGTCACGTCACCACGATGAATGAAGAGTTTGGCCGCAAAGACGTCGTCGACGTCGTCCTTCGATTAGCTCGGCGTCCCTCCAGGACCAGCTCGCCAACGCCGGGCCAGGGCCGGGCCAGGGCCGGGCCAGGGCCGGGCCAGCGGAGCAGCGCGGCCAGCCCTTCCCTGCCTGAATGGACCACACGTCGCTCACGGCAAAAAGTGGCAGCAGGGTCACGGCGTCGGGGAGGGGGAAGGGGTGCGTGGCGTGGCCCACTAATACCAAAGCGTTTGTCACCCTGCAGCGCGCCGAGGACGCCGTGGACCGTGCGGGGCTAGATTAGTCCACCGGAGGAGAGGAGGTCCAACCACCACTAGTCCGGCCCGCCTGCAATCGGGGTGTAATGCGTACTCCCGGACACGGACACACGGACGGACACACACACACACACTCATCGCACGCAGACCGACTCCGCACACTCAAAGCACGACAATCGCGGAGAGCAGCAAGGCGCGCCAAAAGAAGGGTCAGCGACGGACCGCTCGTGTCCGAGACAGCGAGGCGGTGCTGGATGCGGTGCTGGATGTGGCACTTGGCGGTGTCAAGCGAAATATGTCCGCGATCAATCCTGCTTAGCGGCGCGGCGGCCTTGCGGGGGTGCTGCTGGGCCGGCCCACTGTGGTGGCCCCGCCGTCCCGCCCCGCCCCGCCCCGCCCCGCCCCGCCCCGCTCCGCCCCACCCCGCCCCGCCCCGCCCGGCCGCGTCGTCGCACACGACGTGCACCAGTGCAGCGCGTGTCCAGCTCCCCAATGTTAAGGTGGCCAAGCTCTTGAGAAAAAAAATATTTAAAAAAAAAAACGAAAGAGAAGACATGCACGGAGACAAATTTAAACGACGCCAAATAAAACTGACATCGTGTCGTCGATGCATCTTCCCACTGGGAACCGGACGCCACAGCGGAGCGCGCTCCGAGCCTCGGACCCCGCGACACGCGACTCGCCTCCCTGCCTCGGTAATTCACAGCTTTCTGTTTTTCATCCAAGGTTTTTTTTTTTTTTTTCCTTCCAGCCGTTGTTGCTTCCATACTGTGCCAACTGTGCCACCCAGAAGAGAGGGAGACGAGTACGCCGTGTGTGTGTAAATATATAGTGTCACCTCGGTACAACAACGGTGCAAATGAAATGAATAAATGAATGAATGCATGCATGCATGAATGAGTAAATGAAGCGGTCCTCCAAGAATGCTCCACACCAGCCGCTCCGAATAGTCATGAGCCGCTCGTCGGCACCAACAGGGCTTTCGTCACTCCGTCTCCCTCGCACTCACGGCGCGTCCCGCGGGGGTGCGAGAGAGACAGAGAGAGACTACAGGCGTAGCGCGTCGCCCCGTCACGGAAACGGCCAAAGAAACAAAGCCAGGCTGCATTGCCGGGCCGACAAAATCCGTTAGGTTGCGTAAAGCCTTGCGTCATTGACGTATGAACCCGACCGCGGTGGGACGGGCGGCGGGCCGACTGAGCGACGCGTCGTCTGCTGCGCCGCACCTGTCCCAGCGTCCCGCACCACCCAGTGCACCGCCCGCTCTCTTTCCCCCCCCCCCCCCGCTCCGCTCAAACAAGCCGCTTTTTCCTTGCCGCTCACTGCTGGACGTCGAGTCCCTCATCCCGGATCGCTGTCCTCGCCAGCACCAAGCAGTGCGCGACGCCAAGGCGCAGCCGAGGACGGCGTCGTTTCCTAGAATCCCCCCGCGCTGCGAGTTCAAGTCCGGGCCGCACTGCCGGATCAAGACATCGCCGCTCGCGGTCCACGCGCTGATTGCTGCCCCAGTGGGGCCGAGCGGGGAAGGGGGGGCGAACAGCGCCCCGTCGCTCTGTCTCTCTCCCTCTCAGCGGGACGCCCCATGAGTGCGAGAGAGAGACAGACAGACAGAGCGGGTCGTTTGGTCGCGCCGCTGAGCGCTGCCTGCGCCCTTACGCCTCGTCGGCAGGTGCCAGTTACTCCGGCATCACGGCAACCCCTCGACCGGCCGGTGGCCACCCTCGGGGGGCACGGAGCGCTCCTTGGCGGGGAGCGAGGCCCGGCCACCGGAACCGCTTCTTGCATTGGTCATTATTGGCCGGGCGCTAATGCCTGGGCCACACAATTCATTAGTCGCGCGCGGAGGACGACGAGCGAAAGAGGCACTCCACCACCTTCGAGCGGCGACGACGACGTCGTGGGTTGCCACTTCCACCGCTGCCGCCGCGGCTCGGGGTGTTTTTTTTTGTTGTTTTTTTTCAACCCTCACTCCGGCCGGACCCGTGTGGCAATGCTGGCCACGCTATCAGCTATCAGCACGTGCTGTTGGTACACTGACCGAGTAGCCGCGGCCCTTATTAATCGCAGTCGTTAATCACTGCCGGCCTCGCCTCGGCCGGTGCGGTCCAGAGCTGCTACTTCTTCTGCCCCCCGCTGCCGGCCCCGGCCTCTAACCCCTGCCGCCCCGCCCCCGGGCCCCCACTGCCCCCGCCGAGACAAAACAAAATCATGACGGCCCGATACTACCGTGCTGCCGAGTCGCCGGTACCCCGCCGGGCCGCCTCCGAAAGAGCAAGGGCCGCACAGTGGGCCAGAAGACCGGTAGAGGCGGTGGGGATTCCGAAGCTCCTGAGTCGCTAAATGGGATTCGAAACGAACGTGCGACCCCCACCGATGGATTGCTCTCCGAACGAGGGATCTATTGGTGGGGTCACACGTTCGCTTCGAGTCCCATTCAGCGACTCTGGAGCACAAGACGCGTCCAGAGTTTTGGCCGCCTGCGCCGGTCTTCTGGCCCACTGTGCCCTGCGGACGCGTCCCCTGCGCGGCCTGCCGCACCTCGTGCCGCACGCACTTCATTTCCTCGCCGCGCATCACCATCCCGCTACAAATTAATTAATTGGCACCATGGGAGAGCTTCCATTCCACTCGGCGGCGCAGCGGCGCGACTCAAAGTGTGAAAGGGCGGCGGCCGTAAGAAGCGGCTCCGTGATGCGCGGCGTGATGCGGCGTGATGCCGCGTGCCGCCGCCACGGCCAGAGCAGCAATCCGGCGGCCCGGGTTCAAATACCGGCGGGGGCCTTGAGCGGGCGGGCGCGCTCTCTGCGGGTGCGAGAGAGACAGGGCGTCGAAAAGCTGTTCGGAATCTGCTTGCTGATGGCGGGCAGCGGGGTGAACAGTCAGTCGTATTGAAACCAAGGTGAGGACGCGCGGGCCACCAAGAAAAGCAGGAAGCAAAAACTTTAAAAAAAAATAAAAAAAAAAAAAAAAAAATACACAGAAAAATTGTCCGCTTCCTAACGCACACCACACACGCTCGCGCTGGACACAGCAGATTCGAAGAGCAGGCAGCAAGGGAAGGGTGAGGGTGGAGGCGGGGCATGTATGAGAAATCGCGGTGGCGGCAGTAAAGACGCGGGGCGGCGGTCCACTCCTACTTGGCTACAACCAAACGCATTATGGAATAAACTATAAATCTTGGTGGGCAAGGGGTCAAGACTAGGCGAGCCAGCGGCGGCAGGACCGGACCGACCGGGGGGCGGGGGGAGGCCATGATAAAGGACACCAAACTCTCCGAGCGGGGAAAGGGGGAGGGGGAGAAGCAGATCCAGACGGCGGCGTCAACGCCACACGCATCACAAGCGGCTGCCTATGCCGCGGGGTGGCGGCGCCTTGCACCCTGGGCTTGCCAGTAATTAGGAGGAATGGCCCGGCATATCACACGCCACGACGCCCAGGACCGGCCGGCCGCCGTTTTGATTAATATTCAATTTCATTATTAATGTACAGGCGGGGCAAAAGCGGGCCATCTCGGCCAGTGGTGTAGTCAGTAACAGTAGCTGGCGGGGCCTCGGTGGTGGGGCACGGCTGCGAGGCCACAGCCACAGCCACAGCCACCCCCGATTCGGATCGCAGAGGCCGCTTCCAAGGCGGATGAATAAAAGTCGGACATCGTCGCCGCGGAGCCGCTCCACACACTCACACACTCACACACTCACACACTCACACACTCACACACTCACACGAGGACACCACATGGGAGCTGCTCGGGGCCCTCGGAGGAGGATGCGCTGCAAGAGCATAGGGGCGACTGCGGGGACGGCGTCGAGCACGGTGTCGACGACGGTCACAGGAATGCAAACTTAATTACACCAAGTTGACTTGCAATCTCGCAGCAGCGCCAGGGCGCGGGGTAGAGTGGGGCGTGGCGTGGCGCGGCGTGGCGCGGCACCTCGGATGGGGCACGTGCATCGCGCAATCTAAGCCCATTACAAGGCGCGGCAGCAGGACCGGGCACAGCGTACACAGCATGCAGGGCGGAGTGGCGGGACGAGTGGACGCGCGCGGACGCCGAGGGGCGAGGAGGGAGGGAGGGGGGGAGCCGCACCCCCACCCCTTGCGGCGGCGTCGCTGCGCAAGACAATCGCCTCGGCGATAATTTACAGTGCTTAATAAAGCAAGCAGGGCGAGGAGGCCGGCGAGGCGTCGCGTCGCAGCCGGTGTCCCACACATGGAGATAAAACACAGGGCCAACAATGCACCCCGCCGCCGGCCCCGCCACGACGACGCCCTCCTCAGCGGCGGCGAGGAGATTCGTCTCATTTGCGCAGCGTCTTGTCTTCGACTTGAGGCGCCGCCTGGAATGTTAGCGCCGCGGCGCCATACATCTCCCCGGAGGGAGCGGCCAACGACACGCACACACGCACATGCCTCGCCGACACTCGGTATCAGATGCAACACAGTGAATGCATGCACCGTGCAAAAAGGTTGTAAACAAATTCAGGGGAGTGCGGTCAGACATTGACCCAGCCCCGGATCGTAGTCACAGGTGTGTTTTAAAAAGCGCGACCGCCGTGCTCGCCGCGGCGGCCGGGCGGACATCTGCCTGACTGCACTTCTTGCGCGCCGTCCGCGTCGACCGCTCCCCCTTCCCCTCCACCCCGTCCCAGCGGATTAATCCAAGATTGAAATCCGTCGTCATTTGGCTGGGCCACTGCCGGCCGGCCGTATCTGGCAATTGCAATCTTGTAAGGTGGCCCTGTTTTTGGGGGGTGGCGCGGCGGCGTCCCGGCCGCTCTTTGCATATGCACGCCACGGAGACGGGGGCGTTCGGGCCCGTGGGGCCCCGCCCTGGACTGCCCACCACGCGCGCCTCCGTCAAGACCCCCGTGCGCCTGTTGCGTTGGGGCGCACAGAGCTTTGCGGAGAGCGACTTCTGTTTGCGCGGGGATCAAGCTGAGGCGGCCCAGTAGACCCAAACCCTAACCTAACCTCCCCGTCGACGGCAGCACCACCGCGTCGTCGCTCCGTTCAGGTGTGTGTACTTGGCACCGGTCCCGCCGGTCCAGTGTCCCCGCGTCTTGGCGAGGGCGGGAGTCGCCGGGGGGTCGGCGCTCCCCCCCCGGTCCGCTCGGCTGCACTCCATTAAGCACAATCAAGACGATGGCCATAACTCATACAAGTCCGCTGTGCGCGCTGGGCGCCGCCCGAGGCCAAGTCCGCCAGCGGGGCTGTGTGCTGCCTAATTGTTTACGGATTGCGATTGCAAGGCCCGGCCGGCAGCGCTCTATTGCGATTCACGGCGTCCACGCCGCCCTGGTGGGCGACACCCCGGGCAGCGCCGAGGGCGGCACCCTAGTACAGACACGCTCCGCTTCTTAAGGTCGAACTAAGTTTATCGACGGCGTCTGCGGGGCTCCTTCCCGCCCTGCTTCGCCTTCCGGCGGCGTGCGCCTTTTGGAGCCCTGCCATCGGCACGGCACACCCGCTGGGCGGCGGACGACACACAACACAGCGAGCGGGGCCCAGGCGCGCCGCGCGCACGCCGCTTAGAAACGCATCAAACATTAACCGGACTCACCGCGCTTCGCCCGCACACGTGGCGCGCCATGTTTCATATATCCATCCCTCAGGGGACGACGCGGCCGGGGTGCCAACGGAGCCTCGCTAAACTTTGATTCCGCACATGTGCTCCGGCTGCTTAACAGTCGGGCAGCGCGCTGGACTGGAGGCCGGACTCCAGCGGGCAGCCCTGCTGAGCGTCTCGCCCTCGCTGCCGAGCCTCGGGGAGGCCAAATGCAACCACGAGTTGGGCGACTAATTGTTGCAGCCTGGCCGCGGCACGCGGGGCACGGCCACGTCGACGCGGTGCTCTCCGAGGGGCCGTGGTGCTCTGCTCCGCCACCAGAGATCGGCGACGGCCCCTGCAATTTGTTTATAACAGAGGCGGGCCGGCTGGAGCAGCGAGGCGGCGCGGCGAACCAAGTTAGATGGGCCCCGGGACGGCGGGGACGGCCGGGGCCCATCACGGCGAGGGCTCTTTAGGGCCTCGTTCGCCTCCTCGTCGTCGTCCTTTTATTGTGTCGGGCCAAGGCACCGCGCCGCGTCTCTCGATACGGGGCAAAAGGATTCGCGACGTCGTGCGCCGCCCTCGCAGCCGCCGCCCCCACACCCCCGAAACCCGGCGCGCCAAACGCTTTCTGGCTTTGACTGTCGGCAGATCCGCTGGCCGAGATTCCGGAGCCAACCCCGACGACCGCCCCGGCGCCGTTTGTGGCCGAACAACAACGCGACCGCCACCACCACCGAGGCGGCGGCGAGGCACGCCGGGAGCATCAGCTTTCACACGAATCAATTATCAACGGATTGCAAAAAGGTGGCGACGGCGATGGCCATTTGATGAGCCCCGTGACGCGCGCGGTTATCACAACCACGACGAGCAGCGCGGCAGCGGCATGCAAATTCAATTCAATTAATGCGACCGCCACGGCGCGGCCGGGCGAGCGAGCGAGCGAGCGAGCGAGGGTGGCGGCGGACACGGGGCGCCGGTTTTTGTGCGCGGACCCGCGAGGCGAATTCGCAAAACGGGAGCAGCGGGGAAACACGGCGCGGCCAAGCGCGCCGTCAGCTGTGCCGCTCCCACCCCGGCGCCACGCCCCGCCCCGCGCCGTCCGTGCGGCGGGCCGGTAGTCGAACCGATCAACACGTGTTGATGCGGGCGATTGATCGGATCACGCGGCCGGTCGGTCACGCGAGCCGGTCACGGCGGGTCGCCGATCGTGTCGATTTGTCGAACACGCGGCCCGATCGGCGACGCCTCGCCAATAAGCAGTGCTGCCCTTCGGTGGACTCACCACGCTGGACTCCGCGGTCGCACGGGAGCACGTGAGTGACAAAACAACGCGTTCGGATTTGCCAAGCGCCGCCCGCCGGGTTTGAACCCGGGACCGCGACGACAGCGACCTGCTTACCTGGGTTGAAGGTGACGTCGCCGGTGAACAGGTCTCTGGAGCCGCAGAGCTGGTGGTCCACGGAGTAGAACGACTGCAGCGCCTCCCACTCGGACGGCCACACAAGCACAAGCCTGGTGGGCCAAAAAAAAAAAAAGAAAAAACGCAACTACACGTTAAGACAGTCAGCAAAAAAATAATTATAAAGGCGCAAAAAAAAATAATTAAAAAATCTGATGATTTTTCGTGACACTTAGAAAATGTGTGGCGGCCTTAAAGACAAGTAGGCCGTGCTGAAGAGGCACGCGTGGCGGCGCTAATTTCCAGACCGCGCGCCAAGCCGTGCCATGCCACCGTGCCGGCGACACAATTGATGGCCAAATGATGACAACAATCATCGCCTGCCTCGTCTCTTCTTATTTCTCGCAGCCGCGCCGTGAAGTGGCGTGCTGTGGCGCGCCCAGCCATCTGCGGTATGCAAATCGGCCAAACAGCGAAGCAACCCCTCCGCGTCGCGCGAACACACACCCACACACAGCAGCGTTAATCTGTTATTAAATGTCACCACACAAGTGAGGCCAACAAAGGCAGGCAGCTTCATCGCAGCGGCAGGGCGGTGGCCACTAGGCGGTCGCGGGGGAGGAAGGAAGAAAGAAGGAACGAGAAAATAGGGCGAGGGGAGGGGGGGAGGGTAAACGCCGTCCAGATAAGGGGTGACAACCACCAGAGGGCGCGAAGAACCGCCAAAACAAGCAGCACGGAGCGCCACTTTGCAATGCTGCGAATTTATCACATCTCCCGGCGGCAAAGCAAGTCGTCGAGCAGCAGATAGCCACGACCAGCAACAGCGGCAGCGCGCTTCGAAACAGACTTGCATTCTCAGCATACCGACCTCTGCCAAGACTCTGCTGGCCAGCCAAGCCAAGCCCCCTGATTCACACCAGCAGACAACCCCATCGGGGGTCGCGACGACGCCAAAAAGGAGGATGACGTCGCCCTCGTGGACGTGCAAGCAGATCGGGAAGAAGCGACACCATTAGGCAGCTCAAAAGAGGGCCACGCGACCCCCGGCGCCGGGGGCCCGCGCCCTGGCCTCGCCGACACGAAAAGGGATGTTTTAAAAAGCATTCGCCGGACGCCGCGAGTGCTGCGCAAGGACAAAAAGGGGCCGAGCGCCGAGCGCGCCACTTGGCCGTCCCTCGGCCGTCCCCCGGCACCGCCAGGCCGCGCGGGGCGGCAAGGAAAACACAGCGCGCGGAGGAAAAAAAGAGCCCGGGTGGTTATTTAAACAGCCAGGCATATTTGCATAAAGGAAGAGCTGCTCAGTGTCACAAAGCAATCAAGGCCTGGCGGGGGGGAGGCGAGGGAGGGAGGGGACGACGCGCCGTGGGGCCGTGCATTGTTCTGCAGCGCCAGGCGGTGCAAACACGCTCCAGGTGCGCGACACGGCCACGCTCGAAACATCGCCCAATTCATTCGAATCCACTTCCGGCCAAGGCCGAGGCGAGACGAGGCGCTCGAGGCCGACAAAAGGGACGACGTCGACGACGAAGCGGAGGAGGAGGAGGAGGAGGAGGAGGAGGAGGACGGCACTGGCAGGGCAAGGCGGGGCGGGCAGCCGGCTGCGCTGGAACGCCCAAGGAAAGTCAATTTAGAGTATATCGACGATCGTTGCGCGGCCAGTCGTTAAACTCGGTTAAGTGGCAAATTCCTTCCACGCTGCTACCAGACGACGCCACGCCAGCAGCAGCAGCAGCGCCTCGGCCGGGCAGCACGGACTGCCGCACCGCCACGCTCCGCTGCACTTTTCGGACCCAACTGCCCTGCCCCGCGCGATCGCGCGACTTTACTAATAAAAACGTCGCCGGGGAAACAGGAGAAAAAAAAGAGGAGAGAAGTGAGGCGAGCCAATCGCACACTGTGTAACGTTAATCAGCGAACAATGTATCGGCCGGGCCGCTAATTAAGGCTAGATGAATGGCACTCTAATCAATTTAACTCATTTTAAAGTTAAATGAGCATCGCCGCCGTGAACTGCTTAGGTCCTCTGCTGCGCCCCACCGCCACGCCCGCCTCACCGCGGTGCCCCTAGTGAGACGCCAAAGCTAGGGAAGTTCCACCGCAAAAGCATGGCCAAAACTAATTTAAAAAATTATTAAAAAAAAAAAAAAAAAAAAAAAACCAAAAAAAACCAAGTAACTTTTGATGGACAAGAGTGTTGCCGAGCACTTACCTCTTGAGACTGTCCTCCTGGCTGGCAGGGTTGTACAGCAGCCGCATGTGCTGGCAGAGCAGGGGCTCGTTCAGGAGGCCGAGGGGCGGTTCGCTGCGACGCCTGTGGCAAACAACACCCGCACTATTAGCGGCAGCAGCAACAACAACAACATCACACACGCTCAACACTGCATGACTTTGCAGTCCCGCCCAAACTACACGCAAACTGCGCTGCAACTAGCGCCGCCGCGGCGCGGCACGCGGTGCGGCACGCGGTGATTGATGACGCGGAGACGGACGACTACACCGTGAGCACGGTGGGCACGGTGAGCACGGCCGCGACCTGGCCGTCGAGGAGGAGCATCCTAACACACAGCACCTACTCGCCGGCGCTCTACTTCAAGCCGAACGGCATTACCGCTGCTGGGGTACCGGCGGCCCCGCCGCGCCGCGCCCCGCCGTGTCCCGCGGGCGATGAGAAGGCACCGCGCCGTGACTCGGCAGTAGCGCCCTTTCGGAAACGCGTCGCCCGGAACTATGTTGACAGTCCTGGCCGCGGGCCGCCCCGCCCCGCCCCGCCCCGCGCCGCCCCGCGCGCGGATAAGATACGGCCAGCCCTGCATGACGGCGCCTGGGAAGAGGGCGGTCCGGCGGCCGGTCATTAGCGACATCGCCGAGGGGCGCGCTTCGGCATTTCCATCACAACGGCGGCGGGAAAGCCGGGAAAAACGATGGGAAAAGCGCGGGGCAGCAGGGGGAGGAAAAAGTGGCCGTGTACACACTGCTGCAGCTTCTCCGCTCTAATCAAATCGGTCTATTCATCAAGCAGGCCGGGTCGGGCCGCCCCCGAGACGGATCTGCACCCGTAAAAAGGGCGCGTCGAGCGAAGGCGCGACGCGCGCGACGCGGCTGTGACCTACAAACGCCGCCAAGCGTCCCGGCCACTGCAGTCCCGGACACAGAGCAGGCCATCTGGCAGCCATCAGCCAGGCCGGCGGCGGCCCGCCAGCGCGCCGGGCGCGGTAGGCCAGCGGTGGCGCCGCAACGCTGCGGTGTTGGGCGGGGTGCCTACCTCGCAGGCGCTACCGCCGCTGCCCCGCTCGCCTGGCTGAGCCTCCCGGGCCACTGCGGCTTCAAGAAAGCCGAAACAACTGGACTCGCGAGGCTGACGCCCAAATCCCGGCCGGCCTGCCAGATTACCATGTCGCTTGTTCGGCCGCACGCACATGGCGCCCCGCACGCAAGCCGCTCCGAGGAGTCGCTCCGTCGCTCTCGCACCCCCACGGCACGCCTCATGAGGGAGGCAGGGCGACGAGGCGACGGCACAGCGAGACACCCACTTTTCTCTAGTTGACGCTTTCTAAGCCGCTCCGATGAGAAAGTCCGGGCTGGGCCGCAAGCTGGCGCAAGCTTAGGGCGACTAAGGGCGCGGCCACTCTACCTTTGGCGGGCAGAACTTCCCCCGTGTGTCTGACTGTCTGTTTGTCTGTCTGTCAGCCCGTCCGCCCGCCCGCTGCCCGTCCCCACGGCGCTGTGACCCGCAGCAACGCGCGGCAGCGTCGGTCCAAGCCAACACACAAGAGACAAATAAAAGTTGAGTTGGTGTTCTGGCTGTTGGCGTCGTCCTTTTCACCGCGTTAGACCCAATCCAGAGTGCGGGGTCAGCCTGGACGCACGGCGGGGTCCTCCTACGCCTCCCCGCCCGTTCTCCGCCCCGCCCGCTCCTGGCCGCGCCGTCTCCTGGGACGGCCCTTCTTAATTGGACACGTTACAAACGACCGCAGCTGATTAATACGGTACAAGGGCCCACCTCGCTCCGTCCCTCTTTCCCCGGCATCGCTTTGCAGCGCGGTGTCTCCAGCAATTGCCGTGTCCTGTTGGCATCTTCATTCCGCGACACTCGCCCCGTCTCCCTCGCACCCCGACGGGACCCCCGACGGGACGCCCCACGAGAGGAGCGGCGACGCGGCGCTGTTCGGACTCGGCTGGTCCACTGCCAGGTCCCGGCCGCCGCCCTCCGCCCCCGCCGACCTCCCCGGCCACGACACAAAGTGACATTCTTTCTACACGTCCTAAACAAGCCGACCCGGGCCGTCTAATTCGAGGCCGCGCAAAAGGAATACGCAATGCGAGGCTGAATTAGCAAGGCCGACCGCGCGGCTTACACCACCTGCATACGTGAAATATGATGCACTGCAGGGCCCCGCAGGGACGGCCGGCCGGCCTTAAACGCGTGCGCATCAGCGGAGTCAGGCGGGGTGCGTGTGTGTGTGCGTGTGCCTTACGCGCGGGGGAGGGGGAGGCCAGGCCTAATGGTTGCAGTCTGATTGATGGACCGGCGAGGAGACGCGATCTGATCGCGCCTCTGGGACCCCCTGGAGGCCCTGAAGGCCGTGGCGGCCGTGGCGGCCGTGGCGGCCCCGCGGGCCCCGCTCCCGAACACGGGACGCGATTAGCCCACCGGGCGACTCTGTTAGGACCGCCAGGCCGCCACTGCCGACGGTGGGCACCCTGGCTGGCAGGTCGTGGGAGGTGCGCCACGAGTGCGTGCGGCGGTGGGGTGCTCTGGGATGCGGACATCGAGATGAGTGCTTCGGCGAGATGCGAGTCATTCAGAGTGACAACTTTGAGATGAGGAACTTTATGAAAAGAGGTACTTTATGAAATAGGGTACTTCATGGAATAGGGTACTTCATAAAATGAGGTACTTCATAAAATAATGTGCTTTATAAAATAAGGGACTTTATGAAAGGTACTTCATAAAATAATGTACTTTATAAAATAAGTTACTTAATGAAATAAGGTACTTTGGAATGTGGTGCTGTACTTTGAAATTAAGCCCTTCGAAATGAGACCAATGAAATGAGTGCATGGGCGGGCTGCGGGGTGGTCGTGTTCCCGAGGGCCGCCCCTGCGGTGCGCTGCGTCCGCGCGCCAAGGTGGCCGTCGGGCCGAGACGCCCCGCGGAAGGAAGGGTTCTGGAGGGAAACGGCGCGGGAAATGGGAAATGGGGCGAGCCATGAGGGACGAGGCGAGACGCGGCCGCCGAGAGACAGACCAGGAGGCGACCGACCAAATTGTGGAAAATGGAGGGAAAATGTTGATGATGCCTCTAATAGAGTGAGATGTCTGCCCTGTTCAACTCATCTGTCAATGCCAGTAACTGCGAGCAGCACCGGCGGCCCCACCCCCATCACGGAGAGGAAGTGGCCGAGGGAAAGACGAGGAGGAAGACGGAACAGGGAGCCGCCGCCGCGCCGCGCCACGCCCGCGCCCCGGATTTAGGAACGCCTGCCGCCCCGCCCCGCCCCGCCCACGGACGTGCACGTCGCCAGGTGGTTCCAGCAGAGTGCAGCGGGCGCGCGTGCAGCCCAGTGCACCTGTCTGTCCGCCCGCACGGCGGCCACCACGGCCGACCCGCCAGCGAAGGGGTGACGCGGCTCGTAAAGCTGTCGCCAACGCCGCGGCCGGCCCCCAAGACAGACGGCCACCGGCCGCCCCAAGTCAAGCACCGCGGACTTTGACGGGATCCACTCCACACGTCGGCGACGTCGTCGTCCTCCAGGGCCTCCCTGGTCTGCGGCGGGCGTAGCTAATGACAGGGCAAACGGCACTGTACTCCATCGCACGGAGAAAGGGGCGGGGCGGGGCGGGGCGGGGCGGGGCGGGGCGGGGCGGGGCGGGGCGCGCCAGGGCCGGGGAGGCGCACGGCTCTATTTCTCATGTGCAAGTAGCAGGACCAGACAGTGCGATAAGACGAGCCGGTCCGCCGCCAGCCCGCCTCGCTCCGTCCTTGTCCGACACACGCGCGGCCACGGCGGGCCATGGCGGGGCCGCGCCACCCGGCTACCATTAGCAAGGGTTGCAGGGGGCTGCGGGGTACAATTGAGAATGGTAACGGGATGGTGGCAAGGCGGAAGCGAGTTCGGAGCAGTATGGCGCAGGGAGGTAGCAGAACATAGGTGCGATGGCAGTGGGTTGGAGCGACGACAGACCGGGGATTGAGACGTGGCTCGGCGCCCGGCGCGGAGGGAGTGGTCGAAGACGGCCATCAGCCGTCCCGGCCGCGTGCAAATGAGGCCGCAGTGCGCTGCCATTGGACCGTGGGGCGGCCCGGGCGGGCGGACCGGCCTGACCCCCGCCGTAACTTGCATCTCCGCTTCCCACGTCCTCATTAGGGCTTGGACCCGGTCGTAAACGTCCACTTGTCCAGCAGGGCCAGCAGCGGGGCCTGCATGGCGGCGTACAGCTGCGCTGTCCAGCCGCCGCACTGCCGAAGCGCGAAGCATCGCCCAGCAGTGGGACGTGCCAGTTGGGCTGCCCGCCCGCCGGGCGCAGTCTCACACCAGAGCGGTCCAGGCTTCAAGCTCCGTCTCGCGGATTTTCTTTACTTCAGACAACAAAGCCGCGCATGGCAGCGGCGGGAAAAAGGAGAGAAAAAAGCGCGCCGGACCTAAGCCAGATGCTCCCCGTGCCCACGAAGGCCCCAGCCGCGGCCGGCCGCGCGCACTGCACACCCGCACTTCCAAACACACCTGCCACCGCCTCAAGTTTTTTTTGGTGGACAAGCTGGCGGCCCGGAGCACGCCGGGGGCTCGCCAGACTTCCTCGTTCTAGGACTCTACAGCACTCCAGGCTGCCCAGCCCCAGTTCCAGGACTCTTGGGCGCGCCAGATCCATGGTCTCAGTTCGAGCCAGACTCAGCCCGGCCGTGCAGGTCACGCACGCGGGCTCGGATCACGTAATCGCGTTCCATTCAACATGCAGAGTGCCGCTAATCCAGCCGCGCCGTCCCTGCCGCCCTTATCAGGACAGTCGGGACACTGGGAATGGGAAAGTGCCTCTAATCCCGCCGCCCCGCCACCCGGCCCACTAGGCCCAAGGCCGGTCCATGAACCACCAGGGAGCGCGCGGCCCGCTGCCACCGCCACACGGACACCACCACCGCGGCGACGGTCGGTGACACTGCTCCACGAGTGGGACACAATGTCACACTCGTGAGGGGAGGAATGCCCCCCCCTTTCCCTTTTTCCTCCCTTCCTTCGCGGCACGGCTCGGAAATGCGTCACATTCGCCATAAAACACAAGGCACAAAAACCTTCATAAGGCGCGCGACGCGGCGTGCGGTTTGGGGGGGGGGAGGGGGCTACTGGATTCTGTGCCGGCAGAGTAGCAGATACCGCGACGGGCGAGCACCGATTGATTTATGTGGCGAGCGGACGATCTTGGGAGGGAGGGGGACTGGAGGGAGGCTTCTAGAGGACGACGCGGCCCACCGATACGAAGACCGTCAGCCCAAGGGCCAAGCTGCGACAGTGCTCAAAGATCCTCATGGTCCATTTGCATTCATTTTCTCACCCGATGAAGTTCCTCCAACGGTCGACAAACTCCTGAGACACAATGTAGAAGTCCTCCGTCCCTTCAACTGGCTGGATAGTGCCGTTGATGGCTCTCGTCCTCCTGGAGGCTGGATCGAGGTTGGGCCGATTCTTGTTCAGGTACATGTCATTCAGGCGTTCTTTCTGCTGCTGGGCAACCCTGCGATGAGTGTCTTTGACAGCTTGACCCTCGTGTTCTCTCTCCTGCAATTATGGCAAATGGCAACACATTAAAAAAAAAAAAAAAAAAAAAAAAAAAAAAAAAATCTCCAAAAAGACTAAGTTCCAAAAAAAATTTGAATACTATAAAAATTTACCTGACAAATACAGCACACATGAGAACTTCTTGGAAATTCTTTGGCATGTGGAAAATAGCTCAAGAAAATAGCCCATATTCGAGGAGGAACAAGACGTCTACTTGCTTCATCTATGTTTAATTCTCCTGTACAACAGCAAAATAACCAATTAAATTTCTTCCCTCTATCTCTACGTTCCAGTAATATAGTTTAGACAATTTTTCCGAATCATCAAAAAAATTTTATCACTCACCATGGTCACACATGGCATCATCATTAAATCCTAATGTATGGGAGCCCTCGTCAGCAAATTCTTCTTCTTTCTTGTCTTCTTTAATTTCCTCTGCAGAAGTATGATTGTCTTCTTTACAATCTGATTCCGCTTCACTGGAACTTTTGGTGAATGGAAGCACTCGCATAGTTGCTTTGCCTACAGAAGCTGTTTTTCTTTCTTCTGATGAAGCTTCAAATCCATTATGATGACTTGAAGAGACGGCATTCTCTTGAAGACTACCATTTTGGGAAGGGAGATCGTGATGAATTCGTTTCTGAGGAGGGGTTCTTGCAGAATCTCTGGACTGTTGCTTAGTACGTTTTCTGGAGTTTTGTGGTTTAGATTCATCAGTTTCTTCCGAAGCCTCATCCTCTGATGAATTTTGGTCTTTAACTTCTTTTTGATCATTTTCAGTTTTATCATTTTCTTCTTTACTTTCAGACTCTTCTTTCCAAGCTCCTAGAAAATCAAATCATGATAATAATAATTTACAACTTAAGTGATGCAACATTATTATTTTGTTATTGAATAAATTGCAACCAACCATCGGCATTTGAAGAAGGTCTGAGTTTCCGTAAAACAATACTCTTCCAACTTTTCAATGTGTTTTTCCCAACCCAATAACCTGGATCAGTCCTAAAACAAATGCAACCAACATGAAGGTGACAGTTTAAGCTAAGATGTAGAAAATAATTAAAATACATTGGTGAAATGGTGATGACTCACTCATCCATTCGATATTTCAGTAAATTGCTAATCTCTTTTCCATCAGAAGATATTTTATTCTTTAGTCGGAGCTCAGTGCATTTATTTACAACACAATCATGGCATAGAGCTTGAGGGTACTGAAGTCTGGGGCCTCCACCAAAATTTTTATACAAAGTGTCAGCCTGTTGAAAAGAGAAAGAGTGTATAATGGAATTGAGGTCTGTGGAAAAATCTACTGCACGCAGATACTCACAGCGCCAACACTGATAGCCTTCATACTTGTGATCCGAGAAGGATCAACACGGCCGTGAGGGCACAATGCATTGCTGTTGTTAATGGGCCCCACTCTGGAGTCATCTCCAAAGCCTTCATGGAGACATTTACTGAGCCAGTCAGTAGAAATAAAGTCAAATTCTTCCTGGGAGTCTACACACAATCTGCCAGAAAGAAGCAGCATCTCACTTCGATTAATTTGAGTTTGAACTTTATATGTTTCCTGCAACAAAGAAAAAAAAATCATCTTAACAGAATCTAGAAGATAAAATGTAAAAGTGAGTCATGAACAGCGAGATTTTGAGTCTTACCCTCTTATCATTTTCTTCAGTAGTCCATTCTTCAAACTTGTGATTCTGTTCATTCACCCTATCTATCAGGCGTTTGGCAAGTCCCCATGAATTCATTTCATTTTCGAGTGCACTACTTTTGATGCCATGCCTCTCAACACCATTTACTTTTGGAGAGGTCTGATTGTTTAAGGGAGTATTAACATCATCTTTACCAGTTGCCAAAGTGTAAACCAACATGTATGCATTTTTCGACGACACAAATCCTTTGGCACACTTCTGTGGACGACCTTTGCCTTTAGATGAAGATACTAAAATTGAACAGAGTTTTTAGTTATTGATTTGAAGAAAAAAAATGTTAAGATCAATAATTAAATTTTGAAAGAGGCAACTTTCAAATGGTAATACAGTTACAGACACTAACCTTCAGAGGAATCATCTTCAGAGGAAAGGGTCAGTCTTTTTCCTTCCAAATTTTCCACACTTTCATCATTGTATCTGTGCCAGTTACCAGTCACGCTATCCCTGATGTGCGCTGCAGCAAATACAAATAAATCAATTTTAGGTGGATTAAATGTGCACAGCAATAGTTCATTTCCAATTTCATTAGTTTTCTCAACAGAAGAGGAGAGTGAAGATTTTCTCACCAACATAGTGTCCACTGTATGCACTTGACCCCATGTGAACAAGAACTGCACTAACATTGTAGACCTTGGACCCAGGTACAAGTCCAAGAAATTCAGACATGTCAAGAATTTCAGGGAATTGTATGAATGAATTCAGTTTTTTCTTGTGTCCTTTGCTCCTGTGAATAGTATAAGAACAAATAAGATACCTCACAACTGGGTATCATGCCAGAAAAATCTGTTTGCCCTATGATTACCTTACCTATCATAAACAAACCGCAAAAGTTGCAGGTGGAGGACAGGTGGGAGAGATTTCAGACGAATGCACCTTGTGGCATCTTGCTTGTCTCCACAAACAGCACAATGATATCTGTTCGCTCCCTCCAGCTTTTCTTCATGTAGGAATTCGGCCAAAGAATCACCTAATGTTTTGTGACCCTGGATACTTAAATCTAGTTCATAAAAATTAGAAGGTCTTGTAGACTCTGTTTGACACTTTGAACATTTAGTGACATATTGATATTCTCCTCTAAAGTTCTTGCTTATCATATCATGTACAGATGGTTTAGTTTGGGATGTAAGGCGATCTTCGAGCATTGAAATATATAGCTTAGAAAACTCCTGAAAATTAGATGAAAAAATAATATTACTTACAGAATTGAGATAAGTTAACATGACATGGGAGGAAGAGATAACAATTACTTGAGCATCCTGTTGCTGGTTTGTGTCAAGCCCCAATGAATGGACAAAATCAGATGGATCGATGTAGCGGCGAACGCTGAACTGTAGATTAGCAAACAGGACTTGCAAGTGGCCAACATGAGTGACTGGGAATTTGGCCTCATCTTCTTCAAGTGCTTCTCTTTCATTAGGATCTTCTAGTGGATCCCATTCATATATTGCTTTTCTGAAAGGAAGAAAAAATGGATACAAAGTTGTTTCCTTCTATCTTGATAATTCAACAGTCACAATAAAAGTAAGAGGGAAGCTAAAAATAACAAACTTAAAAAACGAACATAATGAATATAATATACCTGAATTGAAGGTTGTGGAACCATAGCTGAAGAAGACTATTAACATAACAAGTGGCACCTAAATTTTTAAGTCCAATAAAAGTGCCAGAATCTCTTCTGTCAATATTTGGATCATCTACATAGCTTGAATTACTTTCATCACTTGGTTCTGTATTCCATCGCTGTTCTCCTAGCCCTGACAGGCATCGAGGACTTCCTCGACAATTGCGTCTAAGAGACAACGTTTCATTCGTATAAATACAAACAAATTTACACAAAAACACTGTTCAACTGTGGTACTAGGAAAAATAAAAATATTCAATAGTTACCGGCAGGTCCCAGGACGACATTCAGGCAATTGTGTACGATATGCTTTAAAAACATGTTCTAGTGACACAGAATCAGGCTCAGTACTGTCAACCCAAGCCCAAGCTGCTTTATCGAGGACATCCTTGCGCATAGGCCCCATGACTTACGAACAGCTGCAAAAATATAAAATAAACCATGGGCCTTGGGAAATATAAAGGGGCATCAGTGGAATAATGGCAAGTGACAACGCGGTGGAAATAAAAAGGGCAACAGGATTAACCTCCGGACAAATCCAGAATATCAGAGTCGAAGGAATGAACACTAATCTTGAGTTGTTGCTGTCTCAGGCACAATAACATAACCTTAACACAAACGCAAAGTGGACATGGTAAGATTAAATAAGAGACGGCCTGTTTCCTTACAGAAAGATTTTGATTCATTTAATTTTTTTTAAAATCTGATTCTAGTACAAAGTTTAAATTGACGGTAGTTTGCCGAAAAAATGAAATAACACGTACATCCAGCCGGGACAGAGATGGACGCAAAACATAACAAACGACTTCCACAACGAAAAATCACCTACGCAGAGGTAAATTAAGACACGTAGAAAATAGTTGCATGACCTAGAATTGTGGAAAATAGTGTCCAAGCCACTAAAACAATTGATGTGTGTAATAAATCACCATTAAATGTACCTTCTGACATCTGAAACACCGAATCCAAACCTAAAATTCGCAGGAAAATGGGACAGGCAAGGAGAGGGGGTTGCGCGGCGTTCGTCTTTTGAAAATCGGCTATGAAAATTTCGTCCGGTTGAAAAAGAAAGGCACAAAGTGCAGCGAAGTGCAGCTGCAGAAAGTAGAGGAGGGGGAGGGCAAGGAAAGAAAAACGAGCCACAACAGCTTGTTCTCATTTCTACTGATCATCATAATCGCTGATAATATTTCTAAAGTAATCTAGAGCAAAATAAACGGACAATATTGTGGAGCACTCTTCACCTCTCTCTTATCCGGTCCATCTCGTCATAGCTTGTATCCTGATTCTGATTGGGCAGGTCTCACGAGGCTCCTTCCTGTCCTGCCGGGAGAACCAATCACGAAGTAGCAAGAAGGGAACGTCATGTGAGATGCGCTAACCCCATGGTAAACACTCTTCTAGGTCTGGATTTGGAATGGTGAGCAGCACATTGTATTGCTAAGGTATAAACATTGCTTTAAAGATTTGATTGTTCACGAGCTTTACTGTGTATTACTGATAAGTTTACAGGTGATTCTCATGTCATCTTTCCCTGCTATTCACGTTTACCCCTCTTTTATCCCTTGTTTGGAAAGCTTTATCATGCAGGTTATGTTTGTGTCTATTGAAGTATGTCTATTTATCGATTGCTCGTGTAACTATTCGATTCTCCTTCCAAAACTCAGGAAACTCTGAGTTGCGTATTTTAAATTCTTCATGCTCTTTGTGTATCCTATATTGTATGTTTGTTAATGTATCCTTGCATGTCATATTGAATGACTCAATTAATAGCAATCTCTGACCCTAACTTTAAATCTTCCTCTCTATTTTAGATTCGTTTCTCGGGCGATGACGACCTAAGAACAAGAATCTAAATGGACCAAATGAAAAAGGCTCTTGGTCCAGTGCGTAAAATGGCGAAACGTTTGTCTGGTGAACATCTTGGTGAATCGGGTGTGGGGCCAGTCATTGCCAACGCCTACTCAAAACTCAAGAATGAGTGTAAAAAGGTTCTTGGTGACTCACCTAAACCTTTGGTTGTTGAAAAGGTGGGTGTTAAATACTTGCCAAACCCGCACAAATCACCCAATGACAAGAAAGAGCACAGAGTCATCTTGTTGCCGAATGGATTGACTGCCCTCCTTATATCTGATGTAAACCATTTAGTATCTCTTGATCCTGCGGATTGCTCTCTGGAAAAAGTTGCTGATGAAGCAGACTCTGGAGATGAGGAAATGAGTGAAGATGGAGAAGAAGAAGAGGAGTCAGAGAGTGACATGGATGATACAGAAGAGGAAGAAGGAGCGGGAGCGGGAAAAAGGTGTGGTGCACCAGAAGAGAAGCTTGCTGCTGTTGCGCTCTCTGTTGGTGTAGGTAGCTTTAGTGACCCGCCTAACATTCCCGGTCTTGCTCATTTTTTGGAGCACATGGTTTTCATGGGTAGTGAGAAATTTGCTGGAGAAAATGATTTTGATGACTTTGTGAAGAGGCATGGTGGATATGACAACGCATCAACCGAATGTGAGGCGACAAATTTCTATTTTGAGTGTCAAGAGAAGAGACTGCTTCGCACAATGGATATGTTTGCACAGTTTTTCATAGCTCCTTTGATGAAGAGAGAGGCCATGACAAGAGAACGTGAAGCAATAGAATCAGAATTCCAAATGGCAATAACATCTGATACCTATAGGAAGCAGCAGCTCATCGCCCAAATGGCATTTCCTCATCACCCAGCCACAACATTCACCTGGGGCAACTTGAAAACCCTACGTGACAATGTTTCAGATGATGAGTTATACGATGCTGTGCACAAATTTCGAAACCGGCATTACTCAGCTCACAGAATGACTGTAGCTGTTCAAGCCAGATTGCCTCTTGACTTGCTTGAAGATTGGGTGTATGCTTGTTTCTCTCCCATTCCTACCAATTATTTACCTTCAGATGATTTCACATTATTCCCAAACCCAGCCTTTGATCAGAATCGGTTCTGCAAAATTTATACTGTGAACCCTGTGAAGGACGTTTGCACCATGGACTTGACCTGGTACATGCCTTCATTGCGTCACCACTATAAAGTTAAACCAACTGAGTATTTAGGTTGGTTTCTTGGACATGAAGGTAAAGGGAGCCTTCTTTCCTTGTTGAGACAGAAAGTATGGGCCCTGGAAATAACCAGTGGAGTAACTGACAGTGATTTTGATCATAATTCACTGTACTGCCTTTTCACCATAACACTGTCTCTAACTGAAGCAGGCCTAAGGAATATACCTCATGTCATTGAAGCAGTTTTTGGGTACATAAAAATGCTCAAAGAGAAAGGGCCTCAGGAGTGGTTGTATAGAGAAATGCAATCTATGGAAGATGCACGGTTTAGATTTGAGGAAGAAGCTTCAGCAGGAGATTATGTAGAATGGCTGAGCGGAACCATGCAACTGTACCCACCTCAAGATTATATCACTGGAGAAGACTTATTCCTTGACTACAATCCAGAAATAATCACTGAGTGCATGAATTATTTCACACTAGACAATATGAATGTTATGATCTGTACCAAGAAACCACTGGATGGTGTTGAATTTGACCAGATTGAACCCTGGTTTGGTTCACAGTATAATGTGAGGGAGATCCCAAGTGAATGGCTTGAGCTGTGGAGGCATGTTGTGTCTGACCCAAGTTTCTCCCTTCCTGAGCCAAATCAATTCATTACAACAGATTTCAGTCTACTACCCATCAGTGAAAATGCTCTAGAACAGAAAGCACCAGTAAAAATTTTGGATAATGAATATATGGAGCTGTATTATAGACAAGACACAAAGTTCAGACTGCCAACTTCTTTTCTGTACATTCAGTTGGTGTCACCATTAAATACTCAAAGCCCCTACCATACTGTTTTGATGGATATGTTCTTGATTACTGTCAAACAGCAGATGGGTGAAAGTTTATATCCAGCTCGTTTGGCTCAGTTATCTTATAACACTATTCCGAATGACCGTGGACTGAATATCAGGTGCTGGGGTTTTAATCAAAAAATTCCCATGCTTCTCAATGCAATTATTAGTGCCTTTTGCAAGTTCAAGGAGAATCTAAATCCTGTGATGTTCTCTGCTGTCAAAGAGGAAGTCCGCAAAAGTTATTATAACTCTCTTCTCAGACCTGAGAAACTAGGAAAAGATGTTCGAATGTCCTTGCTTCTCCAAACATTTTGGACCCAATGTGATAGGTACAATACTGTGAATGATGTAACAATGGAAGATGTTGCTGCCTTTGCTGATAAGTTTTTAAGTCAGTTATATGTCCAATGTCTAGTCCAGGGTAATATATCAAAGGAGAATGCTCTCCAAGTTTGTTCAAATATTGTGAATACTTTGAAATGTAAACCACTTCCACCAGAACTCTTTCCTCAAACAAGAGTCATGGAGATTCCCCATGGAGAAATGTGCTGCAGAGTAAAGTCATTCAACAAGACTGATACCAATTGTGTCACAACAAACTACTACCAGTCAGGCAAAGCTACAATCCGGGATGTCTGCATTGCTGAAATGGTGGTGATGTTGCTGGAGGAGCCCCTTTTCAACATCTTGCGTACAAAGGAGCAACTAGGCTATGATGTCTCAGCACTTACTCGAGACACATTTGGTGTGTACCAATTTTTAATCAACAACTCAAAAAGTTTTAAAAAATTATTATTATTTAATTTTATTAATGGTCTCTTAATTTTTTGCAGGAATCCTTGGATTTTCTATTACAGTTGTATCTCAATTTGATAGATTTTCAGTTGACCATGTTGATTCAAGAATAGAAGCTTTCCTGCAAACTTTTATGAAGGAACTCAAAAAGTTGAAATCTCCTGACTTTGATGAAGTTCTTCAGTCTCTCATTAAACTGAAGCAATGCACTGATCTCCACCTTAAAGAAGAAGTTGATCGAAATTGGGAAGAAATGTTAAATCAGGAGTATATATTTGATCGAAAGAGAAGGGAAGTAGAGTTCTTGAAAGATTTAAAGCCTGCTGTTGTATGTAAATGGTTTAACTCGCACGTAGCATGTGGAAACAAGTCAAATTTCCGAAAACTTTCTGTCCAAGTTGAAGGGTTTAGCAAATCCACCAAGGATGATACTGATTTTGATGAAAATAATATGTCAAATGACCTCGAAGTTCAAATTGAAGAAGAAGCTGAATGTTTAAGTGGAATGAGGCAAGTGCCTGACAAATTTGAATTACAGTTCGTCAGCTCGAGTAGCATGCATTCAAAGGAATACTTCATCACTGATGTTAACGCTTACAAAAAAAATCTCTGTGTCTACCCGCCTCATAAAGTTGTTGCTTAAATAGATTAAGAACTGCCCGAGCTGCCTCTCTCAATCTGACTTTTTTTTTATCTTGATCTTAGCAACTCTCGGAGGAAAATCATTTGAAGTGATTGTTTGATTTTGTTGTGGTAAATGCATTGGTTTTAAGCACTTTGCAGACTTTGATTCAGTGTGATGGGTTTTTACCATCTTAAAATATTGTTCAAAATTTACCCTTGAAAAATACATTTTTTATGTTTAAAGTTTGCCTTGCCTATGATTTGAATCATCATTTTGGATCAATTTAAATCAAGTGTGTCAATACTGAAGCACCTTGCGATTTCACTTTGTGTGTTCTTGCCACTGAGATTGTATTTTAAGGTAAAGCCACCAGGTTTTGGAGACAGAATTTTCAAATTGTTAAAAGTTGTATCTCTTTGCATTTGTTATTATATTTTATACTATTCAATCAAATTTTGCCATTTACATATGTATGGAATTTCTGCGAGTTAAAGCTTGTCTATTGTATTTGAATATTTCTTATTTTATAATAATTTATTGCATTGGAAGAATTTAAAAAACAAAAAAACAAAAAAAACTGTCCATTATAGTTGTTGGTTTCTCGGTTGCTTATCTATTAGGACACTTCATTGTCCCAATCCAACTGTGACTCGTCATCAGATAGAGCAGATTCTGCAGGGTCTATGGATTTCATTTCATTGTTCTGAAAGATAATATTAAGAGGGTATATGAGGCATGACCCAGTACTACTTAAACAGTTAAAGGGACAAACTGCAGTACCTGAATTTTGGAAGGGATGTTAGTTCTTGAGATACTTTGAGTCATTGTGGAGATCTCGTGAGACTCTTGCTTTACCGGTGGCCTGGAAAAGAAGACAGTTAGCATGCTCACATATTCATAGGGAAAGCAATCTAAATATCTCAACAAACTCACGGTTTGGAATCATCGTTTACAGACTGATCAGGAACTGGTTTGTGACTTCGAGCATTAGACTTCTGAGCACCATCATCATTCTGTACTTGGATGGGATTTTTCATTTTTTTCTCAATTGCATTAGAACCTCTCAACTTTAGCCGGGAGTAAATAACTTCTTGAGCATCCCTGTTGTGCGTTACCTGCAAATCACAACACCGTTACCTCCATTGTAACCTGTCTCAGCATTGCAATGGCCTTACGTCAAAACCCCCTACATACGCCGAGCAGTAGATAGCACTCCTTCCGAAAATCAGGATTGAGGCTTTGCCTGATCACAGCAGCTAAGGATGAAGAGACCATCGTATGATTATCCATCTCGAAACGCTGAGGTCACTCAACCTGAAAAGAGAACGGCGGTCAATTTTGAAAACTTCCCGTCAGTTGACATCTGCAACTGACACATACAAGGTGACCAACAAGCAGCACTACTCGTTTCTTGTCACAATCTTAAAATTTTCATTAAACAAAACTTTATATTCTAATTTAAGAACATTTGATTGGTACGAAAAAGACCCAAAAAAGGAGACGGTCTGACTGTATTGGCCGGGCTGCTGCGCAGCTCCCACTCCCGGGCGCGATCCCACGACTGCACACCGCGGGGACTTTTGGCTGCTGGGTTACCCCCCTGGCCCGATTCGCCCCTCATTATGCAACCTGGCCTCCTCAGACTCCTCCGAGGAGTCCATGTTGACGGCGAGCTTCGTGCGGACGCCCAGTCAACATGACTCACTGCACAGCAGGACTCCCAGCCTCAAACCATCCTCATCTCCCGGCCTCCAGGTAGCTGGATTACAGGAGTATGCCATCACTCCCAGCCATTGATGTAGGAGCGTGGTTGGAGTATGTATGTACGGGTCGCGGTTCGACACCCGCCAGTGCTGTTTCCCCCTCTACCGTGTTTTTCGCTTTTCGGGGAACCGTGCTGCCAACCTTTGAACTGCCAACGAGGAACAACAACTCCTACGTGTGCAGTCGGCCTTACCAGCGGCACTGTCACCTTTCTTTTCCCACCTGGTAAATTGTTAAAACTAAACCTCACCCAACTCTGAGGTAAGTCCAAAGTATTAAAGTCGTCCCCAAAGAGTTGAGTGTAGGGTTGGTTGCATCGAAGCGCGCGCGGAGCGACCACATTTGAAAGTAACTGCATCCCGAGCATCAGTGGTCGCAGAAGTTTCCATTGTTGCATACCGAATCCGTTAGTCTTAATGTGTGTGTTTCTTTTTTTTAGGGGGCTTTGCTGCCACCGCATGTGTATGCTCAACAGGTTCCCCACTGTCCGGCCTTCGAGGGCCGACCTGACCCAGGACTAGGGTCGGCCAGCCAGCCAGCCCCGAGGCTGTGCGCTCCGCCATGCTGACGCAGACGCGGGGCGACGGAAGGAAAATGCGAGGAAATGCTCTATTTGAGCGCGACGCCCCGGACGGCCGGGCCGCTGGTGCAGTGACAGACCGAACCGGACGAGGCTCACTACCGGCCGACCAGCAGAACCGGTCCGGTGCGGGGCGGCAGAGCCGCAGCACCGCGCAGCACAGACAGACCTGCAGGTTTTCTAAAGGGAAGTTCGCCTCGGGGAGTCCTGGAGTCCCCCATTAGACGCGCGTCGTCCATGCGACGCCACGTCACGCCGCGCCACGCCGCACCATCATCATGCCTATCATTACCGCGTCGGAGATTTATCGTTTCGCAAAACTTTTTACGACACGCCGGATCAAAACCCCCCGGCCGCCTGTCGCTCGGCTCGGCTCCACCGCGCGTGACAGTGCCACCACCGCCAAGACGGAGCTAACCGCCGCACAGTGGGCCAGCCTGACGGCTTGGCGTCTCGGACGCGCCGTTTCATTCTCTGGCCGTCCGGGACCTGGCCGTCGTGGAGTAAGCAGGCGTCCTGGGTGCCCGCAAGCCGCACGAGCTGGGCGGTCTAGGCGGCGCGCAATTTCGTCATTGATCGTAATCCTCCTTCCCGGTCCAGCAGCGCCAAGCCGAGGCTGTGGGCCGGAGCAGTCACTCTTAAAAACTCCATAGTGCGGCGGCGAGTAAGCAGTCAGTCTTAAAAACTCCACAGTGCAGCGGCGGAGCAGACGGTAGAACAAGTACTCTCCTGAAAATGGGTCCGGGAGATTTTTTTCAGCGAGTATGGGGCGCCACCGCGCGGGACCTTCAACGGATTCGACGCCGCCGAACGGCTGCTCGAGTAGTGGAACCATCGGCAACCTTCGGCCCGGTTTGCCGCTGCCGCCAGGCTAGGCTGAGACAGGCATAAAGAGTAATAAAAGGCCGCGTCGGGGGAAGGGGAGGGGGAGAGGCTGGGCTAGAAGGAGAGAGTGAGAGGGCAGGGCTGCCGGTCCTGCCACCTCAGGGCCGCAGGGGCGTTTCTGTCGACCTTTATCATCGCAGCACAAGGCAGTCTGCAGTCCACATCGCGCGGCCGAGCGAGCCAGATCGCCATAGGCAACCCGCTGGCCGCGGTGTCTCGCGGGCCTGCCTGCCTGGCTGCTTGCAGGCGGCCGAGCAGGCGGCCCACGCGACGCGCCTCGAGGAGAAGAGAGCCACGCCGGCCCCACGTGGGAACAGACAGGGAGCCACAACAAACAGGGAGCCGGCAAGACGTCAAAATTCGATGTCCCAATCCTCACATCCCAACATCGAAATTTGAAGTCCCAATTGGCCCGTGTGTGTGTGAGAGAGAGCAAGAGAGGGGGGCGTGCGTGTGTGTTTACATGTTGCGCACGGTGGTTGGCGAGGTTCCAGCATAGCGAGCGGCCAGCTGAGCACACCGCGCCGCGGCGGGCTGCGCGGACGCCCCGCCCCGCCCCGCCCCGGGACGCCCCGCCCCGCCCCGCCCCGCAACGCGCTGCCCGCGGCCGATCCCGACCTCACCTCAGTCGGAGTGTTGCGGCAGCGGCAGCAGCTACCCGCGATCCTCGCCGCGCCAAGCAGCAGCCGTGCCGTTCTTGCTGCTGCGCTTCGTCTATCAGCCGCGGCGTGGCCAAGCGAGGCGTGCTGCTGGACCCTCGCCTGGTCTTGAACCCGCGCCCCGTTCGCGCCGACACGCGCGCTCCCCAGCCGTGGACGTCCCCCCGCCTCAGTACTCCGCGCGCGCCTTGCCCCGTCGACCCGCAGTGGACCGCGCACCGCGACAGAACGCAGGAACAGGGCTGCGCCGCGTCCGGCCCCGTCGCTTTGGGATACCATTTGCCGCAGGTGAGGCAGCTAGCCGCGGGCAGAGGACCGCCCGCGCCACCGCAAAGCAGAGCGCCAGTGCCTTTTGGTGACGGAAGAAATGTGCATGCACCAGCGATGCACACATGGTCCACCGCACAGAGCGCGCTCTTTGTCATTGTTGTTGTTATTGTTGGATTCCACGTGTGTGCGTGTCCGCGTGCGGCCCATGGCCAGGCGCTCCATAGTGGTTTGACGCGTCCCGCCGTATGCACAATGCGCTGCGCTGTGGCCGCCGCGCCACGCCACGCCGCCATGCGCCGCTGTCCCGATGGTCGCTGGCGTCGCTGGCTGTGCCGTTGGCGGCGGCGCTGCATACACGTGCAGACACACACACACACACACACACACACACACACACACACACACACACACACACACACACACACACACACACACACACACACACACCACACACACACACACACACACGTGGCGACTGCATTGTCTTTTCGTGACGGAAAGCAAAGTGGTGGCGGTCCGAGCTGTGGCCGGCACGGCGCGCTGCGCGCAGCCTTGAAGCGTTTATTAGAATACCGGCGAGGATCCGCAACGCCCCGCCCCGCCATGTGCTATCCTCAACCCGCCCCGCCCCGCCCGCGGCCACCGTCCGTTTTGCAAGGACGCTGCTGCGATGCCGTTGCGGCCGGCCGCACCGAAAATAAAACGGGAGCCAGTGCTGCGCCCTGGCGTCACTAGCGTCACTGGCGTGCGGAAAGGTGGTAATAACGACGACGACGAGCAGCTGTGCGCACCAAGACTCAGGACTCAGACCCTCCGTGGATTCGCCGCCCCCCCCCCCCCAACACCGAAGGGTCTCATAATGTGCCAGCGGCAGTCTGATTGGACACTCGACTGACAACAACAACAACAACACGTTGATCCTAGAGGCGGTGCGGTGGTCGTACCAAGAACACGGTCGTCGGCGTTAAGGACGTTACAGACGGACACAGAGCACCTTGTCAAGCATGCGCACGTGCGATGCCCGTCCGTGCCTGCCGGCCTGCCCATCTGTATTTCCTGTTGCCCGTCCGTTCGCCCGTCTGCCTTCGCCTGGATGTGTCTTTCGCGAGCACGTGTGCGTGTGTGCCGGCTTGCGCCAGTGCGCGTGCTCGAGCGTGCGGCCCTGTGCCTTCGGCAAGGCGCGTGCACGTCTGTGTGAGCGTGCGCTTGTTGGGGGCGTGTTTCGCAATCCTGATAATGATAGACGGCGGCCGGTCAAATGGACACACCCTTGTCCTGCCTCGCCCGGAGGGGCTCGGCGACGGTTGTGTACTGTATGCTCGTGTGTGTGGGGGGGGGGAGGGGGGCTGTGTGTAGGCGTATGCGTTCCCGCCGTCCATGCAGAAAGATGTCCTGCGATCAGTCAGCCAGCAGGCAGAAGAAAGCTTTCCCGACTGGCTGACGAGGTGCTGGCGCCATGCACTTTCGACCCGCTGTGGCCTCAGAGACCCCTCAGCCTGCCTCGGCCCATCAGCGCGGCTTTACGGCGAGAAAACCTGCCGCCCTGCGGCCGCAGTGTCCGGTGGTCTAGCCGCAGGGCTGTCTGCCGTCGTGCCGTCTGGCGGCCGCACGCACGCACACGCACGCACACGCACGCGAGGCGACACTCAGGCCTTTCGTGGCCGGGCAGTCACTCATGCACTCCGCTCTCCCGACCTGATCCATCTCGAGTCCCGTCCACTTAAAAAGACGAACTGCACGCCGAGTGGCGGAGGCCGGGGCCGAGCGCCGTGTGAGTAGGCAACGCGGAGGTGACCGCGGCAGCCGTGCGGGCTGCTTGCCTACGGCCGCGGCCGAGCGCCGTGCGAGTAGGCAAGGCGGTGGTGACCGCGGCAGCCGTGCGGGCTGGTTGCCTACCGCCGCGGCGCTGGACCCGTCTGCTCGTTTGCTGGTGTGCAGAGCAGACCGATGCGTCACTTTGGCAGGCGGCCATCCCGGCCAGCACGTGGCGGCGTGGCTAGGCTTGGCCCTTGGCCCGCGGCCCCGCTGCTCCGCCCCAATTCCTCAGGGACGACGACAACACCCGGCAGACGAGGCGCGGTGGAGCCTTCAGCCTTCAGCCCCGGTGACCCACTGCCGCCCCTTCCATCCCCCGAAATAATTCTTTTCCGCCACAGGCTGCTTCCACGCCGTGCCTCCGTCGCCCTGTCTCGCTCGCACTCACGGGGCGTTCCGTTGCGGCGCGAGAGAGACAGCGCGACGCTGTCTGGAGTGAGTCTCCAGTCCGGGGTCCGCAGCGCTTTCCTTTGTCTCGGAGCGCGCTGCCTCGCGCTTGGCGTTGCGTGATTCGATCGACCGGCTCCGTAAAAAGAGAGAGAGGGTCAGCGACACCACTTGGCTCACGCCGAGGCGGGCAGCTGGACCTCTCAGGCCGAGCGGACCCAAAGCAGCACGCCAAAGAAACGCCAAAGCAGCACCAGCCAAAGCGCGCTCGCCGTGTTGCCACTCACCGTGTACCGGCCTCCAGCCAGGCGCCGCAGCCGCGCTACTCCAGCCGCAGATTCCAGGCGGCGGCCAGACGGACTCAAGCCACCCACCAACGCACCGCCGTGCTGCAGCATGCTCCAGGATCGCCGCGAATTTCCTGGCCGGATCCTCGGGCGCACGCGACGGCAGGCGCACGCCGTGCTTGAAATGATATGGGTCAAGGAGGGCGGCGGCGCGATGCTCCCCGCAAGGCCAAGCAGCGCGCCGCGCTGATAGACCAGATCAAATCAGGAGAGTGGGTCTTGCATCGCCGTCACCGACGTCGTGGAAAAAGGCAGTGATTGTGCGCTCGGTCTTTACGACTGCATCGCACCGCGGCGCCCTATCGCGCACTCGCAGGCCTATTCCGAACAGTGCTCCATCGCTCTGCCTCTCTCGCACGAGTGTGAGAGAGAAGGAGCTGCTGGCCGATTAGAGCCGCGACGCAGTAAGGGGCGTTGTGCGCGGTGGGCAGCGAGTCGCAAGGGGCTGTGGCTGGGTGCGACGGCAGCGCGCCGAGCGGTGGAAAAACACGGGAAAGGTCCTTTGCTCGCGCAATGTCCAAGCGCTCAGCGTCGCGCTGTGTAATGTTTTTGAAAGAAACAAAATGGGCGCGAAAAGAAGCTGTGGGAGCATTAATTAAATTGCTCAAGGACCTGCTGCAGAGAAGTGGGTGTTTCAAGGGTGTTTCCCACGGGGAAAACAGCTTCAAATTCCGATCACGACGTTGGAGGACGGCCCCTGCTGCAGACTGATTCCGAGAGTCGTTTTCGCTCTGTCTTCCTTGCACACAGACGGGACGGGAGAGAGAGGGAGACGGAGCGTGCACGTGGCGCATTATTTTCGGCAGGCATTCCAAGGACGGGGCGAGGAAAGTGCGTGGCCTTGAACGCTCCGACCGCGGGGCCGCGCACCGCGCTCAGCCACGACGCCGGCACGCGCGGCGCAGCGCGGCGCCCGCCGAGGAGGCGGAAGCACATAAAGGTGGACCATAAGGAGATACTAGCCGGCGAGGCGCCGTGCGCTCTGAATTTGGCGCGGAAGTTTGAGACAAATGTGGCGGATGCTTCGGCATCGCCATCGCCTTGCGAGGCTGGCTAACGACGCGACATCCAGCCAGCAGGATCCAGCCAGGATCCAGCCAGGATCCAGGCCAGCGCAGCGCGGCCGGCCAGTGGCGTAACCGCGCGTGCGGATCCAAGATCCGAGGCGGGCATAATGCGAGGCCCGCGGCGGCCGCAGTGCGCGGTGCACTCGGCGCGCGTTGCAGCGCGCAGACCTGGAAGAGGCATCCGACAACTTGATGGACGACTGGTCTCTCGGAGTCCTCGCACGCAGCGCCGCGCAGCGCACGCCAGAGCAGTGCGCCGCAGTGCAGTGCTCTCCGAGTGTCAAGCACCTCGCCGAGTCTGGCAGCCCCGCCCCGCCGCCCCGCCCGAGGAGTGCACCGCGACCGCGCGCCGGGACAGGCCGCGCCAAAAGTTTGTAGTACGACGCGCACCTCGCGGCCGGCCGGAGGGGAGCACGCCGGAGTCCTCGGTGTTGGGCCGGTCCGCCGCGCGGGGGGTCTGGGGTTGCTCGGCACGTCGCGAACGGCAGGAACCTGGCCAAGCCGAGTACGGCGGCCGGCGGTTTCGCCCTTGAACTTGAGCATGACATGACACAGACACATGCTCTTGGCCGCCGGCGAGTGTACCGACTGCCAGAGGGGCAGAGGACGCGACCGTCTAATTGCCGCCGAAACCACTGGCGGCTGATTCCGCTCGTCTGCCTCTCTCGCACTCTCGACAAGGGTGCCTCTGTCATTGTGCGAGAAAGACAGCGCGACCAGAAACGCTGGGTGGAGTAGCTGGCTGGCCACGGCAGCGTGTGTGGTTCCCATCAGAGGCACTGATTGAAGCGGCCTAGGCAGCCGGCCTGGCGACCATCCGGCGCGTCGTCTCGTCTGCCCAGTCATTCCGATTCCATGTCTCGGTCGCACTCGTGGGGCCTGCCGCAGGGATGCGAGAGGGACAGCGACAAAACGATTCTTCGGAATCGCTCGGCTGGCCCGTCGCCTCGCCGCCCCGCCCCGTAGGCCGGCAACGACGACGGCACGCAACAATGGCATCGGTTTCCCGGCAGGCGCAGGGAAGGCCGCCCCGCGCCGCCACATTTTATATCCCTTCCGGCTCCGGCACTCGCGCCGCCATGTGAAAATTTCCAGTTAAATACCACCATAAAAAATTGAAAAAAAAAAAATCGTAGCAAAATTTTAAAAGTAAACCATCCTAAGCGCCTGCTGAAATTGAGGTGGGTCGGGGAAGGCACAAACGCCCACGCCGCAAGAAAACAAAACGAAATTGAATCGTGTCTTCCGCGGGCAGTGGCAAGGTGAGGAGCATGCTACGGTGAAAATAAGAAATAAAAGCTGCTAGAAGCAAGGCCACGCGGTCAAGGTGTCGGGCAAGTGGTTATCCCCCCAAAGGTAGGCCCCCTGCCGCCCCTGCCCGTCGTTGTCGTGACGACCGGATTTCCAAAGCGGCGGCGTTCGCTCGTGGGCGAAGAGTTTCTTAGATCCGGCTCCGTGTACATTCGCTAATGGCCAGTGTCTGGTGTGTATGTACAGTGAGTCGAGCGGAGGCGGTGACCTAACCTCTGCTAACTGGGGAATTCCCTATTGCTTATCTACCCTCAACCCGCGTTGACACTTTCGGTAGCGCTATAGATTAGCTCATCACGAGGCGTCCGCAACAGTAACCAGTACCTCCACGCGGCGACACCTAGGGAGGACTTTGTTTTTGCGAGTATCCTGAAAACTGGTTGGAACTAGTTACGGCTGCGCGGCGGGCTCCGCCTGTTCGTCGTGCTGCGCATGCCGCGAAACAACACTGCCACTGTCCCGCATCCCGCAACGACCCCGCCAAACGGTGCCTCTATTCAAACGCGCGATCTTTAGAATCCTGGCAAATTTATAAGGCCCCGTCGTTTCAGCTGACATTTGCCACGGTTTTATGGGGAAAGACCATTTGAGAACACGCAGCGCGCAGGCGCGCGCTGCTACTGCCGCCTCGGCCGCCGCCGCCTGACCTTGCTCGCTAGCGCCACCTGTGGGCGCTGGCGCGAACTACCACGCGGCCCAGCTGAGCCTGCCAGCCAGCAGCTGGTCGCAGTGTAAATATCAACAAACAGACAGCCTGAGGTTTGGTTGAAGCGACCTGCCTTTTGTGCGCTGTTTGGGTGTCAAGGTGCGTACTGGGCGTGCAGAAGGGGCACAAGGAATGTCGTCAAAGTTGCGCTCGACTTCCGTGGTTCAAAAGCCAGGCGGAGGAGCGTTTATAGCGCAGATCGAAGATCCTTTGTTTCGCGTGCTAGCGCTCGAGCGTCATGGCGCTGGCGAGTCCTGTCAGGTCCTGTCGCGAAAGCGCGTCCAGGCCGCGCTGCGCGCTGCGCCCCGCCTGGAGTGAGGTTATTTTGCTGGCAGGGCTCGCATCGGGGCGATGCTCCTTTTTGTTGTTCGCGCAGTGAGTGTCGTGGCTTTAGTTGCGAGAGTGAGAAGTAGTCGTGATGAAACTCGGTGGTTGTGGCGCGGCGGTGCGGGCCTGTGCGGGCCGAGCGGGGCGTAGCGTAGCACAGCCTAGCGCCTAGCGCAGCATCGGTGCCAGGCTAGTGCCCTGGCTCCCTTCCAGCCAGTTCGCGCTTCGCCCGACACTTCGGCTTCACAAAAAGCACGACGCCGCCGCCCGAGCGGTACAGGCGCAGGCATTTTCGAGGGCAGTAGACGAGTTAGTTTTATTTGACGGGGCAAGGGGATGGTGTAGGGGTGGGGGAGGGAAGTCTAGAGGGCGCTCAAGGCTGCACTGACACTGATGCATTTCAGCGAACCTGCGCATCTGCCCTGCCCCCGCCTCTTCCCTTCCGCGTCCCGCCCCATATCTGTGTGAGTGTGTGTGTGTGTGTGAGTGTGTACCCGCGCCAGAAACCCGTAGTACCTGATGCCTTAATAGCGCCAACGCCGTCTCTCTCTCTCTCTATCTCTCTCTCTATGCTGCAGGGTTATGAAATGGTTATTATGCCATAGGCACTCAAGTGTGCTACAGCCGCCAAGCATGTAGTTTGATGGGCAGCACACTAGCCCATTCCTGCTGTTTTTACCTGTCAATGGATACTTTTGTATCGATGGATCAACGTCCCCTGCAATGAGTCAATTACCCATATCTAATCAGGTTTCTGTTTTCTGCTTTCAGATTTCATGTGAAAAATGCCAACACTTGTGGAAGCTTTGGAGGGCAAATATGGCCCGGAAGACGTTGAAGGCATTGATGAGGGTCTTCCGATAGCAATTTATGTGCCAAGAAAAGGACCCAGAAATATTGTCCCATCCTTGTTGGTTCTAAATGACTGTAACATTGACTCAGCTGGAGATGAACGTGATCTACAGAAAAAGTGCCATGTTGTTGAAGAGCTGGATCTTGCTCAAAACAATATAACTCACTGGAGTGATGTAAGTAGTATTCTTTTGGGTTTAGTAAATTAACATTTAATTGACAAGATTCCTTTAACATCTTTATTGTCTTACCAGGTGCTCACAATCCTTCGGCTCATGCCGCAAGTGAAGTTTGCAAATTTAAGCTTTAACAACTTGGCAGAGGAACTGACAGATGAATTGTGTAACAAGGAGACGCACACACCATTTCCACTTCTTCGCAATCTGGTACTCATATCCACTCATGTCAGTTGGTGCACAATAAAAAAGCTCTTGAAGCTACTTCCGAAGTAAGCAAATAAGAAGACCAAAAATCTTTCTTTTTTGTTTTACATTTTGCCGTTATTTTTGATCTCATTTCTTTGCTTTGTCCTTTAATTAGCTTGGAGGAGTTGCATCTAAGTTTGAATGACTTTAGCACTGTAGAGTTAAGTGACCTCTCAGCAGATATTCACCAAAATATCAAAAGATTACATTTCACTGGTAATTATGTTTCTTTAATTATCTGCCCATTTTAAATCTAATATAGCTGGCAATTAAACATTAATGCTTTTGCAGGGAACCCAATTTGTCGGTGGTGTGAAATATCCAATTTGGGGAGATGTTTTCCAGCTTTGGAGTCCCTTGTTCTGGCAGATTGCCCCCTTTTGTCACTTGATCCCTCTGTCCCAAGTTAGTTACACTGATCTTCTAAGAATAATCCTAATCCTCTTTAAAATCAAGTGCGAATGTTAAAATTGTTTTCCATTTTCCAGCTGAAAAATGTAAAATTGATGACAGTGAGGAATCGGAAGATTCTTGCTCATCATGTGGAAGCCCTCCAATGCAGTATGGAAGATGTGAGAGCGAATGCGAATCAGCTGGACCAAAACCTTACTCATCACATGATGTGTTCCGGCAATTGCGCTCATTGAATCTGACCAACACGCATATAGCATCATGGGATGACATTGACCGCCTTTCATGTTTTCCGGCTCTCCACTGTCTTCGCATCAATGGTTGCCCCTTATTTGAGGTAGCAACATAAATATCAGCTTGGGATTGACTAGGGGGTTGAGTTCCTATGTTTTTATCTTGTAAAATAATAAATTGTAATTTTTTTCTTAGGAATACACTGAACATGAGCGCAGACAACTTCTAATCGCTAGGTTGCCCAATGTCCAAACCTTGAATGGCGGTGGAGTTATTAGTCCAGAAGAAAGGGAAGACGCAGAAAGAGCATTTATTAGATTCTACATGGAAAAGCCGGAGAGTGACCGACCAGAGAGGTATGAATTCTGAATTTTAAGTAGTCTCCCTCTGTCTTGAGGACTTCAATTATTTCAACCCCTTCCTGAATGAAGAACTGTATCCCCTTCCTAACATGTGCAGATATGAAACTCTGCTGCGATCAAAAGGCTGGAATGACAATGATTGAATTGTCGGCAATGGGGCACCAATGACCTCTCAGCCAGGTTGGCGTTTGGTGGTGTTTTAATACCAGATTCAGTGTTTTCACCAGCTAGCAAAAAGGAAAATTGATTTCAAAATATTTTTATTAATGTGTTGCCAATGTTTTCTGATTTTAGGTACGGAAATCTTCTTGGAGTTCATGGCCGCCTTGACCCCCTAGTCAACATTGATCTCTCGCCTGAGAAGAGAGTAAAAGTGAAAATTGTTTGGGGCGACAAGTCAGAGATCAAAAGCATCAATGTTTATCAGACTGTAAGAATTTTTACTTTTCAGTCATTTAATACTGTGTCCAAATTACTCATGCACTGTACTTTATGTTTCAGGTCAGTGAACTAAAAAAGACCTTGGAACCAATTTGCGGTATTGCAGCATCCAAAATGCGCCTCTTATACATTGATCAAATCTACTTGGACACACCGTGTCAACACGAATTCATGAAATATCCGAATAAACAGCTGTATAGTTACAACATAACTAGTGGAGATGAGGTGCATGTAGAAACAAAATAGTCATTTTAAAATGTGTGGAAGTTGCCCAATTATTCATTCACCTATAGGTGATACTTTGAGTAGGTACTGAAGTGAGATTAAATATGTAACGGTTTTGTTGCATAGATTAATTTTTACTATAACCCCCCTATCAAATGATTCTTGGTGATGATCATCAAGTTTCCTTTGTGAAAATGGCTTTTTATTAACATTTAAAATGTGATATTGGGCTTAACAGAAATTGAAGAGAACAATTTTATTTTCCCCCTTGAGTGTCAGTTATTCATGTGATATACATTTGTCAGTTTCAATTATCCTTCCTCTTGACTGGCCCTTCAGATTGAATGATTTTCTCCTTTTGTGTAGAAATTTTAATGAAATTTGAAGTTAGTTAAACTTTTGCTGCCCGCCTACTGTCTTTCCTGTGATTTCCTAGGGACAGATTACAAATTGTCATTGTACTTGAGGGCTAATATTTCTTAAGTGTTTTGTGGAAAATTGGTTAATTATTCATTTTTGTTTTGATTGAAAGTTTTACAGTTTTTGAAATAACAGCAGTTTTTCCTCTACTGCTGTTGTCATAATTTTATTCATTAGAGTTTATTGATTTGGTTTTGAATAAAATCAGATGGTAGTTGTCAGGACAGCAGAAAATGCATATGTTACCCTCACATATATGAAAAATGTGTTTCAACATCATGTTACCTACCTGGAGACAGAGTGTCAATCATTTCCTGACAAGGCTATTGTGATATAGTAAATAAGGTAATGAGTATTTTTATTGTGCTTAGTAAATATTGCTTGTTGTTGATGAGATTTGATTTAGTTGGCAAACAATGCCCTACCTTTTCAAACATTAAATGTTTTCACGAGGTTTGAATGGGGTCAAATATTGGTGGTGGTTTTAGTTTGAATGTGATATAAGCTCAGAATCAGTTACATCTGGGATGAACTTCCAACTCGTTTATCTCATTGGAACTGATTACAGTGATTGTAAAAGCTGGAATCCGACTTTGTAAAATTAACCAATGCGTAGTGTTTGTGTGTCTTTACCACATAATGTCGTTTCTTTTGCCATACATGTATGTAGAAACACTTTGTTTGAGTAAGTCTGATTTCAATCCTGAATTCTGCAGCTGTTTTGACAGTTACAACCTGTACTGAAATTTTAATCTGCATGCTTGTTTGTTTTTGTGCTATTTTTATTCCTTTGGAGTCATTACTCTTGGTTCTTTTCTGGATTTGTGATTTGCATGGTTTCCTTGTTACTTGTCATGAGCAGATTTGCAGCTCCATGGTAAATTCTTTTCGCTTTCATGAAAATTAAAATTCTATTCATTGTCAACAAGATATGAAAAAGTAAATGAAATAAGTAATATGTCTGTAGCTGTGATATTGTGTGAACTATAAACTCAATTAGATTCTTTCATAAAAATAATAAGATTTCTGAATTTCAAAATGTCTCATATCATGTGGGAGATTTGTTTTCTTCTCCAGAAATCAAGTGAAAAGTGTTTCAGAAATGTGCCCAGAGACTTGTGTACAAAGAACAGAAGACCGAAATTGTTCTTCTTCATATGTCTGACTTATCTGCCTTACACTTTTGTTTCTCTTACTAATTACATTGAGTTCTGAGAGCATGTATAATGTTCGTCTCCAAGCACTCAATTGCAAATAGGTTCTCTATAAAATGTTATGCATGTTTTTTGCTTACTGTAATATAGAATAGTTGTAGTCATGTTTATCAATTTCATTGTCAGTTGTAAATGTTAGTTTCTGAGTCATGGAAAAAGCACTTAATTTTTTCCACACAAGAGTGATGCAGTAGTTCCTGGATAGCGATTGAAATTGAAAGGATTTTTGTGTGTGGTAAGAAAGTGGTTAATTATGTTAAAGATTGTATGTCCAGTATTAGTAATAAGAGATATTGTGGATGATTAATTAAACTTTGAGCATCAGATATGTTTCTTAAGGTCTATGCTGCTAGAACTGTTCCCTTATACTATTTTTTTTTTTTTTTTTTCATTTTATTCCCTGAAGATTGTCAGTTGTGCTAATGCAAGCTTTGTATTTATTTGCAATGTTTATTGCATTTTCGACTTCATTTTTGTCTGTTTACCAGTCGATCTTGGCACAATGTAATTAGGGGGTGACAATTTTTGTGAGCGACTTCTGTTCTCACTGTTGAATAAATGTCTTCTTTTGACTTTAAGGATGTTGCACCTGGTCACTATAAATCCTTTTCCTTTAGTGGGTCGGAGGAAATCCACATTACCTGAAGGGCCATATGGTCCCGGCGGACTGACGGCGCGGTCTGCGGGCCCCTCGGGCCTCGGGCACCGGCAGTCCCCGTCATGCACATGATTGGCGACAAGCCGTACGCGAGGGAGGGGGAGGTGGGGGCAGTCGTCGCCATCCGCGCTCCGCGCCCACTCGCACACACACAACAGGGCCCCCTATGCGTGCGTTTCCTCGCTCCAGCAAATTGTTGAGGCTGGATGGGCGGCAGAGACAGAGGGGAACGGCGGTGGCGGGTGGAGGGGTTCACGGGGAGCAGGGCAAAGTGAACTGTATCGCTGCGTGGCGCTGCTGCTGCTGCCCGTGCCCGCCCCTTCCCCACACTCCTCCCCCCGCGTGTCCCGCACGGCCCGCACCCCGCGCGGCACCGTGCTGCGACAGGGCGTGCATGACCAGCAGCCGGAGACCCCGTCGCCGCAGCGCCGCCGTGGCCGCGCAGTGGCCGCGCAGAGCGCAGCTGGTCCAGAGCCGCGCTCCACGTCCTCCGCGTCCGCCGCGGCGCGACGCTCTGCCCGGCCTGCGCACGGCCGCCGCCTCTGGCCGCCGCCGCGCCTTCCACCCCTCCGGCCAGCAGAGCGATGGCCGCCCTCCCCAACCTGGATACGCAGCGCGCACCGGGGAAGACCACTTGGCTGTGACTGAGGTGAGTTAGCAGGCAGTGCAGACACCGCACAGTGGACCAGACCAGAACACCGGCGCCGGCGGCAGCCGAAACTCGAGACGAGTTTTGCGCTCCAGAGTCGCTAAACAGGACTCGAACCCAATGTGAGACCCCCACCGACGGATTCCTCGTTCTGCACCCTTTCGCAAACTGCCCTCTGGCTGCTGGCTGGGACCGCAGCTTCTTTGACTTTCTGTGAAGCATTTTCCGCAGGTCTCTCTCCGTCCGTTCCCTGTTGTCGCATAGTCCGGCCGTCGGGGCAACTCGGTCAACACGCGATAGTGCACGTTCACGTCACTGCAAACGCGCAAACACGTCTAGACCGCCGCCGCCGCCAGGTTGCCGCCCCGCCACGCGTTTTCCATTTGAACCAATTATTTCTGGACGTTGAAATGGCGCAGGCAACTTTTAGATCCATAGCACCCCAGACGGTCCCGCTTGCCTCCTGGTGGACCTGATACCGGAAGATTGTTTCGTCGCCCTGTCTCTCGCACTTATGGGGTGTTCCGGGGTGCGAGAGAGACAGAGCGACAAAACGATCTTTCGGAATCTGGTGGCTGGGGCTCAGTGCCCCCCGCGCACGTCCTCGTCGACATCCTGGCGGGCCCCGCGCTGGTGCAGGGACGCGTCCGCGGCGGCTGGCTCTGGTCCGCGGCCTCACGCCCACCGGTGCGCCGCGCCGCCGCGTCAACGTCAACGCCGCGTTCGGACGCAGCCAGGGCCCGCGGCCCTGAGGTGGATTAACGAAGGGAGGGCGACGGGGACCCCAGTTGCCAGTTCCCGGTAGCGGCACCGAATCGCGGGGCAGATTACGGGATTCGAACCCGGCACCCGGCACCGGCCGTTGGAACGGGGGAGGGGTGCAAGCAATCATCCAGCGCCGCACCCTTACTGCACCCGCATGCCGCGCAAGCGATACTGTACGGACTATCGAATCGAACCATCGAATGATCGGGACAAAGAGAGAGAAGGGGAGGGACCGGACCGCGGCTGCTGGAGGCACCGCCACGGGGCAAAAACGACTTTTCCGCGCGAAATTTTTCGCCGCTGACGCTATGTGACGCCCCGCACTGCAAAAGCTCTTGATGCGTAAATGAGCATCCGTCGAGCAGAAGTCTGGGGCCAGTGTGGCGATATAAGTAGGCAAAAATTCCCACGATGCACAGGTGTTGAAAGGGTTGTCTACCTCAGCCTGCTTACTAGACAATTTCTCGGCTCAGCTGACGCAGTGTGGCGATATAAGTAGGCAAAAATTCCCACGATGCACAGGTGTTGAAAGGGTTGTCTACCTCAGCCTGCTTACTAGACAATTTCTCGGCTCAGCTGACGAGATGTTGCCAAGTAGGCAGGCTGAGGTAGACAACTCTTTCGACACCTGTGCATCGTGGGAATTTTTGCCTACTTATATCGCCACACTGAGCTGACGAGATGTTGCCAAGTAGGCAGGCTGAGGTAGACAACTCTTTCGACACCTGTGCATCGTGGGAATTTTTGCCTACTTATATCGCCACACTGTCTGGGGCAGAGGACAGACGGGACCGACGGGGCGCAGTGCGCTGAGGGCTTAATTCCCCTTTTATTCTCCAACCGGTCAGGGGGTCCTAGGGCGGGCGGGGCGGGGCGGGGTGGCTGCAGCGGTCGACAGAAGGCATTTGCCATTGTTCGAAGCGCGGGCCTCAAGCCTGATGTACAGCATGCGTGGACTGCACCGACCAACGTCCGCGGCAGTGGAGGGGCCGCGTTGTGTGCCGTGCACTGTGACGGCCTCGACGGGGAGGGTCGAGGCACGGCCGCCGTCTGAAGCCGTCTGATGCGAGCGCCCGGGAGGTAGGCAGCCCATCGCGCACAGCACACCCTGACTCACAATTGCCAATCTCCCTGCCGTTCGCTGTTCGCTATCCTGGAGAGGAGGGGTTCGCATTCGATGGCCGCGAAACTAGGACGTCGCGCACAAGCACAACTCCTCCTCGGTTTTGAAATTAATTTTGCCTTTGCCGCCGCAACTCTAGTGACGTCTGGAGCCGCGGAGCAGAGGGATGGAGGCGCCCGTGGGCCCCATGGCCTCGCTGCCGCTGGTGGAGGCGATGCGCCGCGGCGCCTTCCCGCCAGCCCCTATCGTCGTCGACAACTACGACTCGGAGCTCAGCCGCTACTCGCGGCCCATGCTCACCATGGCCGCCGTGCTCACCATCCTGGTCATGATCCTGGGGGTGGCCGGCAACCTGCTCACCATCGTGGCGCTGCTGCGGTGCCCCCGGGTGCGCAACGTGGCCGCGGCCTTCATCATCAGGTGAGTGGTGGCGGTGCGAAGCGCTTCTCGGGTTCTCCTCGCAATACTGACCGTGACCCTGCCAGCTTGTGCGTGGCGGACTTGTTGTTCTGCGTGACGGTGCTGCCGTTCTCCGCGTCCCGCTTCATCCACGGCACCTGGACGCACGGCGGCGCGCTGTGCACCGTGGTGCCCTTCATGCGGTACGGCAACGTGGGCGTGTCGTTGCTGTCCATCGCCATGATCACCATCAACAGGTAGAGTGCGGCATGTGTGCATCAAGGTCGCGTCCCGTCCAAAAACTAACCCAAGTTGGTGCAACCCGCAGGTACATCATGATCGCCCACTACGGCATCTACGGCCGCGTGTACCGCACGGGCTGGATCGCCGCCATGATCGTCTTCTGCTGGCTCTTCAGCTACGGCTTTCAGCTGCCGACGCTCGCCGGTGTCTGGGGTAAGCGCGCGTGGGCTGGGGTTCGCATCCCCGCAAAACTAACATTTTTTCTCGGAAACGCACCGACTAAACGGAAGCCCCGCAGGAGTGTTTGGCTTCGACAAGCAGCTGGGCACGTGCTCCATCCGGCCCGACGCGGCGGGCCGCTCCTCCAAGACCGCGCTCTTCGTCACCGCCTTCGTGGTGCCGTGCATCATCATCATCGGCTGCTACGCCCGGATCTTCTGGGTGGTGCACGAGTGAGTTTAGTTAATGAATCGGCCGTCACGGTCCCCGCGTCCGCGACAACTTGCCGCGTGTAGTCCCCCGCCTCATCATCATAATGAACAAGGCGGTGCTTCTCATGGTGTAGTCTAGTCGCCCTGTTTCCGCCCATGCAGGTCCGAGCGGCGCATGCGCGCGCACGGCGCCCGGTCCGCGGGGACGGGGTCCTTGGCGGCGCCCAAGCAGGGCCGCGAGGGCCGCGAGCAGCGCGCCAAGCGCAACGAGTGGCGGATCACCAAGATGGTGCTGGCCATCTTCCTGTCCTTCCTGTGCTGCTACCTGCCCATCACCATCGTCAAGGTCGCTGACCACAACGTGCGCTATCCAGGTGTGTGACGGCGGCCGTGGATCTCCTCAGCATCCAGCGGTTCCCAGCCTCAAGCCACTGTTTGTCGCCAGGCTTGCACGTGACGGGCTACCTGCTGCTGTACCTGTCGGCCTGCATCAACCCCATCATCTACGTCATCATGAACGCCCAGTACCGGCAGGCGTACCGCAGCGTGCTCACCTGCCACCGGCAGCGCCACAGGATGACCGCTAGCACTGCAGGTTAGCGTCTGGACTTCCCGCCGGGCCGCCTCGCCGCTGTAGTCAGGCCTGTGCACGAGGGCGAATCACTCTGTTCTCATATGTGTACTTCAGCGGGGTCCTGGGCCCATATCCAATGTACTCACACTTTACCAAAAAGAAAAAAAAAAAACAACAGCATGTTAGGACGATTTGGCTTTTGATGCAGTAAACAGCGAACATTTCTGCATTTGTGAAATTTGTGGGTAGTATTCAGGGAGTATGCACACTATACCAATACGCATAGTGATTCTTCCTTCTCTTGCGCAGTTCGTTGTGTCTACAAGTTCGTTGTGTCTGCCCAGCGCTGATTGAACGCAGAGTAGCGTAGAGTAGCAGTAACTTGAATGCACCGTCGCGTCGCATGGCCCGCTCGCACCCAGCAGTGCATCTAGCGCACCCACAGCTCGTGCAGTGCAGCATTTTCCTCCTTGCACCGCCTGACTGTTTTATTTTGCGCAGGCCCGGCAGCTAACGTCTCGGGGGATGGGGGTGGGGGTTAGTTCCAGTAAGTGCCACCAGACGGCAGGTAAGTGGCGCGCTCGGCCGGCGTGCTGCATGGGCTGCATGGCCTGCTTGCCCGTCCCGTCCCGATTTGCATGCCGTGTGTGGTCCGGGGGTCCTGCAGACTGCACTCACTCCGAGAGTTGGTTTCGTCACTCTGTCTTGCTCGCACCTATACGTGGCGCCCCATGAGTGCAAGCGAGACAGAGCGACGAAAACGACTCCCGGGATCGGTCTGCACTGCAGGTCCGGGGAATGAGAATGAAGTTAATGAAGCGTCCGACATGGCAGACTGCGCCGGGCGGGCCGGGCCGGGCCGCGCAGATACACGCTGCCTGGGCTCGTCACGTCCGATCCAAACAAACAAACAGTCCGTAAATTGGGCCGTGAACGCTGCACCCACGTCATGGTGCTGGGGGTGCGGTGTGGCGAGGGCGCTAGGTCGCTGCCAAATTGCGGCGTGCGGGCGGTGCTTTCGTCTCACGGCCCTCGTTTCTTGCGTGTTCCAGACCGCGGCATGGACGGCAACAGCAAGACCATGGTGTCGCAGGTGTCCATAGCCATGTCCCCCGTGAGCCTGACCCCCGGCCCCGGCATGGACGACGACTTCTGATGACCGGGCGCGGCGCGGCGCGGCGCGGCCCGCGGGACTTGTCCAAGACGAGGAGGTGACCTAAGGAGCGCTGCGTGGTGGTCCCATCTTCAGTGCCAAAGGGAAGAACGGCAAGAACCAAGAAGGGCGAGGTGGCCGTCTTGGAAAGCAGGGTGCCCGCCTGCTGGGTCCAACAGTGCACTTGCAGATCACTTCTTGAGCTAGTCAGACTATACCACAGAACGCGGTGCAGTATTTGCTCTACCGACACAACAGAGAGGTGCCACCTTAACGTGCGTTTTCCCACTTCTTTGCCATTCCACTTAAATGTAAGCAATCGTAGAGCTATAAGATTGAGTGATGTACAAACCTGCAAGACTAGACGTAGGCCTATTTCACAGAGTGTTCCTTTTTTGTTAGAATAAATTCATTATGAACGATAGTCGAGGTGTCTCGTTAATTCACACGCCCCCATTCACAACGTCGTCACGTGGTGACCGCGCGTGGCCCAGGCCCAGAGTCCCTGCGGCGCGGAGTATCGCCGCGCACGATGGGCGGCCTACCTCGCAGGCGCTTGGAGACACGAGCGCTTTGATTGGCTCCCCCGCCACCGCGCTCTCCAACCGGGACCGCCGTTGTTACAGAGGCGAAGGGGTTGGTCGGCATGGGCTGCCATTAACGGAGAGCCGATTCCATGCCCCTCGCTTGCGGCAAGGCCAAGGGGGTGGGGGTTGGGGCTCGGTCTCTGGATGTCTGGCTATTAGCGACCTGGCGAGTGTATTTCGAGGGAGTGCATAGAGGCTCTGGCCCAATTGTTTACGACTGACCGGGCCCGGGCACGTCCGCCGCGTCCGCCCCGTCGGCACGGCGTCGGCGGGGGCACCGGGGCCGGCCGCCGGCCCGCCTCCTGTTTAGAGCCGCGTTGAGTTACTCATTCACTCGCATCGGGAAGAAATATTTTGACGCGAAAAGATTGGAGTTGCGTCGATGGTGACGTCAGGGGGTGAGCGGAGAGAAAGCAGAGTTGGGGGGCCGCCGGTGCGGGCGGCCGGTGCGGGCGGCCGGCGCCGAGCGGGCTGGCTGCTGGTGGTTGCTGGGCGCCCTGCTCTAGTGCCCTGGGCGGCACCAGGAGGCGGGCTGCGATGCACTTCTAATCTAAGCGCCCACCGAATAAACCAGGGAAGTCGTGAATGTCGATACGGGAACTGGATGGCTTTCCTTGAAGAGGTCAGAGGACCTGTGACTCGGTGGTATGTCCCTCTTGCTCCAAAAAATGAAGTACCTAACAAAATACTGACTGGAACACGAAAAGGCACAAACGCACCGATAGGATTTGAGCAACATTAGGCCATGTCGCTTTCCGACATCCACTCGATGCATTGTGGGTGAGATGGGTGAGAGGTGCCGGTGAGCGGCGGGGAACGTGAAGGGGGCGGGGAAATCACTGCGGGGGTGTATCCTCGGGACGGGGAGGGGGTATCGTTCGGGAAGAGCAGGGCGCACCGCCGACGTAGGCCGAGCCTGGACGAGCCCCCTCCCCCCTCGCCTGTCCGTTGGGAGTCTGTCTCTCTCGCACGGCAGGGCGTGGCGGGCTGGTGGAGGTGGTGGAGGGGCACCGGCCGGGGTAGGGGCAGCGCACGGCTCCCGGCCGGCACGGCGGCACGGCGGCACGGCGGCACGGCGGCCCGGCCCGGCACGCCACTGCCGCTGACAGCACGGCCACGGTGGGCTCGGCGTGCACACGGAGTGCACACTGCCATTCAGGACTCGTGCCGTGCAGTCCGACCAGCCCGACTCGAGCGCGTCGCGTCGCGTCCACCCGTCGCGTCCACCCCAAGCTCCCCGAGAGCGTCAGCCAGGATGTCGCCGAACCACGTACATCTCGCCGCCCGAGCCCTCGTCATCGTGGTCCTGGCCGCTGGCCCGGCCAGCGGGGCCCTGCGACTCCGCGCGCCCAGCGAGCCTGACCGAGGCCTCCATGGACGGGACGCGGAGTGCGCGGCGGACGTGTCCGGCGCGTCCGTCATGGTGGCGCGCTGCCGTGCGAGCTGCCTGCATAAGGTGAGTCGGCGATAAGACTGCGCCGCCGTATCGTTGGCCGCTATTGACGATAACGCAACGACTGACTCCTCGTATACTCCTCGATGCGACGCGGCGCTGGCCGTCCTGGCGGGGCGCTTGTCCTCGACCGTCTCCATTTTGGCCAGGCGCTGTGTGTTACAAGCGCGACGGTTTGAATAAATCGCAGGAGGCGTTCTTTCTCGAAAAGGGCGATGTATTCAGTGCGCCGAGTGCTTGGTGGCTTCAGCCATGCGAGGTATATATCGACTCGGGAATCTGTAGGTGGCATTGCGGTCTCGAATTCAATGCGGCCGGGGTTCCAGGGGCCGCTGAATCGAATCGAGAGTCCTCTTTCCCGTCCGGAGATTTCCAATCCACGACGCTCGCCTTATCTCACCTATGAAATTCCCAGCTTACGAGAGAGAGATAGCGCGCTATACTTGGGTGAATGACTTTTCGAGGAAGCCTCGACCGGGCACTCGCTGGCTTCTTCTTTCAACGGGCTTTCCGAAAACCCGAGGGCCGCGCCCCGTTCGCAATTACCGTCCGCCCGCAATGAGCCCTTCATTGTGGTCGACACGCGCGGCCGCCAATGAGCTCTCGGAAAGCCGGGGCCCTGGGCGGGGCGAGGGGGCGAGGGAGCGAGGGACTGTCCGGACTCGCGCGCGTCTGTAAGTCCTCCAAGTTCGCGGTAAAAATGCGCATGGAAGAACGAACGTACGAACCGCTATTTCTCGCCGGCCGTCCGCACTGTCCTTGAGGCCGGGGTGTCCGCTCCGCACCGCGTCCTCGGCGAGGGCATGAACCCCGCGCCCGGCGTGCCCGCCAAGGGCACCGCCTCGGTGCGCCGCGGTCCGCGGTCCGAGTCCGTGTGTGTGTCCGCGGATAAACACGATTCACAGTGCGTCATCGACGCGCTCTGTGCCTGCCTCGCCCCGGCTGGCCGTGCTGGCCGTGCTGGCCGTGCTGGCCGGCCGGCAGCCCACAGTTTACTCACCACGGCCAGCCCGCGCCTATCCGGAGTTAATTTTGACTCGGCACCGCAATGGACAGCGGGCTGTGCGGCACCGCGTCCAGGGCCTGCGTCACGGCCCGAGGCGCAAGCCAGACAGGCGCCAGCCAAAGGGGTCCTGCGCCCAAAGTCTGACTGCCGGGGGCGCGGCGGTGTTTACAGCGCGCAACTCGGCCTATGGCCCCGCCGAGCTCGGCACAGCGATCACTTGTTTGGTCGCTCGCCCCGCCCCGCCCGCCGCGCCTCTCCGCCGACTCCGTCTCTGTTTCCGGTGCGAAATCTTGTCCAGATCCTCGGTGGCGCCTGGCTGGCCGGGCAGGGCGTGGCGGCGGCGCGGCGGCGGCGCGGCGGCCGTCTAGCGGCGGCGGGGACAAGCGATGACGTTGCGGCCAGGCTAGGGCAGAAAACTGAGGCATCGGTCTCCGACTCTCGGGTCGGGCGATCGATTCCTCGTACATCTCTTCATTTTTCGACTGGCTATCCCACCGCGACTCGAACTCGTTGCCTCACCCGGCTCCATTGGTCAGACCATGGTGGCCGAGTGAGGAAAGGCGTCATTCGGTTATCAGATCGGGGGATCGAATCCCGGCATGCTCACATTTTGACTGGCTCTACCATTGCGGTTGAAACCTATGGCTTTAATTACTCCGCTTCACTGGCCGGCAGACATGAGTTGTAGTGGCTGAGAGCGGAGAGGCGTCCGGTCCTGACAGTACGGTTGGGCGTTCGAGACCCGTCCAGTCGCGAATGTTTTTACCAAGCTTGCAGGGAAGGGGGCTGGTTCGCCGGAGTGCCCTCTTCCGCAGAAATTTTCTTTATAGTGTTGATTTTGCTTCTGTATACTCTGAATACATATTGCGTTAAAATGTCGGACTGAGTGGACTGGCGTGGCGGCCAGCCCTTTGCGCGCGCCGCCGCGCCCACGCCGCACCGCGCCGTGCGGACCGCGCCGGACGTCCTGCGCACACCAAGCAGAAGCGTGGGCTGTGTGTGTGTGTGTGTGTGTGTGTGTGTGTGTGTGTCTGTGTGTGTGAGTGTCTGTCTGTGCGAGGGCGCTGCATTCGCCAGTGCACACTGGGCGACGTCGCGACGGCTTTCTGGCGCGGCTCGATAAGGCTGACGAATGGATGACGGCTTCCCTCCTTGTTGCACGCACGCCCGGCTCGAAAAGACAAACTGGCCTATGGCGCGCCGTGCCCCCCCCCCCTCTCTCTGCCGCTCCTGCCAAGCGGCTTACCGGTGCCATGAGTGACCAAAGGAGGCCACAGTGACGACGTAGAGGCGCCATGGATTTCATGAGCCGCTGGCAGTACGCGCCGTAAGCCGACAGGAAGTCTGTGCAGTCCAGTCTGCTTACAACCAAACCAACCTACTTCGCCGAAAACGGAAACGTTTATTTTTAGGGTGGCTGGTTTCCGAAACTTTTGGCACTGTCCGCACGTCGACGCGTAGACGCATCGCTCAGGGGGCGCCTCGGCTCTGTTCCGCTGCCCCGCCACGAAGCCATGAGTTTTGCACGGCTTTTGTGGTCAGTGAGGCTGGCCCGCCACTGCCACTACGCAGCGCTATGCAGCGGGGCCGTGGGAATTGTGCGAATGTGGTCCGTGCGTCTTCTAGGAAGCCCCCGCTGCCCGCCTCACCTCGCCCTAGCCACCCCGCCCTAGCCACCCCGCCCTAGCCACCCCGCCCTAGCCACCCCGCCTTAGCCACCCCGCCCGGCAGCCGGCCACCCCACGGCAGACACAGGCTGATTCCGAATGATTCCGGTGGTTTCACCGTTCTGCCCCTTTCGCAGTCGTGGTGTGGGGTGTTCAAGTCCGTAGGGGTGCGAGAGAGAAGCGAAGCAACCTCACGCTACTTGCAACCAGCCAGCAGGGAATGGTCCGGCTGTCAACCTGACATGCGTGGAGGTGGGGCAGGACGTGCAATTCGGACGACTCCTTTTCCCAGATGTGACTGACGCTGTTTTCCGCAGCGCGCCCGCCCTACGCCTTCGCTAGGGTTGGCTGACGCTAATGAAACCGATTGACGGGCTCTGTCTTTTACCAGACAATTCGCACTGAAAAAAAAAGCGTTTTTGAAGTTGAGATTTTACGAGTTTGAAATGAATCCTAACTGAGTGGAGTGTTCCGCACTGCATGTGCCCGACATGCGACATTCCAGCGCCACGCTCGCACTCCTCCACACCGCCTCACGGACGGCGCCGCGCTGCGCCGTCCCCTCGAAGGCCTCCCCTGGAAATTACCCACAATTACAGTGCCGTGCCTCACGGTGCCTGCACAGCACCACCCCGAGTGTGAATGGATGGGGCCGGTATGTACTCCAGATGCTCTAATAGTTTCATCAACTCGTGTGTGTCTCCGTCCCCCGGCCGTGGCGGCCCACCCCCTTTCCCCTTCCCCGTCATTGTCTCTGCCTTCTTATTGGAATTGCCGGAATTGTTTTCTGGATCTCACTTTACTCGTCTCACACCTCTATTTTCCCGGCACTGCCGGCCCGGTGCCTGGTGTGCCCGTCTCGGCCTGGCGGGCCGGCCGGCGCGTCGGCCCAACACTTTCCACGTCACGTCTCACGAAACGCGCAACGCGCGCAGAGAGCCAATTGCAGCGATGGCACAGATCGTTATTTTCATTCGTTTTTCCTTTCCGTTGTGTTTCAGTTCACCTCGCCGCCGTCTTCGTCCTCCTCGTCCGACTCGGGCCTGGCAGAGTGCGCCTCCCAGGACTGCATGATGGTGAGTCCCGATGTCGTTTTATTTATCGTGTCCGTCCGGCCGACTTTGGGGGCGGCGCACCAGCAGACCGATTTCGAACATCGCGTGCGAGAGAGACAGAGCGACGAAACGCTGTGCAATCGGAGAGGCAGGCGCGCGGAGACAAACGCCGCCTCGTCCAAGTCCGTCATGCTTCGGCCGGCGTCCCTTCGGCCCCTCGCGCCCTGTTTACGGCGCCATCGCGGCGTCGCGGAGGGAAGGGAAGGGCGGGGAATTACAAAGTACAGCAGCGCGGCGGCGCGGCAAAAAAGGATAACACAGTTGGTCGCGGACAACGCGGTGCGGCACCGGCATTTATTTCCTGGCTGTAAACGTCAGGGGCGACGTCGCGCTGCTGCACCATCAACCGACGCCGTGCGGCCGTCGACGACGACGACGCCCTCGCGACGCCGCGCGCCTCCCCGTCGCCGTCCATCGCCTCGCAAAGACATTCCGCCGCGGCTGTCCCGGGGACAGTGTCCCGAGGACACGGGTACCGCCGCCTCGGACGTCCCCGGACAGCGCACCAGCCCGCGCCAGCCCGCCCTGAGTTGTACGGTCCGAGGTGGCCGTCGGCGTCGCGGAGTCGCCCGCCGTACCTGCCACTCGTGTTCCTTTTCTGCTGAGCGCCGCTCACCCGCTTGCTCGGCTCCACTATGCGAAATGTAATTTACGGGCTGCTCGCCTCGCCCCGCCTCGCCCCGCCTCGCCCCGCCCCGACTGACACACACGGGCTGCCGTGCTCGCTGTGCCGCCCAACCTCCATCTTTGGCTTTTACGGCCAAAGGCTGCAAAGGCTGCTGTCCCGTCCACCGAATATACGTACCCGATTTTCCGCCGTGCCACGCCGCGCCGTGCCCTGCCGCGCGTCCACCGCGATTTTCTTTCTTTTTTCGGTACCTCCCTCTCACGCCTTATAAGAACTGTTTCGGTCACACCCTTCACGCCGCGTTTATGTGTGAGTGTCTGTGTGCGCCTGTGAGTGTGTGTGAGTGTAACGCGGGAGAAGAATGTGCTGACCGGAAAAGGTGCGAGGGGAGATGAATACGGGAGAGGGGCGGAGGGGAAAGGACATTCGCTCTCACACACACACACACACACACACACACACACACACATACTCACTCACACAGAGACACCACTGAAAGGGATGCGCGACCATCAAGTTCATCTCTTCCTTCGGACTTTGTTGCTGGGTGCCGGATGCCGGATGATTTGCAGGGCAAGGAGCACGGCGAACGTGTGCGGGCGGGGCGGTGGGGCGGCGGGGCGGCGGGGCGGCGTGGCGGCGGGGCGGCGGGGCCGACGCGGAGGTGTGGGTGTGGGTGGGCCTCGTCTGCATGTCGGCCTGCATGCGGCCAGAGGGGCGGCCGGGCGCGAGGCACGAGGCACGCGGTCGTTGCGTTTCAAAGTTTCAAACCGGCGCCGCCCGAGCCGCTTATTTTCGCCAGTTACAACGCGGCCGACCAGGGCGGTGGAGCCATTTTTACGACACGACGTGTGAGTGAGTGAGAGAGAGAGAGAGAGAGAGAGAGAGAGAGAGAGAGAGAGAAGGAGCGTGGCGGAGGCTGGCCTGCTGGCTCCAGCGGACTGGGACACTGCGCCGCACGCCTTATCTTGGTCCTAATGCGCTTACACGTGTTTTGGCGACGGGCTATCTCGGCGCCGGCCGCGCAGACCGTGCAGACCGGGCTGGCTGGGGGCGTCAGAATGCGTTTCGCTCCGTCGCACCACCCCACCCCGCCCCGTTTGTTCCAACAGGTGGGTGCCATGTGGCGCTACAGCCCCCACCCCTACAGTCCCTGCAGTCCCTGGAGGCGGACCGCGTTTTGACAAAGCAAACGACTCACTCTGAAGTCCCGCTCAGCCCGACCCCGCCGCGTGACCCTCGTCGTGACGCTGTCTCCCTCGCACCCCACGAGACGCCCCCAGTGCGAGTGGGACGAGACCAGTCTGGCGCCGTGAATGGAGCGCTGCGCACTGCGTGTGCGTGCGCGTGAGCGGGGCGCACGGCGAGCACGGCGCGGCGCGAGCACGGCGCCACGACGCAGGCTGGGCCGCTGGGCCGCGCTGTGCTGACGACGCTCACCGGGATTGGCGGGAAAGGCCATCAGCAGATTCCTTGTCGCTTTCTGGCAGGGAAGGGTGCGGGCTGCAGCGCTGCTGCGGCGCAGTATTTGGAGAGAGGTTGGGTCAAGGACAGGAGGCTGCCAGATGCTGCTGCTCGCTGGCTTTGGTTTGGTTTATTGGAGCTATGAATCCTATAAAAGGTCCTGGGTGGGTGGGCACGGCACGGCACGGCACGGCACGGCAGGGAAGCCGGGCCGGTAGCATCGCCACCACAGGCGGCAGGTTGTCTTCGGCTGCTGGGTACAGTCCCGTCAGAAAGCCACCGCAGACATCTCCTCCGCTTCGGGGCATTGAGGTTGGGTTGCCCCCTGCATGCGCTGCCAACCTACTCATCGTAGTAAAATAATGAGAAACTCACGACTATCCAGGTGCCTAGCAGCATTTCAAAAAGCTCTTCGCCGACAGGCGATTAAATTTTGTTATCCGCACAGGACAAATCAAAACTATATCAGCCCGAGATTAGAAGCGGCGGTCCCCTCCATCTGCATCTGCTCGTCTTCCAGATTAGGTTGTCTCCTATCCGATGTTGATCGGTGCCGTCGTGGCTTGGGGCGGCGTGGCGCGGCGCGGCGTGGCACGGCGGGGTCGGCTCCATGGCTATAGGGCTGGAAGATATGTGGCGTCACGTTTCGTTATTTCCACCTGCAATGCTGTGATGGCCGCTGTCAGCCCGTCCCGGCCGCCCCATCCGCAGGGCCTCTATATACTTGCTTCAAAATGGTCGCCTGCTTCTTCTTCTTCTTCTTCTTCTTCTTCTTCTTCTTCTTCTTCTTCTTCTTCTTCTTTTTCTTCTTCTTCTTCTTCTTCTTCTTCTTCTTCTTCTTCTTCTTCTTCTTCTTCTTCTTCTCCTCCTCCTCCTCCTCCTCCTCCTCCTCCTCCTCCTCCTCCTCCTCCTGCATCCCGATCGCCGGCCTGATAGTCCGCCAGTTCGAACCGCCGCGCCAAATCGCGTTGTGCACGACCAACAAAAATTGCAGTTTGTTTTTTTTTGTTGTTGCTTTTTTTTTTTTCATGAGTGTAGTAGGCCCACTGTAAGGCCCCGGGGCTCAAAAACTCGTTGAGACGCTGTGCGTCCACCTCAGTGGCCGTGCGGCCGTGCAGGGCGCTTTGTTCAAGTGTCGAATTGGCCGCGCGGCAAGGCACGGCGCACAGTGGGCCAAGCAGGCGAAGCAGGCCACGGTCAGAGTGAGCCATATAATGACCGCTTTGCATGGTTTCGCGTCGCAGCCGACGTTCCGCCCGTCTTTGTGCACACGTTTGGGATCCCCTTTCCGTGTGCCAAATGTTTTTGCCCCACTGTCGTTTTGTCAGGTCCTGCCCTCCCTGACGAGGGTCCTCCTCCTATCTGCCAAACAGACAAAAAAAAACATCCTCTGCTTCCAAATTGGGGGGAGATAGGGGCATTGATAACCCTCATGTGCATGCATTTTTTTCTCCCGCCCTTTTCTTTTTATTTTGCCTCGACCCACTTAACATCAAATGGTCCTACTAAGGATCCAATTTTCATTGGCGTTTATTCGCGGGGAATTTTAATGGGCTGTTTGACTAATGCAGCGCCGCTTTTGTTCGTCACCATTGAATTAAACAGAAGCCACCGAGAGATATTCGATAATATTGAAACAATCCCGAGCGAAAATATGGGCAGGCCGGTCGCGCGCTCGCGCCTGCAAACACTGTATCGATGCATCGGTTCCTAACGATGCTTTTCCCTTCTTCTTGTTTCAGTGCTGGGACCACTGCGGCGACAGGCTGAAGGGAGGACCCGAGTTCCTGGCCAGCGTCTGCAAGGATGTGTATCTCTGTGTGAGTATATATACTACAGCAACAACACGACGGCCAGCAACAACATCAACGACAACAACAACAACATCGGTGCACGGCCCGGTGCCTGCTCGCATCGCCAAGCCGAGCGCATTTCAAGTCAACTAAATCCAAAACGAAGGAGCGTCCAACGCCGACCGTATCGCGCAAACAAAAGCAGGTGTCTGCAGACTTGTTGGCGGCAGCCGCGGGGGAGGGGGGAGGGGGGGGAGGGGGGGGGGCTGCTCCGGGTGCTGATTCGGAGGGCTGCACCGTACTAAAGGGGAAAAAGGGGGGGGGGCTGACTGCACTGGTCGAGTCATAGAAGAAGAGTACTAAGAAGAGAACGACTAGAAGTAGATGGAAAACGAAGGCGCAAGAGGGGAGGAGGTGGAGGAGGAGGAGGGGGTAGAGGGGGAGGGTACACAATCGCGTGAGGAAGCTGATGGGCGGGGGCCGCAGCCGGCGAGAGAGGGGAGGGGGGCGGCGTGATATGCAGATTAGCCAAGCCACGTGACCACGCCACCCTGATTGCCTGACGTGCCGTACGGGGCTACGCGGGGCCGCCGCGATGCCGACTCAAAAATATTATACACAATTCCTGAAACGGCCTCCCCATCGGGCCGGGCGTTTTTCGGGAATGAAAGAGAGGCTTTTTCGGGAACTCGGCTGTGGAGGAAGCAGGCTACACCCAGAAAACTGTCTTCTAGTTTCTTGATCTTTTCAAGAATATATTCTTGATTCGACACATTTTTTCTGGGTCCAAGAAAAAATGTGTCGAATCAAGAATATATTCTTGAAAAGATCAAGAAACTAGAAGACAGTTTTCTGGGTGTAGGGGGAGCAGGCAGCAGGCTAGCAGGCCCGCGACAGCAGGGTGAGAAAAGAAAGCGGAGGCCTCCAGTGAGGCCGGCGGCGTGGCGCAGCGTGTTGGATTTCGGAATGTTATTATTGCAAACTTTGGCGGGTCTTTGTGGTCCGCGGCTCACACCTGACACCTGGGACTGCTGCTGCGACGACGGATCGGCACGAAGCAGGAGGGAGGAGTGGAAGGGGGCTGCGGCGCTGCGGCGGCCGTGCGCATTCGGTAGCCGTCTTCTCTGGAACGCGCCGCGTCTCTGGCCGACGCGCACCTGGCGGACGGACGGATGGCACCTCCCCGTCGTCGTGTGGGCCGCGGAGCCGCGGAGCCGCGGAGCGCGCTGTCCTGCTGATTGCTTTATCGGGCCACTTGGCGGAGCGCGGAGAGCGCGGCGCTGCGTGGGGAGGCCAGGGAGGCCGGGCCACTGGCCGGCCCGGGGATCGACCCCCGGTCCCCGGCGCGGTCCCCGGCGCGGTCCCCGTCGGTCCCCGTCGGTCCCCCGGATGCGATGCATAGTCATAAATCTGGCGCGTTAATAGTTACGCCCCGCCGGCCTGTGCCCCGCGAGGCGCTGCGGTGCTGTGGGCAGCGCGGCGAAGCGCGGCCGGCCGGCGTCCTGGAGGGAGTCCTGCAGTCCTGGAGGCTGGAGGAGTGAGGCAGCTCGGCAGCGCTGGAGAATTTGAATGAAGGCTGTCCGGGCAGGTTGGCCCACTGCCGCCGAGCCGCCCCGCGCGCTGTCTCGCTCGAAAGACGGACGACATCCGGTAGCGCTGATGAAAGGGCTTAGCTGTTTACCGAAGGCGCTGCGCTACGCTGCGCTGCCTGCTGGAGAGGAGCTGGCGGCCGGCTGGAGCGTGGCGTGGCGCTGGCCGGCATGGGCGCACTGCTGGAGGGAGGGGAGGGGGTCATAATTGTGAAGGTGTGAAATGTGGGCGAACCCGGCACGGACGAAGCCCGGCCCGGCCCCCTCCCCCCTCCCCTTCTCACCTGCCCCGCAGCCTGTCCCATGCTGTCTCAGGTTTCCGAGAAGAACAGCGGGGTGCTGTGGTGGCCTGGCATCGCCAGGGCGGGCCGGCCAAAGCCAGCCAAAGCGCGGCAAGGCGTTCGGTGCCACCGGTAAAACACCAGGAGCAGGGCGCCGGACTGGACTGGAGGGTGAGGTTAGGCCAGCGGATCCCAACCTTGGGGTCCCGAACCCAAGGTGGGTCGCTGAAAAATATTTTTCGGGCATGGCTTGGTCTTGGGGTCGCCTGGGGTCGCAAAAATAATTACGTAAATTACGTTGTAGACATGCTTCACAAGTACTAGGCGAAGTCATCACCGCGAGCGAAACGCCCGCCGACACAAAATATGGCGGTCGATTTTCCGGGCCAGCCTGTCAAAAATAACGATCGCACTGGGTATCGAACCCAGATTCTCCGGACAGAACGCGACGCCGCTACGCTTTGGGCTACCGTGAGAATGAGCCCTCACCGTGGAGGCGTTGAAGCGGTGCCTTTGAAAGGCTGGATCCGTACGAGTGCGTGTCGAAATCAGCAAAAGATGTGGCAGGATTCGAACATCAGTTCTCGGACAGTGCAGTCGGCGCACAGACGCTCTCGACCACTGTCGTTATGGTCCGCCGGTGGTCGCGTCGCCACCTGTTGCTGCACTGCGAGGCGCTGCTCGGGGGGCAGCGGCAGCGGCGGCGGCGGCCCACTGTGTGGAGTCAGTCCACTGGATGGATGGGTCCGCCCGCGGGCTGTGGCTAGTGGCTGGGCCTGGAGGCCGGCCGACCGCAGGGGTAGCGTGCGGCGCGCATGCTCATTGTTATGAAAGGGAGCTTACCCAGCCGGCCAGCCTCAAATCCCGCAGATGCAGCAACGGCAGCAACGCAGCCAGGCGAAGGTGGGTGCGGGACCAGCGCGGGGCCCGGCCGTCGGCCGTCTCGCTCACCCACACCTCCAGAGGCCCCGCCGCCTCGCCTAGGCGGCCCCGCGCCCCGCCGCTCCGCCGCTCCGCCGCGCTGTCTGCCTCCTCGGAAAACCCGCGCGCGGGCTGGCCGGCCGGGGCCGGCAGGCCAGGCAGGCCGGACGAGCCGAGGTGGCGGCGTTGGCGGGATTCTAGGAGAGAAGAGAATGGGTGGCTTGGCCGCGCCGTCCCACCGCCCCACCCCGCCCGTCGGACGTCCTGTCCCGACTTTCGAGCTCGGCCAGCATGATGGCCGGACCACATGCTGGACGGCGTGGGCAAGGCTGCACTGCACGCCGGCCGGTAATGCACGTCACAGGGTGGCGAGCACGTTCGACCTGGGGATTATTGCATTCCCCGCACTCGCCGCGCCAGCCTCCCCGAGGCATGGTCGTTCATCCCGAGGTCTGGTCAGCGCGGTGCGGCGCGGCGGTGCGGCGCGGCGGTGCGGCGCAGTGCGATGCGGGGCCACGGCGCGACAGCTAGGCTGGCTAGGCGGGCCGGAGCACCGCGCTTCCCGCCACTCTCACTCTCTGGATTCCCCACCGAAAAATGGGTTGCCCCGTGACGAGCGCGTAGTGCGCGGCGCGGCTCACTGCGGCGTAGGGGCGTGGACGACAGGAAGAGGCTCTCGAGGAAGGCGCGGAGCACGGCGGCGGTGTTGAGTATCTGACTCCGCCAGCAGATACATACATCCTGTGCGCGGACTGCGGAGCAGGGAATTCCGGTGCGGGCACTGTCAGTGCTAGTGCCAGCTTTCCACCTCGCCTTCCGGTCCTGTCGCCGCGCCTTGGCGGCCGCCCTGCTGCCGTTCGGTCGTCACGCCGTCACAAGCAAGCCGAAATGGCTCCACTCCACGGAATCCCAGCCGTGCCCCTGCAGTGCCCTTCGCCTTCGCGTCAGTCCCAAATTAAAAGCGCAGCCCATGCGGTTATTCGGGTTACACGCCGCGCTCCGGTCGCGGCGGCGGTCGCGGTGACGGAAGCCCTGCGGAATGCCGACCGCGGCTCTTTTTGTTGGCAGAGTACCTGTGTTTGGTGGTGCAGCGCCCCGCGCCACGCGCATGCAGCGATCCTATCGGCTCAGCCCGACTGGGCTCAGCCCGGCTCGGCTCAGCCCGGCTCGGCTCAGCCCGGCTCGGCTCAGCCCGGCTCGGATCCGCTCGGATCCCAGCCGAGAGGCTCTCCGGTCTGCCGGGGGAAGAGGGAGCAGGCAGGGGGCGTTAACAAATTAGATAATTCATTGACATCGCGGGGTCATTGCTCACTTCCCTCTTAGGGCCCCCACCCCGCGCCGCAGGTGGCCCGGCGGGGGGTCATCCACGCACGGCACGGATTTCACGGGCCAGAGGATAACGCCGTCGACGGCGTTAATTCCGAATCACTCGTGTAATGTGCGGCGTGCAGGCGAGGTGGGTGGCGGCGCAGGGCGCAGCAGGGTCACGCCGCGGAGACTCCCTACCTTCACACCTGTCCTGCAGCGGCCGCAGCGGCCCACCCCCAGCACAGGATGCTTCGCTTTCTCGGCGTCCGAGGCGTAAGCCAACACTTCTGGGAACGCCGAGTGTGGCGCGGTGCGGGGCCTCGCCTCGCCGGCCTCGCCTCGATGTGATTATTCCTGTTCTGACGCCCACAACAATAAACTGACGAGCCAGCGGGGCAGTGGAGCCAGCCGGGGTGTGAGATATGTTATTGGGCGGTGAGTCGAGGTGCGAGCACCGCAGGCACCGCAGGCACCGCAGGCACCGCAGGTGTGCAGCCGCCCGGTGCCGAAGGAGCGTTTCGTCGCTCTGTCTCTCTCGCACCTTACGCGACGCCCCATGAGGGCGACAGAGACAGAGTGACGAAACGATCCTTTGGAATCGTTCGGCAGGCGCTGGCTGGAGGCTCCGCGGTGCTCCGCGGGGGGTGTGAGGCAGTCTGGCAGTGTGAGGTGTGAAGTGTGCAGGTGTGAGGCGAGGCGTTGGCACCAAGCGAGGCGGGTAAGGTGTGCTGCGGCGGCACGGCGGCCGCGGCGCCGGCGACTGGTTCGAAAAGAAGAAAAAGGAGGACTTGTCCAGCATGGCGGAGGGCGGCTCGCCACGGCGTGGTGGCCACGACCGGCATGGAGGTGTCTCGGTGTCGGGTGACAAGGCGTGCCACCTCGCGGCCTACGTACATGTCGTTGGCCAGGACGAGGGCGACGTGCTCGGTGGCCGACGGGCGGCGGGGGTGTGGTTTGCGGTGCCCGCTGTCCAGCAATCCAATATGGCGGCCGACGGCCAGGAAAACGGAACGCCGCCGCCGGGATTTGAACCGCAGATTTACTGGACAAGACCAGTGCAGCATGCATGCCGCAGCGCCGCGTTCCCGCTGCCGCGACGGGAGGGCCGAGGCCCTTCAGGGTAATCCTCTTCACGAACATTTATGAGATTTGATCGGGCGGATCACAATAACACGAAAACACCCTGTATAGCCTGTAACGCCCGTCCCGTCCCCCCACCTCCACCTCCTTCACACGCCGCTTCGCCGCTTCCTCGATATCTGATTGGACTCTGTGGCCGGACGGCGCAGCCCGGCGCGGCGGTTGCCTCGGCTCGGCTCGGCCCTCCATGTCCCGTCTCGGCTGGGCCGCCGGGCTGGGCTCCACCACTCGACTCGTCCCAGCGCGACGTGCGAAGTGAAGCGAGGTGAGATCTTCTGATCCGTCTGGGGGCCTTCCCGCCGTGAATCCTGAGCCACACGCCACGCCGTGCCCGTCGTGCCGTGCCCGCCACGCCGAGCTCCGTGGCGGCACGGAACAGAACGGACCCCTTCTCAACGAACAGCCGGAATGTGTGGTCGTTTAGCGCGGAGTCGGCGTGTAACGCGATGCGGTGCTCCAGAGACGCCTCGGAGATGCTACAGGGGCACCACCTACTACCCTGCATGGCCCTGCAGTGGTTGGATGCTCCGCTCCAGAGGCATGCTCCAGGCACCCTGAAGGCAGCAGATTCCGCGATGACGATATCCTTGTCATGTCCTTTGCATTGTCGACGGCGTCCCTGCCTTCTTTGGCGGACCATTTTGTGTTGACGTGCAGGTGATGCCCCTTGGTGTGGCGGCACGTCTCCTTTACACACACGCACGCACACGTCAACACACATATACGCACACACATGGAGGCTCACACGGGCCGCGCTGGCGGCCTGGCGGCCTGGCGGCGCGGCGAGACGAGAGACAGCTTGTTGTTTTTGAGAGAAACACTTGTCCAGAGCCCTGACCGGCCAAGCGCGGCGCGGTCCGCTTTGCTCTTCCCGACTACATTGTCATTCCAGAGACCGAGGCTGCGCAGCCTGCGCAGGCTGCGCTCCAGCACGACGTCCTGGGGCTTCTCCAGCTCCAGGGCTTCTCGCCATCTCCCAGAGCGGAACTCCAACTTTGATCCTTGTTGCAGTGGGCTGGGTGCCGCGCTGCCTGCGACTTCCACTTCCCCTACGGCATCCCAGGCTCCGCCGGCTCGGCCACCGGAGGCAGCTGGAGCCTGCGCCCCACCAGCGAGGCCTCCTCGGCGCCCATCAGCGCCATGGCGACGCCCCTCCTGGACACGGCCGGACTCATGGTGCGTTGGAAGCAGCCGCCGCAGAGCCTTGTCGCGGCCACGACGGCGTCCTCCACCACGTCCACCACCACGTCCAACACCACGTCCACGACTACCACTAGCACTGCAGCGCCCTCGCCCATGACGTCAGACACGCCCACCTCCTCCGTCGAGTCCGCCGAGTCGGATGAGAGGATGCAGGGCGACAGCGCCGAGGACCAGTACGACGACGACGCCAAGGCGGAGGACGCCGCGCTAACCGCCGCCGCCAAGCCTGCATCGCACAGGCGCGTGGTGTACATCGTGAGCGCCAGGATGGCGCCCTCCATGGCGTGGAAGGAGCTCAAGCAGGTACGGACTGGCTCGAAATGAAGTTACCCGAGCAGAGACTTCCTGGACCGAGCGTTCACTGAAGCAACGATTCTGTTCCTGCAGACGACGGACCTCTGGCTGGAGCTGAAAGGGTCCACGAGGGCCGGCATGCGCGCCGTGTCCGTGCTGGCCGTGTCCGCGGACGGCCCCGTGGCGAGGGGGTCTGCATGCGTGCAGCCCCTGCACCAGCAGGACCTCAGCCAGGACGGCGAGGACTACTACGACGAGGACGCCAGCGACGAGGACGAGGACGACGAAGCAGGTAAGCACGCGAAAGGGAAGTGTGACGCTGCATTCGCAGCCATAGATGACAACACCGCGATTCTGCCCACAGCATCCGCAGGCTCCGACAACAACGCCATCCCGGACGCCTCCCTGCAACGCCTCTCGCAGCGCTCCTTCGCGCAGCTCCGTGGGACGGTGCAGCACGGCGTGCTGCTGCGCGCCTTGCTCCGCGACCGCACCGCGGCCAAAGAGACCGAGGAGGACGACGAGGACGCGGACGACGAGGACGAGGAGGAGGTGCTGCTGGACCAGCGGCGGCTGGACTTAGTGCAGCGGCTGCTGGGTGGCGGTCGCGGCCGCGGCCACGCCAAAGCCCGCGGCGACAAGGCCGGCGGCTGGGGGCTGCACCTAGTGGGCGTGTGGGCCGCGGGCGGCGGCGCGCGCCTGCCCAGGGCCAGGGTGGCGTGGACGCCGCCGAGGGGCTCCGCGCACACCGAGGCCCTCGTCAGCTGGGCCGTACCCGCGCTGCGCATCTCGGGATCCAGGGTGGTGAGCGGCGTGTCGCAGGCCGAGGTGCCTCTCGTGGAGCAACACGCCACCAGAGTGACGGTGAGGACGGCGATGCGCGATGGGCTGCCTACCCCGCCGGCGCGGCTCCCCAGACGCCGTGCTAATGTCTGCCTTTTGCCCACAGGTTGGAGACGCCCATTCCAGCGACGTGTCCGGCGCGCTGGTGCTGCAGCTGTCGGTGCAGACGGACGCCTCGGCGGCGGCCGGCGCCCTCGACCTGGCGCCTCCGGCGGCGCACCACCACCACCTCGAGGAGCAGGCCGCCGCGTCCGACGCCCCGCTGAGGACGGCGCCGACCTACGAGCAGGCCGCGCTGTGGGAGGCGACGCTCGTGGCCGTGGGGCTGGTCGTTGGCGCCGCGGCGCTGTGCGTGGCGCTGCTGCTGGCCGCGTACGGCGTGCACGGCCGCGTGGCGAGGTGCTGCCGGGGCCGCGGCCACATGCACGCCGGCATCCACGCCAAGTCCGCCTCCGTCGAGCCGCTCAACTCCCCGGACCAGAACAACGTCTGAAAACAAACGCAGCGAGACGCGGTGTGCTTTACTGGATCAATGTTTAATGCGTCGGATTTTAGGCAGTAAATTAACCAAAGGAGAATCCGACGAAAGCGAAGTTGTCTTCCTTTCTGTTGTGCCATGTTGTGATTACTCCGTAAAGATGAACGTAAACGCCGTAGTGTTTGTGCCTACCTGCAGTCAGTACAATTTTGTGTCCTTTTTTCATTTTTTTCTCATGACAGTATTACGAGAGCGTTTCCCTGAGTATCGTGTACAGTGTAATCTAAGGAGTTACCAAAGACGTGTAGTTTTAGTTTAATTTGCGTGTAAATAAATTGTGTAGATGTTTATAAGACTGAATAGCTCTATCAGAGACCACACCGGCCTGCAGCCGACGGGTTCCACCCATACGTCGCGCTGAGGTACCGCTACCTTTCTAGTTTGTTTCTACAAACAATGTGATCTGATGTGGCGAACTTGTTCTCCAGTTTTTCTCAAGACTTCAAAGAATGTGTATTTAATTCCTCGGTACGTTGACTACCAATCATAGTGTTAATCTGTTAATCTGTATATCTTGTATGAAAATAAAATTGTCACTGCATGTTTGCAATTTAATGAACTTCCTCGTAATGTAAGTAATGTAATTTAAAACAATTAAAAACTAATGTTTCGTTTCATAGTTGATTTCCGACATCCTGAATCCGCTCCAATGAGAATAGAATATACAAGCTGCAAAAGTTGGCGTTCGAGTTTGGCAGAGTCCAGAGGAGTACATTCATTACACCTAAGTTTTCACTCGACCGAAACCCAAACGGGGGCCAAACGCGAAGACCCTCGTTTGACCGACAATAATTCGTCCGAAAAATTATTCTGTCATTTTATCGTCGGACAAACGACAAACGACAACTTCGGTGTTCGGATATGGGAAACAGTGTACCCAGGCGCTGGCAATCGTGTCTAACTTAAAATATTTTTTTAAAAATGGAACTCTACACCCCCTCCCCAGTCTTAATGGGGAGGCCTCCTGCTTTACTTCGGTGTTCGGGATGGGAACCGGTGCTATCAGGTTCACCTGCGGCATGGGCGTCGTCGCCGTGGGGGCCTTGGGGACGTGGTATGCTAACAACGAGCACGCCCTCAGTCTCCTCGGCATCCCGGCCTCCGAGCGGCGCCAACTACGCCCCCGCATCGTCAGTGACGTCATCCGGTGGTCGCGCAACATCTACGTGGAGCACATGTGCGGCCACCGGCAGTACTCCACTGACGTCGTACTGCCCGAGCTAAGTACAACCTAGCTCCTCCTTGACTGGTGCGGGCCGGGAGTAGCGACGTGTCCGCTCGCCGGAGTAACCTCAAACTACACTGCCGTTCAAAATTAGCGGCCCCTTTTTTGCCCACGGCGCTGTTTCTATGTTTTTCGAGCTAGGATGCTGAAATTTGGCAGGTAGGTGCCCCCGTTGCTCTTCTTGAGCCCTACCAAGTGTGCAGTCCTTGCGTCCCCCTCCACGGCCTGTGCAACCCCTTCATTGCTTAAGGCTGTAAAAACTGAGAGAAACGTGGCGAAATTTTTGACTTTTAATGATCGGAAACGTGAAATGTGTCGTGTACCGACTCAAATGAGTCTCCCCTTCACAACCGTGCAAGCAGAATCGCAATCGGACAAACCCACCCCTGTCCACAGTCACCCCCACCCCCTCGAGGGGGTTGTTTTCAAAAATGTTTAAAACCGGCAGCAAACGATTCAGTGGCCTCTTCTGTACACGGTGCAAGTTTTTTTTTTCGATTCCGACCACCCTGGGCTGTACCAACCCCTCGGAGGACCCACCCCTTTTTGAATTTGTGACGTTTGAGTCCCAAAGTGGTTGAATTCTGGCGCTAATTTTCATTGAGAGTCACCTTGGGTGGGCACGAACCCATCCCCGTCAAAAAATCAGGTGCCGGAAATTTTCATCCACCGTTATAGGGGTGGCCACCCCCTATCGCCATCTGCTCGCCCGGGAGGGGAAGGAAAGGCGCTCAAGGGTGGTCTCGGTCCATAAGACACGGCGGAACCATTCCTGAAATTTTGGAGTCGATCCGGTGCATCGTTCACCCCCCAGGACGTCAAAACTGTCGAAACAAGCGAAAACAGCCCCTAAGTTCATCCCTCGTCAACGCCGAACTCAGGTGGGGTAGCGGCCAAACTCCAAGTGTCCCATCTCGGCACATCCCTTCCCTGCAAGCCCCTTAGCTTTCAGACGGCTGCGGCAACGCCCGCGCCCATGCGAACGACGCAAAGGCAGTGATGCACTCGGGCCTCTCGCCTTGACAGCGCCTCGCGCCGGCGAGTCGGGCAACCCGTCACGCAGGCCGCGCAGGTGTGCCAACGAACTGGAGTCGTGCGCACGCACCAGGACGGTGTTTTTTCAACGGGGCCAGTCCAGCTGCACAGCAAAAATGGATGCGGAGCGCAGGCGTCGTCTGCGCGGTGCAGCTGGACTGCCTGCGTTGAAAAATCACCGACCTGGCGCGCGAGCACGACTCTAGTGCGTTGGCACACCTGCAGGGCCTGTGAGATGGGTTGCCTGACTCGCCGGCGCGAGGCGCTGTCAAGGCGAGAGGCCCGAATGCATCACTGCCTTTGCGTCGTTCGCATGGGCGCGGACGTTGCCGCAGCGGTCTGAAAGTTAAGGGGCTTGCAGGGAAGGGATGTGCCGAGATGGGACACTTGGAGTTTGGCCGCTACCCCACCTGAGTTCGGCGTTGACGAGGGATGAACTTAGGGGCTGTTTTCGCTTGTTTCGACAGTTTTGACGTCCTGGGGGGTGAACGATGCACCGGATCGACTCCAAAATTTCAGGAATGGTTCCGCCGTGTCTTATGGACCGAGACCACCCTTGAGCGCCTTTCCTTCCCCTCCCGGGCGAGCAGATGGCGATAGGGGGTGGCCACCCCTATAACGGTGGATGAAAATTTCCGGCACCTGATTTTTTGACGGGGATGGGTTCGTGCCCACCCAAGGTGACTCTCAATGAAAATTAGCGCCAGAATTCAACCACTTTGGGACTCAAACGTCACAAATTCAAAAAGGGGTGGGTCCTCCGAGGGGTTGGTACAGCCCAGGGTGGTCGGAATCGAAAAAAAAAACTTGCACCGTGTACAGAAGAGGCCACTGAATCGTTTGCTGCCGGTTTTAAACATTTTTGAAAACAACCCCCTCGAGGGGGTGGGGGTGACTGTGGACAGGGGTGGGTTTGTCCGATTGCGATTCTGCTTGCACGGTTGTGAAGGGGAGACTCATTTGAGTCGGTACACGACACATTTCACGTTTCCGATCATTAAAAGTCAAAAATTTCGCCACGTTTCTCTCAGTTTTTACAGCCTTAAGCAATGAAGGGGTTGCACAGGCCGTGGAGGGGGACGCAAGGACTGCACACTTGGTAGGGCTCAAGAAGAGCAACGGGGGCACCTACCTGCCAAATTTCAGCATCCTACCTCGAAAAACATAGAAACAGCGCCGTGGGCAAAAAAGGGGCCGCTAATTTTGAACGGCAGTGTAGTTATGTTCTTATGTTCTTGACTTTCATTTGTTTGATCTTGTTAAATATAATATTTTATCTCTCACTCCACTTTATTTCTGTGTTGCAGGGACCGAGTACTACATTTCATCTCGTCCCTGCACACACCGGAGTTTATTTGCCTTTTCTATTATGTTTTAATATCTCTAAACTTCTATTCTTATGTGTTAATGCTCCGCATTTTATCTTGTACTTGTTATTTAACTTTAAATGGCACCCTAAAGCCTTACTTCTTCTATCAACTTAATATTTTATCTTGTCCTATTGTAAATTCAATCTTAAACACTTTTATAATCATGTGTTTTTTTAATACTGCAACTAAAAATCCATGTAAACTTCAATATTTATGCTCAATAAATACAATAATAACTGGGGTTAATCCGATCCAGCGACTTCGATATCGTACGCCGGGGGACCCAGTAGGACCCGAGCCGCCGACACGGCCCAACATGGGCAGAGTAGAGTAAGGCAGAGACGATAGAGAGACAGAGAAAGAAAGAAAGAGAGAGAGAGTAGTTTTGGGAGCTTTTGTTTGCGCAGGGTGGTCGGTACCAAGTGTACCCCCGCTGTCCGGCGCTCCCAGACCCGAACATGCAGTCAGTGGGCCAGCTTCAAAGGACTTATCAACTCCATCCGACGAATCGGAATGGACCCACTCGCGACCAATTTCGACCCATTCGCTGCGTGCCGAGGCGATGGCGGTCAGGGCCGAAAATAAGTCCCTGGACGGATCTGTCGAGGGGTGAATCACTCGGTGTTTTCGTGCACACATGAGTACGTGAGTACACCTCACAAAACTCGTAAAATTTCACATTTTTTAAACGTTTTGAGGCTTCACATAGCGTTGCATACGACATACAACGCCAAATCGTGCAAAAAAAAGCAAATTTTGCCCTATTTAAACTTGTGAGTATCTTGAGTACGGGCCAATTTGTACACATGAGTACACTGGTGATTCACCCCTCCTCTGGATCTGTTCCGAACGGCGGCCCCGGAGCCGTCGCGGCGCTCGTTCGCCACAATGCCAGCATGATGCCAGCAGCCCCGGCCAGGCAGACGGCGGCGGCCCCGGAGACGTCGCGGCGCTCGTTCGCCACAATGCCAGCCAGTGCCAGACCGCTGGCCGGGCCGCAGCGCGTAGTGCGGCGTGGGTCCCCACCAGGACACGACGTCTCGACGCTACGAGTGCTGCGGGCTTCGCGGGGCATCAGCGCGGCCCCATCTGGGTCACTGGACTGCGGCCCGCTAGCTCCACACATCACATCGCGCTCGCAGTTTCCGGAGGTAGGTGGTAGGTTTGCAGGGTGAGTTTTATCAAGGTGACCTAACTTCGGGAGCGTGTCGAGGGGGCACCCACTTAGTATGTGTGGGGACACAAGATTTCTTACGGGAAGAAATTTCTGCGGATTTCGCAAGATTTTGGCTGATTTTACGCTCAAAATTTGCTTGATTTCCGATTTCCAGAGATTTCTGGCGTTCAAGGGGACACATGATTTCTTGAGTGGTAATTGCCCCCTCGGAGCGTGTAGTGGGCACGCCATGACGAGTGCCTTGATAGAGGACGCTTTGGGTCGGAAATCAAAATGAAGACAACTGTAGGCGTAACGCAACAACCACCCTCGCGGGCATCCGAGGGTCCTGAGGGTGTCCTCTGCTGCAACCCTGACGACTAACGCTCCGCGGCCCCTTGGGACCCGCGGGGTGCCCACTACACGCTCCCGAAGTTTGGTCTCCCTGAAAAAAAACTCACCCTGTCGTATGGTGGGGGATTAACTGCTCTCGGAGGAAAGAGCACAAGACCACTGCAAATCTAGTGGTAAGTTTGCTTGCCACAAATTTGGCAAGCCGTTTGGAATGCCAAAAATTGGCAAGCTTGGCCCGGAAATACTCCCAAGCTTGCCAAAATTTGGCAAGCTTATGAAGATTTCAGGTCAATGCTTGCCACATTTTGGCATTCAAAACGGCTTGCCAAATTTGTGGCAAGCAAACTTTCCACTGGCTTTGCAGTGACGCCCCGAGGGGGTATTTACTCGCGTAATGCATTGTACAGTCTGAGCGTGATAAGGGCGTAATAATGCGTAATATAGGGCGTAATAATGTCTGAAAACGCACGTAATACACGCGTAATAACGCGTAATGAACGTGTAATAACGCGTAATACACTATTACGCATTATTACGCGCGTAATGTACTGTACAGACAAACCTAGAGTAAATACCCCCTCGGACGCCCGGTAAGAAGGCAATCCATTACGACACAGCCCGCCTGTGGTTCGTTAGGATAACCTCGCCTGCACGACCGGCCATAGTGAACGCGACCGGCGACAAGTGCTCTGTCGGACCCTGGAGAGTGATTCCGAGAACCGTTTTCGTCGGTCAGTCTCTTTCGCATCTATACGGGATGCCCCATAAATGCGAGGGAGACAGAGCGACGGAAAGGACTTTCAGAATCAGCTGCCAATAATCGCGCGGGATTGCTGCTGTTCCATGCTGATTCAGTCCCGCTCCAGTGTGCTGGAGGGTCCTTGGATTTTGGGAGCGGCAAGAACAAGAGCAGTGTTTCCAAGGGGTACCTCACATCAAAAATACACTGTTATTCAACGAATGTGACGTCATATTCGTTCGAATGTTAATTTTGTCACGTGCGTTTGAATATGACGTCACATTCGTTTGAATGTTGACGCACGTTCAAACGAATGTGGCACCCTTATTTAACGGCTGTGTCACGTTCAAACGAATGTGACATCTTATTCAGACGAACGTGACAAAATTCACATTCTGACGAATATGACGTCACATTCATTGAATAACAGTGTATAGGTGTAGTACAATAGTAACTAGACTGAATTCCCACTTTGATCAGATTAAAAATCTCCAAAAAAAAAATAAAAAAAAAAAAAAATGCGTAGCATTAATGCTGCAAAGGGGTCAAAATTGACGTGGTTGTGCGGCGTACCAAGTGACTAGACTGAGATGCGGCAGCGACTGGACTCCAGTAAGGGGTGCTCACTGACTAGACCCTAGAACCCTAGAAACGTTTAAAAATGTGAAATGTTTGAGTTTTGTAAAGTGCACTCGCCCCGAGGGGGGGATCACTAAGGTCCAAAGTGTACAATAATATTTTGATTATGTTTATTAGATTTTTTTTTCACCTATTTTGAGTACAATTGCCTAACTTGCTGGGATGAGGCACCCCTCGGGTGTTCCTGTGCACCGCCTGCAGCGCACGACTCGGGCCCGCGGGGCGTCGCTGCATGCGCTGCATGCGCAGGCACAGACGACTGCGACGGCGGCAGTTTCCACGCTGCAGCGGCTGCAGCGGCCGATGCCAGGGACAAGAGGGGGGCTATCGAACGCAGACAAACAGGGCGCGCGTCTGAACCATACTGCACAGTGGAACAAGACCGTTGCGGCGGCCAAAATTCTGGACCCGGTTTGAGCTCCAGAGTCGCTACATGGGACTCGAATCAAACGTGTGACCCCACCAATGGATTGCTCCTTTGAAGAGCAATCCGTTGGTGCGTTCACACGTTCGATTCGAGTCCCATTTTAGCGACTCTGGAGCTCAAAACGTGTCCGGGATTTTGGCCGCCTCAACGGTCTTCTGACCCACTGTGTGCTGGTGCCCGCCTCGCGGAGAGGCGCTGCGGAGCGTTCCGTGCTTCTCTGACCCATACGCCTCTTCTCCAGGTCTCGCGTCAAGATGGTGTCCGGGAGCGACGCGCGCGACAGGGCGCCCTGCTGCCAGCCCAACAGCCCCCAGAGTGAGTATGCCTGGTGGTCGCGTCGTCGCTCTGTCTCTCTCGCACCCCTACAGCACGCCCCACGAGTGCGACGGAGCACAGTGGGCCAAACGACCGGCGCCGGCGGCCAAAATCCAGAGTCGCTTAGTGGGACTCGAACCGAACGTGTGACCCCACCAATCCATTCCCCGTTCGGAGAGGAATCCATTGGTGGGGTCACCCGTTCGGTTCTAGTCCCATTTAGTGACTCAGGAGCTCAAAACGCGTCTAGAATTTTGGCCGCCTGCACCGGTCTTCTGGCCCACTGTGCGGAGACAGAGCGCCGAAACGACTCTCGCGTGGGTCTATGGTCCATCACTCTTTGCAAAGACCATTACCTCGCGGTGTTTCCGTCGGTGGCTCCATGCTTTGTGTTTACAAGGCGCTTAACTGCTTCCCTTTGAGTCTGTCATGCGAGCCACGGGCGGACGCGGACCAGACTGATCCCGAGAGTCGTTTTGTCGTCGCTCTGTCTCTCTCACACTCCCACGGCACGCCCCATGAGTGCGAGAGAGACAGAGCGACGAAACGATTCTTCGGGATCAGGCGGCTGCACACGTGCCTGAGGAGTGAGAGCACTGCCGGCTCACCGTTCGCGTGCCGCGCGCCAGGAGGGAAGTCCTCCGCGCCGCGCCCCGTGGTCCCCTCATGGGCCTCATGACAGTCGCTAATGGCAATGGCTGCGCCCGCCCGCCCCGCCCGCCCCGCCACGCCCCGCCCGCCTCGCCCCGCCCCGCCCCGCCTCGCCCCACCTCGCGCTGCTCAGCGCCGAAATGTCTGCAGCACACAGTGGGCCAGAAGATCAGACGATTTGGCATTGTGTGTCGTCTAACACCGCTTAATGAACCCTAGAAACATTTAAAAATGTGAAATGGTTGAGTTTTGTAAAGTGCACTCGCCCGTATACTCATGTGTACACCAGAACGCTGAGTGATTCACCCTACGAGGGAGTCAGGGATTCGGTGAAGCAGGATGACGTTGCCGCCACCGACGCTACTGGCGCCCCTTGGCCCCCATACCTTCCAGCGCCTCACTCGCGACAACTATTGAAATCAAATCTCCGTCAGTCTCTCTCGCACCCCGCACGGGATTTCGACCGCCAAGCACGGTCCTCTGGCCCACTGTGCAGTGGAAAACACGGCAGTGCGGCGTGGGAATGGTGAGCTGCATGGCATAGCCGCCCCAGCCACGGAGTTTAAATTCAAATTTGCCGCGCGACCCCGAGGCCCCCGCGACTCCGCGCGACTCGTCATGAATGAGCGCGACGGGGGGGACACGTCGCGTTGACCTGCTTTGACGCCGTCCTCGCCCCGGGATGCAGCTCGTGCCGCCGCGGCGCGTCGCGGTGCGTGCTGCGCCGCAGGCGCGCCGTATCTCCCTCAGCCCGGCGCGGCGCGCGGCGTGGGCCCCGATAACGGCCGGGCCAACACCCCGTCGCAGTGCGGCCACCGCGCAGTGGGCCAGAAGAGCGGCGCACGCGGCCAAAATTTTAGACGCGTTTTGAGCGACACACAGATAAATTCCTACAAAGAACTGCTCTTTGTAATACAAAGAAAACGGCGGCTTCGCAGCCCAAGCAGGAAATCGTTTGTATTACAAACGATTTTGTTTGTAATACAAAGGGAAAATCCTTTGTAGTCTACAAAGAACTTCTTCGCAGCCTGCAAAGAATTTTTTCTCTGTATTACAATCAAAATCGTTCGTATTACAAACGATTTTCTTCGTAGGCTACGAAGCCACCGTTTTCTTTGTATTACAACGAGCAGTTCCTTGTAGGGTTTTAAGTGTGCAGAGGCATTAAATGGGACTGGAACCGGACGTGTGACCCCACCAATGGATCCCTCGTGCGGAGAGCAATCCATTGGTGGGGTCGCACGTTCGGTTCGAGTCCTGTTTAGCGACTCGGGAGCTTATAACGCATCTAGAGTTTGGCCGCCTGCGCCGGTCTTCTGGCCCACTGTCCAGCGGCGTGCCGGGCCTGGCTTCACGAGCACCCCTCACGCGCGGCTACTTGTCGCACTGCTACTGCCCCAGCGGCTGGGGCTCCGATCACCCAGTGCACTGGTGCAGCTCAGTGCGGCCGTCGGTCTGACTCTCTCGCACCGGCACGGAGCGCCCCATGAGTGCGAGAGAGAGACCTTCCACCCGGAATCAGTCTGCAGTGCTCTGCACTGCCTTGCACCGCCTCCTATTCAAGTTCCTATCCGCTTTGTGCGTGGGGGAAGGCGGGACGCGCTGGGCTGCTGCGTGCTGGAAAAGTGGAAAAAGGGGGCGGGGGCGCGTAAAGAGAAGCATCCCTCGGCCGCGACGAACTCCGGCGACGATGACACCGCCCGCATGGCCGCGGGGCGCGGCGGGGCGCGGCGGGGCGCGGCGGGGCGCGGTGGATCGCTGTTGGCTTCTTCAGACCAGATTACTGGCGGTACGCGGTACGCTGTCGGTACCCCCTCCCTCCCTGCGCGGCGTGCGCGCGCAACGGCACGCCGGTAAAGAGCCGCGGGGCAGGGCGGGGTGGGCGCGGCGGGGCGGGGTGGGGCGGGGCGGGGACACCACAACGGATGAACGTACGCGTTAAGGTCTCGGTGGCCGGCCGCGGCCGTCGTCGTCACGGGGCGCCAATCCGATGCAGAGCGGCAGCGCGGCAGTCGCGAGGCGTCGGCTCGACGGGTCGGGATAAGATACGCGCCAGGCACCACCGCGCACCGGTACGCCAGGTACTGCACGCCGCGCACCACGACGCGCACCACGCTGTGTACCAAGCAGCGCACCACGACGCGTACCACGCTGTGTACCAAGCAGCGCACCACGACGCGTACCAAGCCGCGCACCACGCTGTGTACCAAGCAGCGCACCACGACGCGTACCAAGCCGCGTACCACGACGCGTACCAAGCCGCGTACCACGACGCGGACCAAGCCGCGTACCACGACGCGTACCACGACGCGCAACCGACCCGTAGCACGAAGCGTACAAAGCCGCGCACCACGCCGCGCACCACGCCGTGTACCAAGCCGCGTACCACGAAGCGTACCACGACGCGCACCAACGCCGCGTGCACGCCGCGCACCGTGACACCCTTCCCCGAGACCCGGAGGCCTGCTCCAAGACTACTGAGCAGGGAGGCGCGGACACAGGTTAGGGGCTCCAGGGCCTCGCGCGCGCTAGAGAGACAGGTGAGCCACGAAACTACTGTGCGGCCTGCTGACTGCACTCCAAGAGGCATATAGTGAAGATTTTTCACATTATGGTAAAAATTCTCCAATATATGGAAGTGCAGCTGACCTAATCTTACCTCTGAAAATTGATTGTGCCTGATGTTTTGTCGAATTTCTTTTGTGTTATGGAGAAAATCTCCGCCGTTAATGCAGCCTTTCACCGTAAGACATTTTGCGTGTGATCCAGCACGTCGTTTTCGTGACTCTGTCTGTCTCGCACTCCTGGGGCGTCCCGTGTGGGTGCGAGAGAGACAGAGCTACGTTCATCGCCGTGCTCTTGCGCACATCTCGGTGCCCGATGAATATTGAACGCCACGCAGGGGAAAAGTTGCAAGAAGTGTCGTGTAATAATCGATAAATCTGATAAAGTTTCGCCCTGCACCGGAACATTCGTTTCGGGAGCCGACCCCACACTAAATTCCTTTGTACAATTTTGCGCACACGTGCTTTTCGTACAAATTTGAACAAAATTTCGCACGAATTTGTGCGATTCTGCGTACAAATTTGTAAGAAAAAGTTTCGCATGTTGAAAATTGGGTGAGACCACGTACAAAATTGTACAAATGCGCTTAGTTTGCCCAAGGTCACGACTCGCGATCGCGCGGCGTATGCCTTTTCGTCACTGCGGAGTGAGGAGTTGGTAGAGGAGGCGTTTACTGTAAACAAATGGGCCCCGCGAAGTCACCGAGCAAACCGCGCCAACCCTCCCGGCGCCGCGGCGTCAGCATCACACTGTACGCTGCTTGAAGTGAAGGACCTGCCGAGGCACAGTGGGACAGAAGACTGGGAGGCGGTCTAAAGTCTAGACCGGTTTTGAGCTCAGTAGTCGGTATGAATGTATCTCGAACCGAACGCGTGACCCCATCAATGGATTGCTCTGCAAACGAGGAATCCATTTTGATGGGGTCCCACGTTTTGGTTCGAGTCCTGTTTAGCGACTCTGGAGCACAAAACACGTCTAGAGTTTGGACCGCCTTCGCCGGTCTTCTGGCGCACTGTGTGGGGCCCTGGTTCCGGCGGCCGCTTCTCCTGCTATTTACGTCCTGATCGCGAGGGCCAACTCGAACAGTCACTTGAACGCGGCGCAGAAAAAAATGTCGTTTGGGGCTTCGAGCGGCACTGTCGTCGCGCCCAATAGCCGCGAAAAATGGAATCGGGCGGATTATCGTTGGCGCCGGCCCAGCAGGCAAAAAGAACGAAAAAAGAAGACAAATCCCAAATGGACGCACGAAGGGGGGATTTTGGTCGAATTCAGCCCTACCCCTTTTCACTCTACGCCAGCCACACGACACCACGGGGGCTGCATTGATACTTTGCTGCTTATCTCCACCCGCCCATGAAAAATCGCCGCAGATAACGTTTGACCCTCCTAGTCAAAATCCTGTCACAGCGCTAAATTCTCCTTTTTTTTAAAAAAAATATTTTTTAAAATAAATCTTTTTATTGGCCTTTCGGGGAGGGAGTGCAGCTGCTATCAAACACCGTGGGAGCCGCGGTTTTGTTGCTTTCGAGTCTATTCCAGTCTAATCGAAAACAGTGGAAAAGCAAGTCCCGTTTGTATGTTTTACAATTGCTTGTCGCGAATCCTAATCCTTTGCATAACCGGGTGGACTGGACATGGGCGGCGTGGCACTGAAAGAACGGCTCACTTCAACCCAATCTTATGTTTAAACCATATTTTTAAAAAGAGGTAAAAAAATACCAGACGAAAACACTTGAAAAACATTAATGATCTCATAGTATCAAGATACATTACGATTCAAGATTATCTCAAACCCCTTAGACAGTTGCCAAATTTTATCTCGTTTGATTTGGAGACTTGTTCACATAATTTCCAAGGCCAGCTTCACTGGACTGTGTACATTTATGTGACTTTTTACTCATCTTTTGGGGTGAAGGGTTCGAGTTGCATGCTTGTCATTATCGGAGGAATAGAATAAAAAGAACTTGCTAGCCTAATGCATGTGTTTCCTTGAACACTCTAAATGTCTTACAATGAAATTTGACCTATATTATTCGTATGTTACAGTGAATTCGGCGCAAGCATAATACGAAGCAATATTTCTTTGTAATACGAATCTTTTTAGCTTTTCATTGTAAGATACAAAGAAAAACCTTCGTATTATGGTCAATTTCTTACATTTGGAGTGAAGGCACTATTATTTACGAGGCTGCGGCTAAATTTAGGGATCTACACCGAAAACTGAAAAGTGAGAATTCTGACTAAATTTTGGCGAGAAATATTTCTTACTGTTTTGAGGTGAAAATCGAACTTCTCACCGAATTGTTAGGTTAGGTTACTACCCTATATGACGTGGGCACTTTTAAGGGAGAATTTTGACTCTCACCGCTACAGAGGCGAGACTTTCAATTCTCACCACATATACTAGGTAAGATTTTCCATTCTTACCACACAAGGGTGAGAATTATTTTCTGCCCCCCCCCCCCCCTCGCCCCGGGGTGGCTTAATTTTTCATCTTTGAGTTTTCAGTGCACCTTCGACATAATAAAACAAGGCGGCCTTGGTGGACCTGTCGTCGGCGAGAAGGGCTTATCGAAGCGGATTAGTGGGCGGGCCGCGCGCTTTCTGCCTTTTGCACTGCGGCGTGTTTATCTAGGATAAGCCACGTCCCCCCCTCCTTCCCCCTCCACCCACTCCTTCCTTGATTGCCTTTCGGTCGTTCAGGGGAGCGGGCTTATTCACACAGTATTCACTGTAGATAGCGCTACCGTAGTCTGACTCGGGATTCCTGACAATAGAAATGTAGAGATGAGATATCGTGTTTTAGTACCGGATAAAAAGTCAAAATAACCGGGTTACACTCTGCATGTCTTACGAAGAAATTTCCAATAATATGAAGTGAATGGCACAAGCATGATGCGAAGGCAGTTCTTCGTAATACACCGTTCGCGGGGTTTTCTTTGTACCTTACAATGAAAACCTAGAGCACAATTCGTATTTTGAAGAAATTTTGCTTCGTGTTATGCTTGCGCCGAATAAGGTATTCAAACGCCCTCCCAGAACGGAAGTAAGGACAAGAGAAACGGAAGTTGAAAACGGCAGTTTATGAGAGAAATCCACGCGGCGGATGAGCTTTGCCGCGTAGATTTCTCATATAAACTGCCGTTTTCAACTTCCGTTTCTCTTGACCTTACTTTCGTTCTGGAAGGGCGTTAGGGAATACCTTATTCATTGCGACGTAGCTCAAGTTGAGAGTGTAGACGTGTGTGTGTCGTGAGAGAGAGAGAGAGAGAGAGAGAGAGAGAGAGAGAGAGAGAGAGAGAGAGAGAGAGAGAGAGAGAGAGAGAGAGAGAGAGAGAGAGAGAGAGAGAGAGAGAGAGAGACAGAGTTAGTGAAGTTGATCGAAAGACTGGTTTGGGCGTGAATGTCCCCGACTGGGTGACGGCAATAGGACCCGCTTCTCACGGCCCGCGCCGTCAGCGCCCCCGGCCAATGCATCGTATGCGACGCAGACGCACAGTGGGTCAGAAGACCGGGTGCAGGCGGTCAGAACTGTAGACGCGTCTTGAGCTCCACTGTCGCTACACAGGACTCAAACTGATCATGTGACCCCACCAATGGGTTTCCCGTTCGGAGGGCAATCCATTGGTAGGGTCACACGTTCGGTTCGAGCGACTCTGGACCTCAGAATGCGTCTAGCGTTTTGGCCGCCTCCGCCGGTCTTCTGGCCCACTGCGCGACTGTATGGCGACAGCCTCGACGGCGACTTTCGCGCCCATAGGAAAGGAAGTGCCGCAAGACAGCATTCGAAGCGAGGGAAGGAAGGGTCACTGGTCACTTGCACCCGCCAAGGCCCAGCGGATTCCCCGAGAGGTGCCGGCCGCACGCCTGGCACGTAGGTGTGAAGGGGGAGGGGGGGGGGGGCACGCGCCACCTGTGGACCGGGCCCAGGCTGATGAGCGAGCAGCACATGGCTGTTCAATATGGATCGGCATCTGGCATGCACGCCGCCGCCACGAGGCCGCCGCCGCCGGTGCCTGCCGGTGTCCGAAAAAACTAGTGACACTGAATGTCTTCCTTTGCAGGCGCGGACGTCGTGTTGATCCCTGGCGAGGTGAAGGACGCCAAGGACATGTCGGTGAAGCTGCAGAAGATGGCCGCCGAGGGCCACGTGGACCCGCTCATCTACAAGGGGACCACGGAGGCGCTGGAGGCGGGCGCGGGCAAGGGCGCGTCCCCGCCCGCGCACTGGCACGTCTTCTGGGCCGCGGGCGCCGGTGAGCACGCCGTCGCACAGTGGAGCAGCCATAACACCGGTGGAGGCGGTCAAAATCCCGGACGCGTTTTGAGCTCCAGAGTCGCTAAATGGGCCACTCAGACTGATCGTGTGATCCGATCAACGGATCGGTATCTCCGAACGAGGAATCGATGGGTGGGGCCTTACGTTCGGTTGAGTCCCGTTTAAGTGACTCTGGAGCTCAAAACGCGTCGAGAGGTTTGGTCGCATGCGCCGGTCTTCAGGCCCACTGTGGGTCCTCTCGTTGTGTTGTCCGTTGTCTCCGCCGCCTGAGCCTCCATGTTGACGACTGTGTGTTGTGCTTCCCCGCCGCTGCCATGTCCGCTTCCAGCCAGGGCCTCGCCGCTGCCAGCCGCTTGCCGGCCGCGGGGAGCTGCTCGGGGCCCTTCTTCGGCGCTTGGACCCTCCCCGCGATGCTTTAGTGCTGAATGTGCGCCGCCAGGTCGCAAGGTCAGTTCACACTGGTGTGGCGAGGGCGTCCGGTCTGCATGTCCTGGTGGCGGTGTCCACACCATCAGCAGGGGGTACAGTGTACAGTAGCAGCTCTGTGAGTCGGCAAAAGATGGCTCTGCGAGGGGGCAACCACTCGCGAAATCCTGTGTACACGCGGGAGACCGAAATCTTGCACAAAATCTGTTGAAATATGGTGGAATTTTTTCCAGAATCTGGTGAAATGTCGCAAAATACCATCAAAATTCCACTACGTCTTGCATTTTGGCGCAAAATACCATCCAGAAACTCGTAAAAATTACAAGTGGTTGCCCCCTCGGGGCTCTCCGCGTCGCGCGCGCCCGTAAACCTGTTAACCTGTTAAATTGAGATAACGGTCCTTCGGAGAAGAAAAGCGAGAAAATGGCTGCCAGTTGTCAGTCATTCGGCTTGTAGCGCCTGCGAGGTAGGCCGCCAGTCCGTCCCGCATCACACCGGTGTGGAGACGGTGGCCTACGTTGCCCCTGCGAAGACGACAGGGGGCAAGGTAGGCGACCGTCTCCACACCAGTGTGTTGCGGGACGGAACGGTGGCCTACCTCGCAGGCGCTTCAGATCGGGAACAGGCATGCAGTGGGCCAAAAGACCGGTGCAGGCAGCCAAAGCTCTAGATGCGTTTTGAGCTCTAGGGTCACTCAATGGGGCTCGAACCGAGCGTGTGTCCAAGCCAATGGATTGCTCTTTGCGAGAGGACTCTATTATTGATGGGGACACACGTTCGGCTTAAGTCCCATTTAGCGACCCAGGAGCTCAAACCGCATCTAGAGTTTTGACCGCCTGTGCCGGTCCTCTGCACTCTCAGACTCGTATTGACTTTTTATCTCTTGCCAAAAAGTTTTTTGTGCAAACGTAAAATGTACTATTTTCTCTTTAGCTTTGCACGTTTTTGTCCATTATACAGGATATTTAGTCCATTAAACCTAACTTTTTGACAATTGCAATGTAATTTTTGATTTCTATATGATCTGACAATTGCATCTTAAACACGATCAAAATTGTGCATAGCTAAAGAGAAAATAGAAAAATTTACGTTTGCTCAGAAAGCTCCATAAGCAAGAGACATAAAAGTCCATATGAGACTGAGAGTGCGGGAGCGCGTGGTCACCGCTCTCACTGTCCTGCGGACCGCGGAGGCATTGCCTCGCTAACCGGGCCGCCTGCTTGCAGCCAACCTGATCGCGCTGGGCGCGGGCTGCGTGCTGTGCTGGACCTCGCCGTCCATCTCCAAGTTCTCGGGCCCCAACGCCACGTTCGAGCTGACGGACAGCGAGGCGGCGTGGGTGGGCAGCCTGACGCCGCTGGGCGCCGCGGTGGGGCCCATCCCGGCCGGCATCCTGGCCGACAAGCTGGGCCGCAAGCCCACCTTGCTCGGCGACTCGGTGCTGCTCTTCATATCCTGGGCGCTCATCGCCTTCGCCTACTCGCCCTCCATGCTGTACGCCGCCAGGTTCATCGCCGGCCTCGCCACCGGCTGCATCTTCGCCGTGCTGCCCATGTACATCGGCGAGATCGCCGTGGTCAGTCCGCCCGTCCCACACTGCGCTTCGTCGCGCTCTGTCTCTCTCGCGCCCCCACGGGACGCCCCATGAGTATGTGTGACCCCACCAATGGATTCTGCGTTCGAAGGGAAATTCATCGGTGGGGGTCACACGGTCGGTACGAGTCCTGTTTTGCGACTCTGAAGCACAAAACGCGTCTAGAGTTTTTGGCCGCCTGCGCCGATTTTTTGGCCCACTGTGCGCTCCTAAGTGCGAGAGAGACAGAGCGACGAAGGGGCTGTTTAATCCGGGTTTGATCCTCGCGCGCGGCCTCGCGGTTTAAAGGTTTCCTCTCTGCTCGCAGGACAGCGTGCGCTCCACGCTGGGCTCCATGATGCAGCTGTCGCTCACGGTGGGCTTCATGGTGCCGTTCGCGCTGGGGCCCTACGTGTCCGTCACGTGGCTGGCCATCGCGTCGGGCGTGGTGCCGGTGCTCTTCGCGGCGGCCTTCTTCTCCATGCCGGAGTCGCCGTGCGTGCTGCTGATGCGCGGCGACACGGTCGAGGCCTCGGACGCGCTGCAGTGGCTGCGCGGCCAGGACCGCACCAGCATCATGCCCGAGCTGCGCAAGCTGGAGGACGAGGCGCAGGAGGCCATCAAGAGGAAGAAGCCCCTCCTGCAGTCCTTCATGCAGATCTTCGCGACGCGCGGCAACATCAAGGCCTTCCTCTTCGGCTGCGGCCTGCTCTTCTTCCAGCAGTTCTCCGGCATCAACGCCGTGCTGTTCTACGCGCAGGTCAGTGCCTGTCGACACTACGGGTCGGACACCACGGCCAAATTATGGCGTGACAAAAAAGTCGCGCCGAAAATTGGCATGACAGGAAATTCGCGCTGAAAAGCGGCATGACGTGTGGGTCACGCCGTCCTTTGACGTGAATGAACCATGTCGATTGGTGCGCACAATGCGTACAGTGCGTACAAGGAAAGTCATGTTAAAAACCGGCATGACAGGAAATTCACGCCAAAAATTGCTGTGAATTTCTGAGTCACACCGATCTTTGGCGTGTCATGGCTTTTCATGTCGTGTTTTGGCGTGGCACTTTATTCACGCCCCTGCAACGGCACGAAGTGGCGCCGAAAGATTTTCAGGTGAGCGATTCCGCGGCCCGCTCTTCTTGCTCTGTCTCTCTCGCACTCATGGAGTGTGCCTAAGGGGCGCGAGAGAGACAGAGCGAGGAGTGCTGGCGCCGGAGTCGCTAACCTGCTAACGTGTTCACCGCACGGAGGCAACCACTAAACTGTTGTCTCGCCCCGCAGAGCATCTTCAAGAAGACCGGCTCCAGCCTGGCGCCGGAAATCTGCACCATCATCATCGGCCTGGTGCAGATCGTGGCCTCGGCCGGCACCCTCCTGCTGACGTCACGCTTCAGCATGAAGTTCCTCCTCATCTTCTCCGGTTTCGGCATGGCGATCGCCCATGTGAGTGCCACTTCTGTCAGAGCGGGGCAGAGCACAGTGGGCCACAGGCGGCCAAAACAGTAGACGCGTTTTGAGCTCCACAGTCGCTAAACTGGACTTGAACCGAACGTGTGACCCTACCAGCGGATTCCTCGTGCAGATAGCAATCCACTTGTGGGGTCACACGTTAGGTTCGAGTCTTCAGCGACTCAGGAGCTCAAAACGCATCCGGAATTTTGACCGACTCCACCGGACTTCTGGCCCACTGTGCAGGGGACCCTCTGGGCAAGCGCGAATGCAACCACTCAATTAACGTCTCTTTGCAGGCGCTGCTGGGCTACTTCTTCCACCTGCTGGCCACCGACCAGGACGTGTCGGCGGTGGGCGCGCTGCCCGTCGGCTCGCTCGTCTTCTACATCATCGTGTACTGCTTCGGTGAGCGTCTGTGCGCGTCGCACAATGGGCTAGAAGAAAGGGGGAGGCGGTCAAAATCCCGGACAGGTTTCGAGCTCCAGAGTCGCTAAATGGGACTGGCACCGAACGTGTGACCCCTCCGATGGATTGCTCTCCAAACGAGGAATCCATTGGTGGGGCCACACTATCGGTTCGAGTCCTGTTCAGCGACTCTGGAGGGCAAAACGCGTCCAGAGTTTTGGCTGCGTGGAGTCTGTTGTGTGGGTCGGTGTCATCGGCACGCTCTCTGTCCGCAGGCTTCGGCCCGCTGCCCTGGGCCGTGATGGGCGAGGTGTTCGCCTCCGACGTGAAGGCCATCTCGTCGTCCGTGTGCGCGTCCTTCTGCTGGCTGCTGGGCTTCCTGGTCACGCAGTTCTTCGGCCTGCTCCTCAACGTCCTGGGCGACGACGTCACCTTCTGGGGGCTGGGCGCGTGCTGCGTGCTCGCCTCCCTCTTCACCATGCTGCTGCCCAACACCAGGGGCAAGTCCCTGCAGGAGATCCAGGAGATGCTGAACCGCTAACAACAGCCGCTGAGGGCCACACAATGGGCCAGAAGACCGGCGCTGGCGGCCGAACCTCTAGACGCGTTTGGGACTTGAACCGAACGTGTGACCCCACCAATGGATTCCTCGTTCGGAGAATAATCCTTTTATTGGTGGTTTCAATAACGTTCGGTTCGAGTCCCATTTAGCGACTCTGGAGCTCAAAACCCGCACGGGATTTCGACCGCATCCACCGGTCTACTGGCCTCTGTGGGCCGCCGCTGAGAACCGCCGCTGGGAGCCACCGCGGAGTACCGCCGCTGGGAGCTACCGCGGAGTACCGCCGCTGGGAGCCACCGCGGAGTACCGCCGCTGGGAGCCACCGCGGAGTACCGCCGCTGGGAGCCAGCGCGGAGTACCGCCGCTGGGAGCCAGCGCGGAGTACCGCCGCTGGGAGCCACCGCGGAGTACCGCCGCTGGGAGCCACCGCGGAGTACCGCCGCTGGGAGCCACCGCGGAGTACCGCCGCTGGGAGCCACCGCGGAGTACCGCCGCTGGGAGCCACCGCGGAGTACCGCCGCTGGGAGCCACCGCGGAGTACCGCCGCTGGGAGCCACCGCGGAGTACCGCCGCTGGGAGCCACCGCGGAGTACCGCCGCTGGGAGCCACCGCGGAGTACCGCCGCTAGGCCGCCAGAAGGCTGCCCCACGGCTGTGCCCGGCTGTGCCTTGCCGAGTGCCTGCCCATCGGCTGCACCGTCGAAGGCGATCTGCTCAACAACGGGTCGCTGCCCCGGCAGCTCAGGGCGCCATCTCGCTCAGCGACGCCATCGTATTCCCACTGTGACTTCGGCAGTGGACAGCGCTGAGGCGCTGCGTGCTGCGTTCAGGCGAAGACTTTTTCTCGGGGCGGCTGTGACGGGGTGGTCCCGGCCGTGGAGCCGCCAGAACAGTCCCTACGGTGAGACGGGCGTTGTCGCATTTTTTGGTCCGATCCTGCACTTCCTCGTCGATCGTGACGTGACTCTTTCTGTGATTGCTAAGCTTCGACGATTCCAGTGTGCAGCTAGTCATACGTACGCGGCGATGGCACGACATCGCAGGGCGAACCGCGCGCACTCTACAAACTGAAGTGTGTACTCAGTATGCATCTGCAGATGCATAGATGCAAGGTCACACCTATTAATGCATACTTCGCTGAGTACACATCTATCACAGTAAAAACGGTTCCCGGTTTTCCCAGGAAGACTGTAGAAAAGACAAAGGCGATTTCCAGGGAGTTCCTCGGAAGACCAGGAACCGTTTTTACCGTGCATGCATACTTGTCTGAGTACACACCCACAGACTTTGACCGAGTCCACACCTAGCGTAATGCATCTCTAGGTGTGTGCTCAGCCAAGTATGCATCTGTAGATGTGTAATTAGCCAAGTATGCATCTGTAGATGTGTAATTAGCCAAGTATGCATCTGTAGATGTGTAATTAGCCAAGTATGCATCTGTAGATGTGTAATTAGCCAAGTATGCATCTGTAGATGTGTAATTAGCCAAGTATGCATCTGCAGATGTGTAATTAGCCAAGTATGCATCTGTAAATGTGTAATTATTGTAGGTTTGCATCTGCAGATGTCGTACGCACTAGAGTGCGCACTTCAGTTTGTAGAGCAGTGTAGCTGCAGGCCAACGAGGAGCCGAGCGGAGTGAAACGCTAACAGTATTATGCCCCAATATTCCTGTATTATTTTATTTACTCATGTGACCGGTGCCGCATGGAGTGATGCACCGGAATAATGTAAGCTGTGAATTTTGTGTGTAGCAAGTAAAGATGGTGTTCATCTCCTCGGCGCGTGTCTCTGTCCCCCGCGAGGGCAGGCAGCCCAACGCACACCAGTGCTGTCCCTGTCTCCCGCGAGGGCAGGCAGCCCAACGCACACCAGTGCTGTCCCTGTCTCCCGCGAGGGCAGGCAGCCCAACGCACACCAGTGCTGTCCCTGTCTCCCGCGAGGGCAGGCAGCCCAACGCACACCAGTGCTGTCCCTGTCTCCCGTGAGGGCTGGCAGCCCAACGAACAGTGAGCCAGAAGACGGGCATCATCATCATCGCCAGCGCTGTTACGCCGGACGGCCAAAACTTTAGACGCGTTGTGAGCTCCACAGTCGCTAAATGGGCCTCCAACCGAACGTGTGCCCCCACCGATGGATAGCTCTCGAGGGGTCCCCCACTCAAACAATCTGTGTACGCTTGGAGGAGACAATCCCACAATCTTGCGTCAAAACCACCTGTAAGTAGGCAAAAAGCGTGACAAGATCACACAGAATCCTAAGCAATCCGACACAATCAAACAATCTGTGTACAGGCAAATTCAGAGTGAGGGACCCAGCTCTTGAAACCAGGAATCAATTGGTGGGGTCACGCTCAGTTCGAGTCCCACTTAGCGACTCTAGAGCTCAAAAAGCGTCTAGAATTTTGTCGGCCGGCGCCGGTCTTCTGGCCCACAGTCAGTGTTGCCAGATAAGTAGGCAAAAAGTAGCCCAAACACACAGGGGTGCGGCAGGCTGCATCTCCTCCTGCCTACTAGGCGACTTCTCGCCACAGCTGTTCGGTAGCTGCCTAGTAGGCAGGAGCAGATGCAGCCCACCGCACACCTGTGTGTTTGGGCTACTTTTTGCCTACTTTTCTGGCAACACTGCCCACAGTGCAACGCACCCCAGTGCTGTCCCTGTCTCCCGCGAGGGCAGGCAGCCCAACGCACAGCAGCGCCGCAATGGCTGCCGCGCTGTCCAGCGGCACCGTTCCCTGGCGATCCGACCAGTGGCGCCAGCTAGCGGCCGGGCGGCGAGGCAACACGAAGCAGGGAACCACACCAGCGGCGCGGCACACCTTCAGCGAACCGAAGCTAGGGGCGTACGCACTACGCACTACCAAAGACCGTCGTTTTCAGCGCCTTTTGCAATGACCGTTCGGTAGTCGATTCCGAACGAAACGGAAACTTGCTGAGGGGCTGCTTTCTGCTCTGTAGTCATGGTGGGTCTGAGGCGCGCGCTCGGCTTGGCGTGCGGGTCATCCGGGTGAACTGCCCCTCCCTCTCTGGCCGCGCAGAGCGGCGCGGAGCGCAGAGCCTCAAGAGGACGAGGCAGTTATTAGTTCTCTTCATGATGCAGAATGGAATGTCTGAGGATGAATGGGGGTCGACCCGGACTCCCCGGACTCCACTTGCACGGCGCGTGCGGTTGCACGGCCAAAGAGGGAAGGGGGAGCACAGTGGGCCAGAAGACCGGAGCAGGCGGCCAAAACTCTAGACGCGTTTTGGACCCCAGAGTCGCTGAATGGGACTCGAACCGAACGTGTGACTCCACCACTGGATTCCTCGAGCGGAGAGCAATCCCTCAGTGGGGTCATACGTTCGATTCGAGTCCCATCTAGCGACTCTGGAGCTAAAAACCCGTCCGGGATTTTGACCGCCTCCACCGGTCTTCTGGCCCACTGCGGGGAGGGGGGCTTTTCAAGTCAGGCTGAATTCAGTCTGCGCAAACACGACGGTACAGCAGCAGCAGTAACTTCAACTACATCACTCCGTCATTCCCGGATCTGCCTAGGCACAGCCTGCGCTCTAGAGCACTGCTGGCCAATAATTCACTCTCCTCCCTTCATTTCTTTTATTCCCCCTCTAGTTTTTTGCAGTGCCCTAATGAGACTCGTATTTATTCCGCTGCCCCACTAATAGACAAGGTAGCAGGTTGCAGCTCATGCGTGCAGTTCGATAGCCTCTGCCGCTCGGCGCGCTCTCTTCGAGGCCCTCCCTCCCCGAGTCTGAGATGAATGCATAATTGGAGCATGTGTGGTCTATCGGCTCAGCTCCCGTCGGAGTGCCGTCAGGGCCCCGCCGGGCCCCGCCGGCTCCTCGTTTTTCTTATTTTACATATTTTATGCAGGCCAGAGAATCAAAGTTTTTTTTTTTTTTAAACGAAGCTATCGATTGTAAATCAGCCGTGTGGCGGTATAGCGATTGCGCAAGACGCCTTTTGCGCTGCTGGTCGCGACGCGGCGACGTGGCGGCGGAGAAGGCAGAGATTAGGCCGAAGACACCCATCGCTCACCGCGGCGGGCCTGCCTGGGGCTGCCCGGCCTGGCACAGTGGGCCAGAAGAGACCGGTGGAGGCGGGTGAAATTCTAGACGCGCTTTAAGCTCTAGAGTCGCTAATTGGGACCCGAACCGCACGTGTGACCCCACCAATGGATTGCGCTCCGAACGAGGAATCCATTGGTGGGGTCACCCGTCCGGTTCGAATCCCATTCAACGACTGTGGCGCTCAAAACACCTCGGGAGTTTTGGCCGCCAGCGCCGGTCCTCTGGCCCTCTGTGCCTGGGGCTGCCCGGCCCGGAGGCCCGGACTGACCCTTGGAGCGACCAGACGCAACACGCTGCATACTTTATCGGCCCGGGCCAAGACGCGGCCGAGACATGCAGCAACACGAATGCCCGGCAGCAGCTGCTGGTGGGAGGCGTGGGGGACGCCGAGGGAAGGCCGCGGCACGGCGGCACAGCCTGGTGCAGCCGTGGCGGCGCGCTGCCCATTCTTGGAGAGCCCGATCGGCGTGGTGCGGCGGCGTGCTGCGGCCGGCCGGCCGGGGGCAGCCAGGCGGCAGCCCAGCGCAAGGGAGTCGCAATCACTCGCGTCGTCGCGGTGCGGCTTTTCGGTGGCGGAGCGTGGCGGCGACCGTGCGAGCGTGGCGCGCACGGGGCGCTGAGGTACCGGCCCTCGTACGGGAGGCGGCGAGCGTGGCGTCGAGCATGGCGGCGAGCATGGCGGCAAGCATGTCGGCGAGCATGGCGACGAGCGTGGCGGCGAGCGTGGCGGCGAGCGTGGCGGCGAGCGTGGCGGCGAGCGTGGCGGCGAGCGTGGCGGCGAGCGTGGCGGCGAGCGTGGCGGCGAGCGTGGCGGCGAGCGTGGCGGCGAGCATGACGGCGAGCATGGCGGCAAGCATGTCGGCGAGCATGGCGACGAGCGTGGCGGCGAGCGTGGCGGCGAGCGTGGCGGCGAGCGTGGCGGCGAGCAGGCGGTGAGATCGATGTGGCGGCGAGCGTGGAGCATGGCGGCGAGCGTGGCGTGTTGGCGAACGTGGCGGGCGGCGAGCGTGGCGTGGCGGTGGCGTGGATCGTGGCGGCAAGCGTGGCGTGGCGGTGGCGTGGATCGTGGCGGCGAGCGTGGCGCGCACGGGGCGGAGGGACCGGCCTGCCACTGGTCCCTCCGTCTGGGTGGCGGCCTGGCGCGAGGCGTCGCAATGCGTGTTTTCGCGGCCCAGCCCCGCGTGCCTCCAAGGTACATTCCGAACTGTTCCTTTCGTCGCCCTGTGTCTCTTGCACTCATTGGGACGCCCCGTAAGGGTGCGAGAGAGACAACGCCGAAATGCTGACCGGAATCAGACCACACCCCTCAGCGCAGCAGCCTCTGCCTGCCGATGCCCAGTGGATCGGCGGCAGGTTGCCTTGCCTGCAGGCCCGCGGGCCTTTAGGCGCCTTTAGGCCTTTAGCGGTGACTGAGTGAGTACGTGCACGCCGCGCACAGGCCGGGCGTGGCGCGAGACGCATCAGCTGCAACTGGGTCACACACATACACACACACGCACACACACGCCCGCACACACAGAAGTCCGCGCGCTTTGTTTTGTGTGGAGCCACTCCGTACATGGAAAGGTATCCATCACGTACTGCACGGCCGGCCCTAGCGGGGCCGCGGGGCGTGGCGGTCCTGGCGGTCCTCCTCTCCGCACGTCTTTGCCGTCTTTGCAGCACGCGCCCCGCCGCTCCGCCGCCGCGCTCCGCCGCGAGGCGAAGAAGGCCCTCCGCCCGATTCGCCGACTCGGCTACGATAAAGGCGCTCGTGCAATTAAAAGTGCGCGCGCCTCAAACGAGCCCCCACAATGGGGCGCCCCGTCCTGCAGGAGGCCCTGCGCTGCGCCACTGAGATGAAAGGCGCCGACGTCGCCGACAATGCCCCGCTGCCGGCGGGTGCTTCGCCGCGTCGTCGCGGACGTCCTCGCCCCGCGGTGCACGGTGGGCCAGAAGACCGGTGGAGGCGGTCAAAGTCGCGGACGGGTTTTGAGCCCCAGAGTCGCTAAATGGGACTAGAACCGAACGTGTGACCCCACGAATGGATTGCCCGTTCGGAGAGCTAAACGGGACTCGAACCGACCGTGTGACCCCGCCAACGGTTTCTCTCCGAACGAGGGATCCACTCGTGGGGTCACACGTTCGGTTTGAGTCCCGTTCAGCGACTGTGGAGCTCAAAACGCGTCTACAGTTGTGGCCGCCTGCGGCGGCCTTCTGGCCCACTGTGCGGTGGCTGTGGAGCTGTGGGGCCCTGACCGAGGTCGACGTCGACGAGTGCGTGTCCCAGGAAATGCCTTTTGGCGTGACATCCCCCACGGCCTCCTCAGTGCCGTTCCAGGTTCCACGACGTCATGCCCGCCGTGTGTCATCTCGCGCAGTAATCAATTTAACGCGGCGCAGCAGGAATGTATGTACACGGCGGGGCGCGGCGCGGCGGGGCGGCGGGGCGGAAGATGAAAGAGTGAGACAGAGGATTCGCTGGAATGGATGCCATTTCTCGGTAACCGCCGCCCCGCCGTCCCCGTCGCCGCCATCGTCCTCGTCCTCGTCCCCGCGGCGCGGCGCGGTGCGGCCACCTGCCTGCCGGGGTTCATCGAGGTGCCGGAGGTGAAGGATGGCCCATTCGGGCTGACGCTGTCGTTCGCGCGTCCTCGTCGAGAAACTCGGCCGCAAAAACAATCTCGCCGAAGTTGGACGGCAGCGTCGCCGCACAGTGGGCCAGAGGACCGGCGCAGGCGGCCAAATTTTTGGACGCCTTTTTAAGGTCGAGTCGCTAAATAGGACTTGAATCGAACGTGTGACCGCACCCCAGCAATGTTTCCTCGTTCGGAGAGCAATCCATTGGTGGGGCGTCACAGGGTCCGTTCGATTCCCATTTAGCGACTTTAGAACTCAAAACGCGCCCAGTATTTTGGCCTCCTGCGCCTGTTTTCTAGCCCACTGTGCCACTGTGCTTCGCCGCCCTCCTCCAAGGCGGAGGTGCTGCCCGCGTAATGGAATCACTTTACTCCACGAATACTGAAATCAGCGAACCAGTTTCCCTCGGTCGCGCGGGAGTGAGAGAGACAAAGTGAGCCGCCGCGGATGGCTATGCGGGCCGCCAAATTTCTCATACCCGTCGATTAAGGACGATAAATAAACGCCTGCGCCCCGCCGCCACGCCTCCAGGTCCCCTCGCCCTCTGGTCCCACGCCGCGCCCGCGCCGCCACCTTGCGGCATTCATCACCACGTGGCGTGGCGTGGCGTGGCGTGGCGTGGTGACGCGTGGCGTGGCGTGGCGTGGCGTGGCGTGGCGTGGCGTGGCGTGGCGTGGCGTGGCGTGGCGTGGCGTGGCGTGGCGGGGCGGATTGGGCGGATTCGGTGGAAAAGGGAACAACAACAGCACAAGCTCGCCACTCGGCACTTGGGGACCGGACCGGACCCGGCGGACGACGTCCCATTGAGATCCGTCCGTTTTCATGGTTTTCACTTCCGAGGCAATGCGAACCTGAATGCGGCGCTGTTTCTCTGCTTTTACGGCGGATTCGTATTTGTATTCGTACAGTACACGGCCCAGCACGCGCGTTATGATGGCGCGCCGTGCCGCTCGGTCGGGAGCCTCTCTGCCGCCGCTGCTCCGGACAGTTACCCGGAATGGCCGGAGTATTTTGAGGGCATCACGCGGTGGTTTGACAATCACGGCGGAAGGACAAGGGGGGGGGGGGGGAAGGGGCGCCTCGTCGCTCTGTCTCGCTCACACTTATGCGGAATGCTCAAGGGGCTCAATGAGTGCGAGAGAGACAGTGCGACGCGTGCCGTCGATAGAGCTGAGCTGCCTACCCGCCAGGCGCTCCTAGCAGCGCGGAGAGCCACCACGTGCCTGGCTTACTGTCGGAGGCCAGGCGGTGCACAGTGGGGGAGGCGGTCAAAATTGCGAATCGGTTTCGAGCTCCAGAGTCGCCAAATGGAACTCGAACCGAACGTGTGACCCCACCAATAGATTCCTCGTTCGGAGACAATCCATTGTCGGAGTCACACGTTCGGTTCGAGTCCCATTTAGCGACTCTGGAGCTCAAAACGCGTCCGGGATTTTGACCGCCTCCGGCCCACTGTGCGGCGGGGCGGGGCGGGGCCACCCCGCAGCTGTCCGGTGAGGCGCGAAGCAGCGCGAAGGGCTGCCAGGCCGCCGTCACGAGGCTGCCGCCGCCGAAGTTGCCGCCCCGCCAGGCCGCCCCGCCGCCCGCACTCCGAAGCACCTTCGTCGCTCTGTCTCTGTCGCACTCTTTGGGCGTCCCGTCGGGGTGCGAGAGAGACAGAGACCCTTCGGAATCGGGCGGCCGTCTCATTAATCCACACCGCCTGAAAGGATTAGCGCCGCACGCAAGCACGACTCAAAAACACAAACAAAAACAAACGGTGAAACAAAAAAAATGGAATGGTACTCATGGTACTCACTCCCGTTGGGCAGCGTTGGCAGAATGAGCGGGGCGTAACTCGATCTAGTGGCGAGTCCCCGCTGCGACCGTCCGAGTGAAGCGCAACAACAAACAAACACATTTCGGCATTCCGGCCGAATAGACAGAGACAACCTCGGACAGAAAGCGGCTGGAAAGCCGAGAGGGAGACCGACAGAGTCGCTGTCGCCCGCCAGGAGATAAATTGACTCAGCTGAGCGGTTCCGAAGTGAAGCTAGGTCGCTGTGTCTCTGCCGCACCCCTACGGTACGCGCCATGAGTGCGAGGGAGAAGGGGTCACGCGGCGGCTCTTTGAAATCGGTCTGCCACGGAGAGATGGCTGTGGCAAATAGGTGCGACACGCCGCCGTGTGCCAGCCCCGAACAACCGAATACCCGTGCGGCTCTCTACGCCAAACGGTTTGGTCGTGAGACGCAAAAAACCACTTGGGCCCAAAAATCCAAAATGGCGGACTTTGAACGCCGATTGCGCCGATGTGCACGGTGGGATTTTTTGGGATTTTGGCCTGAGGACTAAGGAGGCATGCCTCTATCGATTCCCAAAGTTTGGTGCTGATCGGAATTTTTCTTTGGTCAGGGGGTCTCTGAGCACTAGATGACTGTACTACAGACGGCGCTGGCGGTCAAAACTCTCTACGCGCTTTGAGCTCCAGTATAGCTAAGTGGTTCCCCGTTCGGAGAGCAATCCATTGGTGGGGTCGCGGTCACACGTCCGGAGCTCTGGAGCTTAAAACAGGTGTGGGATTTTGGCCACCTCCACCGGTCTGGCCCACAGTGTGTACCGAGGGGGCCACCACCCTGGGAATCCTGTGTATAGATTGAATGGTAATCTCCGGTAATCCATGCTGGAATCACGTAATCCTTGGTAAAATTCTGCCCTTTTTTAACGTTTTTGAACCAATTTTCCAAAATTTTACTCGTAATCCCTAGTGAAATTCCGGTAATCCCGTAATCTTGTGTACACCTGAAATGAGAGTGGCAGCCCCCTCGGTGTGTACCCTCGGTCGAGGCATTTCTGGCTGTCAACTTTGATGTTGTTGTCATCGTTTTTATTTTTCTACGCCGAATAACGAAATGACGCGTGTCATCGTGGAGGAAACGGCTTGAGTAGCAGCAGAAGTAGTAGAAAGAGCCGCGGAGCGAGCAGTGGGCATCGCAGCGCCACCGAGTCGGCGGCGTCTCGCTGCATCTAATGGCCATCGCCAGCCATCTAAAGGGCCTCTAAACCGCGCGTAACAACTCTAAACTGCACACAGACTCACACTCACACATGCACACATACACATACACACACGCACACACACACACGCGCCCGCGCGCGGCGCACACACATGCGGCGTTGGTTGCAGTACGGCGCGCCGTCGCGCGCGGCTGCATTGTAGTCGATGATGCATCAGACAGTGTGCAGAAGTCCATTTGCGCGTGGATGGATGTACTCGGCGCTCGCGACTGCTGCCTGCTGAAGCGTTCCCTTACTCACTCACGGGAGAGGGTTGGACGGACAGCTCAGCTATACCGAACAACGATGTACGAAACGGCTCACCGTGGGCCAGAAGACCGGTGGAGGCGGTCGAATTACCGGACGCGTTTTGAGCTCCAGAGTCGCTAAATGAGACGCGAAACGAACGTGTGACCCCACCAATGGATTGCTCTCCGAGCGAGGAATCCATTGGCGGGGTCACACATGCGGTTCGAGTCCCATTTAGCGACTCTGGTCTGGAGCTCAAAACGCGTCCGGGAATTCGACCGCCTCTACCGGTCTTCTGGCCCACTGTGCGGCCGGCAACGAGGTAGGTAACTGGGTTTATCCCTCACCGGTGTGGTCCGACTTTTGCAACGACCTGTACCCGCAACTCGCGCGGCTACCGAAGCGCTTAATCAGCCATTCTGTCCGGAGGTCCGCAGCGTGCCGGAGTGTCCGCGTCATAAAAGTGTTGCATTCTGTCAGTGGCGGGCGGCCGGAGGATAATTTTGATAGCGATCACGTGCGTCGCACGCACGGGCCTGCCGCACAGTGGTCCAGAAGACCGGTGGAGGCGGCGTTAAACTTCCGGGCGCATTTTGAGCTTCAGAGTCTTTAAATGAGACTCGAACAAAACGCGTGACCCCACCAATAGATTTTTCTCTGGAAGAGGAATCCATCGGGGTCACACGTTTGATTCGAGTCCCAGTTAGCGACTCTGGAGCTCATAACGCGCCTAGAGTTTAGGCCGCCTGCGCCGGTCTTCTGGCCCACTGTGTGCCGGCGGCGCCACCCTACGGCCCGCCCTGCCACCACCTGTGGGGCCCAGCACGCTCTCTTTCTCGCTCGCACTCTTGGGGCGCACCGGACGGGCGCAAGAGAGACAGCACTACGCGGCCTAGTCTGGCCGGCCTGTAGCCGAAGTATTTATGGCGACCCCGGCGAGTTATGAAGCGACGAGGATAACTCAATGCAATGCCGGGGACTCGTTGGTACCGCGCAGCAGAGCGCTGTGCACAGTGGGTCAGAAGACCGTTGAGGCGGCCAAAATTCTTGACGCGTTTTGAGCTTCAGAGTCCTTAATGGGACTCGAATCGAACATGTGACCCCAGCAATAGATTTCTCGTTTGGAGAGCAATCCATTGGTGGGGTCACACGTTTGGTTCCAGTCCTGTTTAGCGACTCTGAGCTCAAAACGCGTCTAGAGTTTTGACCACGCAGCCACCGTTTGGAATCGGCGTGCAGGGCGGTAGGTGGAAGTGGACGGCCCGGTCAGTGTCAGGGTGTCATGTCGGGTGGCGGCGGAGGGGGCGGCTTGGGTGGAAGTGGACGGCAAGGGCGGGAGTTGCAGACGCAAGCAGAAGCGTGCTACTGCCGCCACACTCCATCCGTGCGGGGTGACGGGGGTGAGGGGGATGGCGGGGCCTCTCGGAGATCTTCAGGTGTGAAGCGGGGCAGGGGGACGGAAGTGAAGGGGACGCGACGGGTCGGCTCGCCTATGGGGCTGCGTGGGGCTGCCGCAAGGCGATACGCAGTATGAAAAATAGAGCAACGCGCTGGGAAGCGGAGAGGCTTTCCTCGTTCTCGGGCAGGCCCAGGCAGGCCCAGGCAGGCCCAGGCAGGCCCAGGCAGGCCCAGGCAGGCCCAGGCAGGCCCAGGCAGGCCCAGGCAGGCCCAGCAACAGGCTAGGCCCAGCCCGGGCTGTGTTTCGCTAAGAGACCGCGAGCAACGAGCAATCAATCAATCATGCCAAACATGAGAAATTCTACTGCTTGGACCAATGAAAGTGCGTCTTGAGGTCATGTGACTCCATGTCTGCATCCAAAGATATGAGAAATTGTTCACGTGGATGTCCCGAGACGCACTCTGATTGGTCCAAGCAGTAGAATTTCTCATGTTTGGCATGTCTGATTTATTGCTCCTTGCTCGCGGTCTCTTAGCGAAACACGGCCCCGGCCCGCGGTGGGTCAGAAGACCGGCACAGGCGGCCAAAACTATAGACGCGTTTTGAGCTCCAAGAGTCGCTCAACAGGACTCGAACCGCGAACATGTGACCCCACCAATGGATCCCTCGTTCGGAGAGCAGTCCATCGGTGGGGTCACGCGTTCGGTTCGAGTCCCATTTAGCGACTCTGGAGCTCAAAATATGCGTCTTGGATTTTGACCGCCTCCACGCCACCGGTCTTCTGGCACACTGGCCAGTCAGGCTAAACGAACAAACCAGGAACGGACATTTACTCCTGTGCGGTGTGAAGTGGAGGCACTCGTCGATATCGTCGCGCGGTGGTTCGAAACGAAATGATAATTACCTCACTTGGCATTTGAACGAACCCAGCGAAACTTGGGGGGGGGGGGGGGGGCGTTGCTCGTTGCGGGCCGGGGGACTCCACATTCACTCCGCCTGCAGACTTGTTCCGAGCACTGCCTACCTCGCTCTGTCTCTCTCGCACTCATGGGTATCCCGTAAGGGTGCGAGAGAGACAGAGCGACGGGAGCAGTTCTCGGAATAAGTCTCCTGCCATTACCCGGATGACCAGGATGGGCTGACTGGGGCGGCCGCGCAACCACCGCGAGCAAGACGCACAGCAGCGGACTCATCCGGAGGGTCGTCGCTTTCGTCGCTCTGTCTCTCTCGCACATCCAGGCGACGTCCGATGAGTGCGAGAGAGACAGAGCGACGAAATCGGTGGCGGTAGGAATCAGCCTGCTGGGGATTGGCCCAATCAGCCATTCATAGCGATCCGCAGCGTTTCCCCGGACCGCCGCACAGTGGGCCAGAAGACCGCCGCAGGTAGCCAAAACTCTAGACGCATTTTGAGCTTCACCGTCGCTAAGTAGGACTCGTACCCAACGTGTGACCCCACCGATGGCTTGCTCTCCAAACGAAGAATCCATTGGTGGGGGTCACACGTTCGGTTCTAGTCCTGTTTAGCGGCTCGGGAGCTCAAAACGCGCCCAGAGTTTCGGCCGCCTGCGCCGGTCTTCTGGCCCACTGTGAGCCACCGCGCCACTGTGAATGGCATGGGTCGGGATCGGCCGCTCGGCGGTGGAGCAGCGATTTTGCAATCCAAGAAAATTACGAAGTAGGTCCGGTTTTGACTTTGTTTCAAGTCGGCCACTGAGCGACTCCTGTCAATGCTTCCCAATGTTGGTAGCAATCAGTGCCAGTGGCCACAGTTGGCAACCCTTGCTCTTGTTTTTCACGCGTCGTTTGGCTATGGTTTGTCTTTTGTTTCGTGATGCCGTGATTCGTTTCGTCGCGCTGAGTCCAAATCAATTTGCACCGTAATTCCACGAAATTTCAGCATTTTCTCCTTAAACTCTCATTTCCTCCGAACATGCGCTGCACGGACCGAACAGAGTGTTTACGAAAATGGATACTGAATCCGAATGTGAGCGTCGCCGCCGCAACGCGCCGCTCGCGCCGAACTTCGCAGCGTAACGGAATCGCGAGTGTTGTTCAGTGATCTTCAGTGTGGTAATCAGTGATTTCGGAGTGAAGGGAGGTTTTCATGCACTTGGCACACGCACACAACCTCTCATCATGGTCAGCGCCGATGAGGAAGAAGCCACAGCCGCCGGCAGGACGAATGACAGAACTAACCTACAAATGCGTCAACGTGGTTTCGCCAGGCGAAGCACAACTCTGCGATTCAACCTGAACGGCGCGGCGAGCGAGCGCGAAGCGTATTTTTCAACTGGATATCGCATGCTCCATTTGCACCTTCTCCAGGTAAGAATGTGAACGACGCCACCCACGCTTTGTTTGGTATCGTCGAACCAACAACACGAGTTTGGAAGGCCACCTCTCACTCGCACTCATGGGCTAGTATAGGCCCTCCCCTCCTTCCCCACTTTTTTCTCCTACTGGTTCCACTATACACGAAATGTTGCGCCCTCAAATCGTCGTGGGGCTAGCCAAGGTCCCCGCCGACCAGCAGTGTTAGGACTCGGCCTTGCACACAGTGGGCCAGAAGACCGATGAGGGCGGCCTAAACTCTGGACGCGTTTTGAGCTCCAGTGTTGCTGAACAGGACTCGAACTGAACGTATATTGACTCCACCAATGGATGGCTCTCAGAACGAGGAATCCGTTGGTGAAGTCACACGTTCGGTTCGGGTCCCATTTACCGACTCTGGAGCTCTAAACCCGCCCGGAATTCCGACCGCCGCCACCGGGTCTTCTGGCCCACTGTGCCTCGGTGCCCTCGGGGCCTTACACGGTGTAATGCACGCCGGGCTGCGGCAGGGCGAGCAGGGAGGCGCCGGGGAACGGCAGGGCGTGGCGCGGAGAGGTCGCGCGATTCGAAGAAATAAAACAAGGGGGTGGCTTGCTGTGGTCCGCGCGGCGGGGCGGGCGGGGCGGCAGGCATTTTAATGACCTATGTCAAGGGCTCGGAAACAAAGCGCACGGAATTCGCGCATAAATTATTTTCTGCTATACACCGCAGCAGCACGCGTGCCGCACCACCGTCGTGGCGCAAGGTGCGAGGCGGGCACCCCGCCCCGCCACGCCCCGCCCCGCCTCGCCCCGCCTCGCCCCGCCTCGCCCCGCCACGTCGCCACGGTGCCGCGCGGACACCGACGCAACCACGGTTCGTTAAACGGCTGCTGCTAATCCGGACGCAGTAACTATATTGCGAACCGCGTCTCCGGCCAAAAGACCAGCGCAGGCGGCTAAAATTCTAGACGCGTTTTGATCTCTAGGGTTGCTAAATGAGACTCGAACCGTACGTGTCATGTCTCGCCGATTGATGAATAATCTGTCGGTTAGGTCACACGTTCGGTTTCGAGTCATAAGCGTCTCTGGAATTTAAAATGCGTCTAGAGTTTTGGCCGCCTGCGCCGGTCGTCTGGCCCACTGTGCGTCGTCAACAGCCGAGCGATTCTGAAGGATCAATGCATCGCTGTGCCTCTCTTGCACGCAGGCGGCGAAGCCACCTGAAAGGTAGGCAACTGGTCGCACTTTAGCCCCTGTAGGTAGGCACCTTAGGCGACATCGCCCCCCCCCTTGAACCCGTCTCTGGATCCGCCTGCACGCCAATGACTGCGGACGGTCATTCGGAATCTCTCGGCAGAAATGAGCGCACCACAAGGAGGGTCCTGGCCCCCCTCGGCCCGCGGGCTGATCCTGCGCAGAGCTGTCGTCGCTGCGTCTCTCTCGCACCCGTGGGGCGTCCAGTAGCAGTGCGAGGGAGACGGCGACGGAGCGCTGGCCGCACCGCAGACGCGTGCCGGGGGCGACGCCGGGCCACGCGGCCCGTCCGCGGTACGGCTCGAGCCGCACAGTGGGCCAGAGGACCGTTGAGGCGGTCAAAATCCCGGACGCGTTTTGAGCCTCAGAGTCGCTAAGTGGGACTCGAATCGAACGTGTGACCCCACCAATGGATTGCTCTCCGAACGAGGAATCCATTGCTGGGGTCACACGTTAGGTTCGAGCCCTGTTTGGCGACTCTGGAGCTCAAAACGCGTCTAGAATTTTGGCCGCCTCAACGGTCTTCTGACCCACTGTGCATGCACTGTGGGCCGAGCCCTGCAGTGCCGCGCGGCGCCTCTCCGGTGCCTTATAGGTGCAGCCCATTAGGCGGTGGCGGTGCGGCGCGGTGCGGCGCGGCGTGCCGCCTGACCTATACCCCCGCACGCAAGCGGCTCCTCGCCGCCGACAATGTAGGAGAAATTCCGCGCGCGTATTCCGGTTGAAAGTGACGCCTCCGAGGCATTTCCCGAGTCTCCGCGTCCACGGCCCGGGGCCTGGCAGGCAGCCCGTGCGCTGGGCGCTTGCACAGTGGGCCTGAAGACCGGTGCACGCGGCCAAAATTCTAAACACGGGCTCCAGCGTCGCTAAACAACAGGACTCGAACCGAACGTGTGGCCCTCCCACCCATCGATTCCTCGTTCGGAGAGCAATCCATTGGTGGGGTCACACGTTTGGTTCGAGTCCTGCTTAGCGACTCTGGAGCTCAAAACGCGTCTAGAAGCTTGGCCGCTTGCGCCGGTCCTCTGGCCCACTGTGGGGCGGCTGGGCGTCGCCATCGGTTTCCACGCTGTTAACAAGGCGGCGGTGGAGCCTGGCTCGTTGTGGTCCAAATAAGAGGGCAGTGCTGATGAGAGGGCGCTGTCCGTGCGGATGACGGCCGAAACGCGGCGATGGCCGCGCCACCCGGCGGAGGAAAGCGTGTGAACCTGTCGCCCTGTCGTCGGCGAGGTGTGAAGGGGCGGGGCAGTGGGCGTGGCGGCTGTGGGTTTTGGGCCGGACTCCACAACGACGCCGAGGTATTCATCAATTTTATTCCGTTTTCGGCTCGAGCTCGCGGCCGCCACGGCCACGGGCCTCTGGAGGACGACGACGGCTGGCCCTCGCCGCGCCCCGCACAGTGGGCAATGAGACCGGCAATACAAATTTTGAGCTCTAGAGTCGTAAAATAGGATTTGAACCAAACGTGTGACCCCCACCAACGGATTGCTCTTCGAACGAGGAATCCACGTTCGGTTCGTGGCCTCTTCAGCGAGTCTGTAGCTCAAAACGCGTCCAGAATTATGGCCGCTTGCGCCAAATTTCCGGCCCACTGTGCCCCACCGCTCCCTGCCACGCCCCACCGCACCCTGCCACGCCCTACCGCACCCCGCTACATCCCACCGCACCCCTCCTGTATGCTGATTGATCTGGGAGCGCCGCGCTTATTCAAATAGCTCGCGTCGCCGTGTCGCTTCGCCGTGCCGTGTCTCGCGGTTGCCTGGCCGTGCCTGGCCGTGCTGCGCCGTGCCACGCCGTGCCACGCCGTGCCTGGCGGGCACGTCCCAGTCGATCGTCGCTCGATTGTCGCTGTCGTCGCCGCGTCGCCAGGCCCGGCCAGCGCGTCGCAGTGCGTGCATCCCGTGGGAAGCGCACTGCACCAAACGCCAAGAACTTCTCTGCAAACTCAACAGTGTACTCAGTACACTGTGTTCAGCGTGTACTCACAAGCACACTCTCATCAGAGTGTACTCATCTGAGCACACTCTCATCACAGTGTACTCAGATGAGCACACTCCGATTAGAGTGTGCTCAGATGAGTACACACCTTAGCACGCCTACAATTATATGCAGCTGTAGGTGTGAACTCATCCATGAGTATACGCTCATTGGAGTGTACTCGTGAGTACACGCTAAAGACAGTTTACTGAGTACACTGTTGAGTTTGCAGAGTTGTCTTTTATGTTTTTGAAAAAAATTGCACGTCAAAAGGAACGCCCGGAATTCCCAGGCGGATCATGAAAAAAAGGACCTATTTTCTAGGCGCCGCCTTGGAATTCCAGGCGGTACTTTTACGGTGTGGTTGTGTAGGTTATATGGAGAAGTACGGTCGTGTTGCTCGGAAAAAGTTCTATATTCCAAATGCTTTCGGTGAACTAATGAATTTCAATCGAAAGCCTTTTTAATATTTGTGAAGTTGAGGTCGAGTTCAGGCACAATCTTCAGGAACTTTATCGAAGTTTATAGTACCGACATGTTACATTCTCAAAGCATTTATTGGAGGAAAGAAATTCTCGACTCTTAAGTCCTTAACACTTTCCCACTATGTATGGACATAATTAATTGACGCAGACTTTTAATAAGATCCATCCATTATTTCTTTGTCTTTTGGTGGTTTTGGTTCTGGTTCGTTTGCTCTAACCACTCGTAATCTGAAATTTTGCAAGATTTTTGCCTGTATAGAACGCTGTAGAGCGCACTGTCCAGCCCTTTACTGAATTTTTTCTCATTAAGTACGTATTTGTTTAAGCAAGGATAACGCTGAGTATTTTCTAATTAAGTATTTCCTCTGTAAAATTATAGACGAAAATAAATTGTCAGCAGTGCACTGTTTAACAATTCTAAAGTCGTTCTTTAAGAAGCAAAGTCCGTTTTACGTTTCCACAAATTACTTGCGTTCGTACTGACAAATTGAACAAAAAGTCAGTAACATGCTGAGGGTGCGTAGAAAGTTTGGGGCACCCAAGGGCGCCCAAGGGGGCACCCATACCGCCATGCCCCGTAGGTGCGTACATCGGACCCAAGGGTCCCGGTAGTCCCGGACAGGCCTCCGCGCCGATGTCGGTGCCGCCGTGTCCCGATCCAATAACCTTTCGCCGTGCCAAGCCTTCTGCCTTCTGTCCGCTATAAATCTCTTGACGAAAGTCAATAACGGGCCAGCGAGTCCGGCCAGCCCCCATGGACCTGCATGGCCCCATCGACACCCTGAGACTCTCTGGGCCGGGCTCTCGCCGAGGCTGGTTGCGGACTGTGCTCTCGTCGCCCTGTCTCACAGTGGGCCAGGAGACCGGCGCAGGTGGCCGAAATTCGAGACGCGTTTTGAGCTTTAGAGGACTTTAACCAAACATTTGACACCACCAATGGATTGCTCTCAGAACGAGGAATCCATTGGTGGAGTCACACTTTCGGTTCGAGTCCCATTTAGTGACTCTGGAGCTAAAAACGCGTCCGGGATTTTGACCGCCTTCACCGGTCCTCTGGGCCACTGTGTGTCTCTCTCGCACGCGTAGGGCGCTCCGCGTGGGTGCGAGAGAGACAGAGCGACGAAGGTGTGTTCGGAATGGGACTGCAGCCGGCGGGGCGGCCAGTCGGACGGGCAAAATCGCTCGTAGACGGCGACGGGTGTACCTCCAAGTAATAAGCGTAACTTACCCACCGCTTAGGCCGAGCCTCGGGCCGAGACCACCGAGCCCTAGGAGACATTAACCACTATAATTCACGGGCACATTGTCCCGATTGGCTCACGGACGCATGACACACACACATACACACACAGGCACACGCACGCACACGCACACTCCATTCACACGAAGGCAAACAATCCATTGACACTGCATACATAGTACCCAGCGTCGGCATAACGCTGTGGCCGTGCAATCGGATGCAATCAGATGCAATCAAACGTAAACGCCTCGAAACGAGCGCGCGCACTCACACGCACTCTTCCTCTCTCTCTCTCTCTCTCTCTCTGTCTGTCTGTCTGTCTGTCTGTCTGTCTGTCTCTCTCTCTCTCTCTCTCTCTCTCTCTCTCTCTCGTCACTCGCATCGGAAGAAAGGGGTCGAGATGCGCCCATTCAGGTGATAAGTGCCATAACGTTGTCACGTCCCATCGATTTGCGCCCCGAGAATTGAATTGAATTGCCACGCCGCGCGTGCGAGTGTGTGTGTATGTGTGTGTATATATACATATGTGAGTGTGTGTGTGTATCGGTGTGCGCTGGTGTGTGTGCGCACGCGCATAGGATCCCGCTTCTGCTTGCAGGGCGGAAAACAAACAAAAAATAAAATGTGCGCGCGCGTGTGTCTCTTTTATTTGCGCCTTTTTTTTCCCGAGGATGAGGAAAGGACTCGTGAAATATTTGGGTCACTCTGTCCGTAGTAATAGCACGCGCTGTAATAGCGTCGTGGCCAGAATTCTCAGAATTTTATATGTTTTAGGGTTATATTTCGACGCCTATTAATAGAATAATCTTAACTTTCAGTGTGGATCCAAGACAATCTTAACTGTCAGTATGGATTCAGAACCATCCTAACGGCACATGATGTAAAAATCGGTCTTTTATGAAAGTCCGTGACGCTCACATGCTTCATAAAATTATTTATCGAAAGGAAGTTTCATCCTTAAAACGTGGCCATTGCATTGCAGGGATATCGCGATTCACTGATTTGCAGTGAGAAGAGTTCATAACCAGTTCTAGCCACCTCTGCAGTTAGGATAGTTCTCAATCCGCACCGATAGTTAGCATTGTCTTTGATCTGCCCTGGCAGTCAGGATTGTCTTGGATCTGCACTTAAAGAATTATTCTACTCGGAGGCGTCGATTTTCGTCTGTTTTTAGCGGAATTCCGATAACTTTTACGCGTTGTAGAGCGAAGAGTCATCATGGTCGGATTACAGGTTTTGAGAGTGCATTTCTCCCTCGTTCATTTCATGCTGGTGGTGCAGCGAATCATCCTCGCGGGTTCCCGCCTGCAATACTTAGCCGGCCGCTCTGCTCTCGCCGGTTCTTTTCTCCCCGACGTAAATAAATCTATAACCTCTCCTCCGGTGTACTCGTCAGCCCGCCGCTCCCCATCAAAGCTCATTAATACCGCGATGCCTCCTCGAACCGCGACGGCCGCACAGTGGGTCAGAAGACCGTTGAGGCGGTTAAAATCCCGGACGCGTTTTGAGCTGCAGAATCGCTGAATGGGACTCGAATCGAACGTGTGACACCACCAATGGATTGCTCTCGAAACGAGTAATCCATTGGTGGGGTCACACGTTCGATTCGAGTCCCATTTAGCGACTCTGGAGCTCAAAACGCTTCTAGAATTTTGGCCGCCTCGACGGTCTTCGGACCCACTGTGGACCGGGCGCTCTTTAGCGGCGCGGCACGGCGCGGCAAAGCGTCGGAAGAAATTAAAGAGCTTCGGAACGAGTGTGACGGGGCGGCGCGCATCCCGAACACGACGGCAACAGTAGTTGAACACCCGCCGAGCTTCTTTGGAATTTGCATAAATTAACGTCATTTGTCGTCGCGTGTACACTGTGTACATACACTTAGCGGCCGCCGCCGCCTCGTCCGCCTCGCACAGTGGGCCAGAGGACCGGCGCAGGCGGTCAAAACTCTTGACGCGTTGTGAGCTCAAGAGTCGCTGAACAGGACTCGAACCGAACGTGTGACCCCATGGATTCCTCGTTCGGAGAGCAATCCAGTGGTGGAGTCACACGTTCGGTTTGAGTTCCACTTAGCGACTCTGGAGCTCGAAACGCGTCTAGAGTATTGGCCGCCGGCGCCGGTCTTCTGGCCCGCTGGGCCTCCCTCGTCCTTTTTGGCCGTGAATGGCATTCCGCGGAGATAGCGCGTGTTTGGCACGCTTTCTCGGGCCGCCGAAAGACCCGGCCCCACCACTGTTAGAGAGCACCACGCCACTCTCTTTGTATGGAAATGCATTAGGATTTTGACCCGGGCCGGGCCTGATTGAAAACCTGCTCGGTACACCGCTGGGAGTGCGACAGGAGACTCGTGGAGTAACCTCAAGTTGAGCTGGGAGTCGTTCGTGCCTTACTTGCGTCCAAAGGATCCAGGAGAATGTCAACTCGCGGACTCTTTCATATGACGGCGGTTCGATCCCGCCTGGTTCCCTACACGGGAAAAGGTGAATCGTGACACACAGCATGGCCTTCTTGCCGCGGGCAGGCGGGTAGGTGGCCGGCCAAACGTCTCGTCACTGCGGGTAAATATTGACGTTAATGTGGGCAAGTAGTGACTGGACTCTATTTCCCGCTCACGACCCAGCCCGGCCCGGCACGGCCCGGCCCTGGAGTTAACAAACTAAAGCCAACAGGTATTGTCGCTATCGTCACGCCTTATCCCCTTTGTTGTCAATAACAATATGTCACGCCCGCGGCGGTGTTGTGCTTGCCCGCCCCGCCCCGCCCCACTCCGCCCCAACCCACCCCGCCCCGCCCTGCCATGCCCCTCATCACCCGATCCTTGTGCCCTAGTACCAGGGGCACCGGAACTCACCATCTCTCAGTGGGCCAGAAGACCGGCGCAGGCGGCCTGAACTCTAGACGTGGTTTGAGCTCCAGAGTCGCTGAGTGGGACTCGAATCGAACGTGTGACCCTACCAATGGATTGCACTCCGAACGTGTAATCGATTGGTGGGGTCACACGTTCGGTTCGGGCTCTGTTTCGCGACACTAGAGCTCAAAACCCGTCTAGATGAGTTTTGGCCGCCTGCACCGGTCTTCTGACCCTTCGTTCGTCTTCGTCCACGTTAGCGTGTAAGCAGCGCAAAAAGAGAAGCGAATGGAGGTTTGCTCGGAGGGCGCGAACTCTGTGCGGCTTCCGGCCCTTCAAAGCTGCTACACTTTGCTGTCCTTTGCCGCGGCTCGTTGAGCGAAAACCGCAGTCGCCACCCAGAGAGCTCGCGGCTGAGGTAGTTTCAAGTGCTCTGCTGGGAAGCTCCACCACCCGACGCGTAAGGATTGCTAAAATGGAGAGTGGAAAAATAAATGTGGTGTTTCATTAAGAGAAGTTTGCCAGCTGCTGATAATACAAACGAATTCCCCTGGTCCTGCCTGCTGCCCAATCCGATTTTTCGTCATTTTTCTGTCAAGTTCAGCCAGAGCGTTCTCGTGGGGAAACTCTGAGCAGGTTTATTTAAGAAAAGCAGGGTCTTACAATGACCCTCTTGGATTTCGCTGATTTTTTGGTGGTCAGTAGTCCTCCCAGGTGGGAGTTCAGGGCCAAAATTTCAGAGCCCAGAAAAATTTATTTTGGAAGATATAGAGATCTTAAGTTTTCTTGGGACTTTTTGCATTGAATTTGGGATTTTCTTATAGCTTCGCGACTTTTGGTCCGATTAGCTTCAAATTCGGGTTCTAGCATCAAAATTGAATAAGGAACACGGTCGTGCCCTCAGATTCGACCTGCGACGTTTTCTTGATAGTTATTTTTCACTTTTTCTCGAAAAAATGACCAAAAAGGTCCCAAATCTTGGGATTTTGGACTTTTAATTTTAGAAATGTTTTAAAACCAGCCTTATCCGATGAAGAAAGATCCGCTGAATCCAAAAAACTCAACCCCAGATTTTTATCACTAACCGTTTCGGAGATATGCCACTCCCAAGTCAGGCAATATATTTTAGGTCCTGATTTCTGTGAGATTTTGCCGAGCTGCTCACTCCCATGTATTAGGCGGTCAGTTCCAGCGCCGCAGGCCTTGTGCACTGGTTGGTTGTCTCCAGCGTGCCTTTCTAGCGCCCGCGCCGGCTCAGTGGGCCAGATAACAGGTGGAGGCGGTCAAAATCCCGGACGCGATTTGAGCTCCTAAGTCGCTAAATTTGACTCGAACCAAGCGTGTGACCTCACTAATGGATTCCTCGTTCCGAAAGCAATCCATGTGTCGGGTCAGACGTTCGGTTTCAGTCCAATTTAACGACTTAGAAAACCGACACGCGTCGAGAGTTTTGGCCCCCTGCGCGGTCTTCTGGCACACTGTGCACTGGTAAAACTAAAGCGTAGTATTACCCTCTGTTATAACGAAACCGAGTCCGATCCATTTCTGCTATCCCTTTTTCGCTTGCTCGCCATCTGCTCTCAAAATGCCAGAAGATTTTGTCAAAATTTCATGACCTTGAAAATTGCTCAGCCCAATCTTGTAAACTTACCACTCACCAAATTTAAAACAACAATTCAGGAATGATATAGAAAAAAGGGATAAAAAATGAATCCGTCTCAATAAACAGGTATGCATTAGCGGAAGATTGGCGTTATTGAATGCAAAGGTCTTTCCGTATCAACAGATCTGTCTTCTCCATGACTCAAATCACGGAAAAATATTTTAAAAACAACGGTTTAGCCGTTGGTTTTGGTAATGGTCTGAAAAAGGTACGGTGAGGTCAGAAGGCACGGTGGTGTTTACAGTCTGCCGGACTTAGATTTCCGTTATAATATGATGATTCCTTTTCACCGTTCTGGTTTACATTTTCACCGTGCCTTCTCTTTGACCTCACCGTTTGTCTTTTTAGACCGTTCTTAAATCGCAATTATAACGCTAGTGGCCGAAAAATAGTTAGCGGTACTTTTTTCGTATTAAATCCGAGATTTTTTCTGGCAGTGAAGGAGCTTAAATCGTGTCCGGGATTTTGACCGCCTCCACCTGTTATCTGGCCCACTGTGCCGGCGGCGCGAGCGCTAGAAAGGCACGCTGGAGACAACCAACCAGTGCACAAGGCCTGCGGCGCTGGAACTGACCGCTTAATACATGGGAGTGAGCAGCTCGGCAAAATCTCACAGAAATCAGGACCTTAAATATATTGCCTGACTTTGGAGTGGCATATCTCCGGAACGGTTAGTGATAAAAATCTGGGGTTGAGTTTTTTGGATTCAGCGGATCTTTCTTCATCGGATAAGGCTGGTTTTAAAACATTTCTAAAATTAAAAGTCCAAAATCCCAAGATTTGGGACCTTTTTGGTCATTTTTTCGAGAAAAAGTGAAAAATAACCATCAAGAAAACGTCGCAGGTCGAATCTGAGGGCACGACCGTGTTCCTCATTCAATTTTGATGTTAGGACCCGAATTCGAAGCTAATCGGACCAAAAGTCGCGAAGCTATAAGAAAATCCCAAATTCAATGCAAAAAGTCCCAAGAAAACTTAAGATCTCTATATCTTCCAAAATAAATTTTTCTGGGCTCTGAAATTTTGGCCCTGAACTCCCGCCTGGGAGGACTACTGACCACCAAAAAATCAGCGAAATCCAAGAGGGTCATTGTAAGACCCTGCTCTTCTTAAATAAACCTGCTCTCTCCGCCCCGTGCCGCGCGCAGTCGCACAGTGGGTCAGGAGACTGGCGGAGGTGGAGGAGGTCAAAATCCTGGGACGTGTGACCTCACCAATGGATAGCTCCCCGAACCAGAAATCATCCATTGGTGGGGTCACACGTTCGGTACGAGTCCCATTTCGACGCGTCCTAATAGAATAATCCTACCTGTCAGTGCGGATCCAAGACAATCCTAACTGTATGGATCTCCCCTAACAGTTAGGATTGTCTTGGATCTGCACTGACAGTTAGGATTATTCCATTGGGACGCGTCGATTTAGCGACTCTGGAGCTCAAAACGCGTCTAGAGTTTTGTCCACCTTTGCCGGTCTTCCTGCCCACTGTGCGGCCGGGGCAATGCCATGCGGGCATGCCCGGTGGCCGGCCGGCGTCCCGCGAGCACGGCGCTCTGTCCCTCTCTCTCGCACTCGCGGTGCGTGCCGCGGCGGTGCGAGAGATACGGCCTGCTGGCACGGCGCTGGCACGCCGCGCAGCTATAACTCGTCTATTGACTGGCCGGGTTCCTACTCGAAGCGCCCCTTTGTCTTCGTCGTGCTGGGCGCTGCCGCCGCCGCGTCGCCCACCCTGCTGCCTACCTCCCCGGCGGGCCGCCTAGTAAATCACATTTGCATTACGGCAGGCCGCGTCCGCACGCGTCGCCCTGTCTCCGCCCCGACAAGCCGCCCCACACAGTGGGACCGAAGATCGGTGGAGGCGGTCAAAAATCCCGGACGGGTTTTGAGCTCCAGAGTCGATAAATGGGACCCGAACCGAACGTGTTACCCCACCAATGGATTGCTCTCAGAACGAGGAATCCATTGGTGGGGTCAGATGTTTGATTCGAGTCCCATTTAGCGACTCTGGAGCTCAAAACGTGTCTAGAGATTTGATCGCATGCGCCAGTCCTCCGGTCCTCGAGGCCCCGCGAGTGCGAGGGAGACGGAGCGACGAAACCACTACTGTTCGGAAGCAAGCGGCCGCCGCCGATAGATATACGCGTTGCACTTTTCTCGCCCTCCCGCGTCGAAGTCTCCGCGTTGCTCCGCGTCCCGGACCGGGTCTGCATCGCCTCTGTAAACACGCGCGCTCGACGCGCCATAATTGGAAGTAGCGGGCGATAAGGGAACTACTCGGAGCTCCACTTGGTCGGGTTGATACCATTACGACCCCGGCCCGCCCCGCCCCTCCCCACACACTGGGCCAGAAGACCGGCGCGGGCGGCCGAGAGTCTAGACGCGTTGTTAAGCTCCAGAGTCGCGAAATGGGACTTCGAACCGAACGTTTGACCCCACCAATGGATTGCTTTCCAAACGAGGAATACATTAGCGGGGTCACACGTTCGATTCGAGTCCCATTTAGCGACTCTGTTCGAACCCGTTCGGAATTTTGGCCGCCTCACCGGTCTTCTGACCCACCGTGCGCCCCGCCCCGCCTCCAGGCCAGGCGGTGCTGCCCTTCTTCAAATAATGTCTCTGACGCACGGCGGCTCACGACACGCCGTGCCGGGCTCCTCGTGTGTCCCGGTGGCCTGGTAGGCCTGCTGGAAGTCGTGGAGGCGTGGCGGGGTGGGGCGGGGCGGGCTGAGGACTGATGTCGGTGGAAATGCGGTGCGGTAATTGAATGCCGTAGGTAGCGCTTTGCCCGTGTGTGTGTGTGTGTGTGTGTGTGTGTGATTGCGCGTGTCTGCGTGCGAGGACAGGTACAGGTGCACACGCGTGTCTCTGCACGTGTGTGCGTGCGTGCGCAGTGTGTGGCGAAGTGAAGGATCGCACGCCTCCCGCCGCACTGCACACACCTCAGCTCTAAACGCCTATGGCTTTGGCGCTGTCCCTTGCTGCTGCTCTGAACGCTCACGACGGCCTCCTGCTGGGGTTCGAGTCTTGGTGAGGGCGCCGTAGTTCTTTTTGCCTTTTCGCATTTTTTCGTGTGGCAGTTCGCTACTCCACAGTAAGCCAGAAGACCGGTGCCGGCAGTTAAAATTGTAGACGTGTTTTGAGCTCCAGAGTCTCGTCATGGGACCGGATCGAACGTTTGATACCACCAATGGATTCCTCGTTTGGAGAACAATTCATTGTAGGGGTCACACGTTCGGTGCGAGACCTGTTCAGCGACTGTTTAGCGCGTCCGGAGTTGGTCTTTCGGCCCTCTGTGCACTGCCGGTTACTGAACACGTCCAGTTTTCTTTTCGTCATGGTTTCGGAGTGCGTGCAAATGGGTTTGGCCGTCGCTCTGTTTCGACGACGCGGCTGCAGTGGTGTGCCGGCCGAGTTTGCCGCCGAGCCCCTCCCTCCCCCTCCCCCTCACTTCCCCCTCCCACTTCCCTCCCCTCCCCCTCCCTATCCCCCTTCCTCCCTACCCCCCCTCCCCCTCCCCGCCCGTGCCGCGCCGCCAGTGCGGTGGCGTGCGGTAACTGGATACTCTGCGGCGAGGCGCTGGCCGCGCTGCCCGCGCCGCGGACTGGCTCAAATTAGATGTGCCGGCCGATGATGAAGTTGTCCCTGTCGTGGGCCGGGCGCGCCGTCGGCGTGCCGGGCGGCGGACACGAAGGGTTAGCCACGCAGGGACTGCAGCCAGGCGAGGCGGCGGCCCACGCAGCAGCGGCAGCGCGGCGCAACGCCACCAGCAGCGCGCGGGACAAGAGTCGCACTCTGTAAACAAGAGACGGGGTCTCAGAACGGAAGCTTCGTGAAGATTGCACGACTAAGGGGAAATAACTCCAGCCAAAGTTGTTCACCAAAATTCACAATAAACTATTACACTATTTTTTAAAATATTTAGCGGAATTCTTCACAAAATTCACTACCGTTGTTGCCAATAATTAATTGAAATTCAACTGAAAACGAGTTGATTTGTACACCGAAATTCACAGTGATTCACTTGTGCGCTGCTGGTGCACGACCCATCTGAGCACAGTGTATCGGACTCGGCCGGAAAAACTGTGCTCAAAATGTGCTTTCGAGTGGCTGCAAGGATGAAACTTGTGCCCTTACCCTGGCGAACTTTTCAACTATTCCAGAATGCGAGCTGGCTAGCTCAGAACGAGCCACGGAAACGCCTGCAGGATAGGCAGTCCACCCTACAGCCGGCACCGGCGCGTTGCGGGTCTGCCTACCCGTCCGCCGTCAGGCGCCGGCCGAGTAGGCAAGCCCGCCGCGCGCGGGCCTTCGCCTTCTGCACGCCCTGGCCGTCAAAGACAGCGCCCCGAAACGTCCCCCCGGCACAGTGGGCCAGAAGACCGGTGGAGGCGGCCAGAATCCCGGACGAGTTTTGAGCTCCAGAGTCGGTAAATGGGGCACAAACCGAACGTGTGACCCCACTAGTGGATTGCTCTTCGAACGAGGAATCCATTAGTGGGGCCACACGTAAGGTTCGGGTCCCATTTAGTGAGTCTGGAGCTCAAGACGCGTCCCGAGTTTTGGCCGCCTTCGCCGGTCTTCTGGCCGGTCGCTTTAAATTCCGGCGCGCGGTGCTTTGCAGCCCGACGTGATGCATGGCGGCCTGCTCGGCGGCCTGCTTGGCCTCCGCTCCGCACACACGGCGCGTCGCGACGCCTGGCCGCGAATTACGACCGGGGCCGCGCCAACGCCGCCAACGCCGCCGGCAGCCGGAATAAGAAGAAGGCCGTGATCCTGGCCGGGCCAAAACTCTACACGGGTTGTTTTGAGCTCCAAAGCCGCTGAATGGGACTCGAACCGAGCGTGTGACGGATATCTCGTTCCGAATGCAATTTATCGGTGGGGTCACACGGTCGGTTCGAATCCTGTTGAGCGACTCTGGAGTTCAAAACGCGTATAGAGTATTGGCCGCCTGCGCCGTCTCCTGGCCCACTGTGCGGGGCTGCGTGGCCGGGGCGGCGGGGCGACGCCAATCCGGCACGCGCGGCTCGATCACACCGTCATGGTCCTGGAGGTGGCGGCCGGGGCCCCGCGGCCTTTCCCACATTCGATTCGGTGCGGCCAATCTATTTATCTCGCCCCGCGCCGCCCCCCGCCGCCCCGCGCTCCCCGCGCTCCCCGCGCTCCCCGTGCTTGCCGCGGCGGCCGCGCTGGGGGCTGCGGGGCGATGAGCATCTCCGCGAGAAATGAGCCGCGTGATTACGCTGTAAGTGTTTAATGGTGTGTCTGCTTTTCATCCGCTGCTGCTCCGGCACGACACAGTCGCCGCAGCACCGCCAATCGTTCCTGGCAATCGGAGGCGATACAGGGAGGCCAACCCCCGCCGCCCCGTCGCCCTGTCGTCTGATTCCGAACAGCGCCTCGTCGCTTTCTCTCTCGCTTCCCCTCAGAGAGAGAGAGAGAGAGAGAGAGAGAGAGAGAGAGAGAGAGAGAGAGAGAGAGAGAGAGAGAGAGAGAGAGAGAGAGAGAGAGAGAGAGAGAGAGAGAGAGAGAGAGAGAGAGAGAGAGAGAGTGGCGACAACAGTGTTCGGAACCAGCCTGCTGTCGGAACCGTGCCGGAAATAATATGCCCTCCCTTATCTCACGATGGCCGCACCGATTGGCGCGCGACCCGACGTTCCGACCGGGGACCCGAAGCGGGCCCGAAGCGGACCCGAAGCGGACCCGAAGCGGACCCGAAGCGGACCCGAAGCGGACCCGAAGCGGACCCGAAGCGGACCCGAAGCGGACCCGAAGCGGACCCGAAGCGGACCCGAAGCGGACCCGAAGCGGACCCGAAGCGGACCCGAAGCGGACCCGAAGCGGACCCGAAGCGGACCCGAAGCGGACCCGAAGCGGACCCGAAGCGGACCCGAAGCGGACCCGAAGCGGACCCGAAGCGGACCCGAAGCGGACCCGAAGCGGACCCGAAGCGGACGCAAAGCGGACCCCGAAGCGGACCCCGAAGCGAGGAATGAAACACGAGTTCACTCATGTGGACTAATTGACCCGCACTCAGTATACCCAGTAGTTAAAAACGAACAAAACTCGCTAACTCATAGCACGATTTGGCGTTATGTGTCGTTTAAAACCCTTGAAAAAGCCCTAAAACGTTAGGTTAGGTTAGTTTTGTGTTTTGTAACGTGTACACACCCGTACCCATGTACTCATGTGTAAAAAAAATCGGTGAGTGATTCACCCGTCGCCCCGAAGTAACACTGACGAGGATTTAGCGGCAACGTGTTGGAACCGATTTGTTGTCGATTTGCTGCTGCCGACCCTGGCATAGTGTATCCTGGCCTCCTGGAAGGCGGCGGCGGGGCGAGCGGCGCCGCCAAAGCGAGGTCGCTCGAGGTGTCCTTCGAGGCCCACATCGACGTCCACAGCCACCCCCGCGCCGCACGCACCTGTTCTACATGCCCCTCCAGTCGGACTGTGTGTCTGTCTGTCTGTCTGTCTGTATGTCTGTCGGTCTGCGTCCGTCTGCCCGCGTCTGCCCGTCTGTCTCCGTCTTGCTCTGTGTGGCACATTCCTGATTTTCCCCGGCCGTCAGCGCCTCTTCCCGACGCTCTATCTTGTTCCGTTCTACCTCCAAGTATCCATCCTCCGTGAGTGTCTTCCCATCCTCCTCTCCGCCCGTCTTTCTCTCCCTGTCTGTGTGTGCGTGTGTGTGCTCTCGACGGTGTTGTCATTCCCATTTGGAGGCTGGCTCGGTGGGGGAGAGCCCGGGAGAGCCACGAGGCCAACGAAATGGGGATCCCCGCCGTGGAAGTGAGACTTTGGAAGACAGACGCGATGGGCAGACAGACCGCCGGCGCCAGGGCACAGTGGACCAGAAGAACGGCGTAGGCGGCCAAAACTCTAGACGCGTTTTGGGCCCCAGTTTTGGGCTCCAGAGTCGCGAAACAGGACTCGATCCGAACGTCTGACTTTACAAATGGATTCTTCGTTCGGAGAGCAATCCATTGGTGGGGTCACACGTTCGCACAGTGGGTCAAGACGGTCAAAATCTGGAGAAAAAAGTCTGGACCCGTCGGGAACCTGAGGTGGCCAGATTCGGATTCCCCACGAAATTTTGAGTCAGAATCGTCAAAAATCGCCGTGACTTTTTCCAAACCCGCCGATTTTTAGGCCACTCTAATAGTTGGAAATGCTCCAAAACAGCTAAAATGGGCGTATATCAAAAAGTCCGGACCCGGCCGGAACCTCAGGTGGCCAGATTCGGATTCCTCATAAAATTTTGATTCAGAATCGTCCAATTCGCCGTGACTCTTTCAAAACTCGTTTTCCGCTCTTAAATATTTTTTTCCCGATTTCGACCGTTTTGACCCACTATGGTTCGGTTCGAGTCGCAATCAGCGACTCTGTAGCTCTAAACCTAAAACCCGTCCGGGGTTTTGACCGCCTCCACCGGTCTTCTGGCCCACCGTGCGGCGCCAGGGGCCCGCATGGCGTGCAGTGCGGGATCACTCCAAATTAAATCGTGTGCGCGCTTCGCCGCCGCTTCGCTGCCATTGCGAAAACGCCGTTAGATTTATTCGTTAATTTCAATATGGCGCCGCCCGCTCGGCTGCAGTGGCCGCGCATATGGATGCCGCGAGTCCATTTATTATTCCGCAGTGAACGGCCGGACGGCGGTCTGCACGAGGAGGCGCTCCTTGTTGTGGAGCGCTGTGGGGGTGAGTGAGTGAGTGATTCAGGGGGCTGTTATAGAAGGTCACGCCGCCGGGCCGCCGGGCCTGCGGCTGGTCGTTGCCGGGCTTTGGGGCATGCGGTGCCTCGTCGCTCTGTCTCTCTCGCACCCCTGCGGCACACAGTGGGCCAGAAGACCGACTCGGGTGGCCATAGCTCTAGACGCGTTTGGAGCTCCAGAGTCGGTAAATGAGACTCGAACCGAACGCGTGACTCCACCAATGGATTGCTCTCCGAACGAGGAATCCATTGGTCAGGTCACACGTTCGGTTCGAGTCCCTTTTAGCGAGTCTGGAGCTCAAGACGCGTCCCGAGTTTTGTCCGCCTGCCCCGGTCGTATGACCCACTGTGCGGCGCGCCCCGCGAGTACAAGAGAGACGCGGCGATGAGACCGGCGCTGCCCGGGATCGGCCTGCTGGCATTCTGGAATCGCTGCGGGACGCGCGGTGGGACGCAGCGATAGCGGGGTCATGCGGCTCGTGTCGGGTCGAGGCGATGCAGAGGGGGCCAGAAGACCGATGGAGGCGGTCAAAGTCCCGCACGCGTTTTGACACCCCCAGAGTCGCCAAAAGGGGCTCGAACCCCGAGCGTGCGACTCTACCAGTGGATTGCTCTCTGAACGAGGCATCCATTGATGGGGTCACACGGTCGGTTCGAGCTCCATGTAGCGACTCTGAAACTCAAAACGCGTCTAGAGTTTTGGCCGACTGCGCCGGTCTGGCCTACTGTGCCATGTTGGCGACGCCACTGTTATCCAAGTTGCGATACTTTCAACACAAAAACGTGCGATGATATCCAAAATGTGATTCCCACGAATCATTGTTCCCTAGATGCGTTGACTTTTGTATCACAAAATCTTGCAATGATCATCGCACATTTCTGCAATAAAAATAGGAATTATTGCATAAAAATGTGATGATGGCAACACAAAATCTGCATTCATTACAGTTTTTTCCAATGATGATTGCAAAATTCTACGTTACAGCAGCTTATCACACCTTTTCGCAATGATCATCACTGGAAAGAGCGGTGAAATTTGTATTGCGCTGCAAGTGCTGTCTGCATCGCAAGTGGAATATCAGTGGCGACGCGGTTAACGGCCAGGGCCTCGTCCTGCTCGCCGGGGTCCCCGAATCCCAAACGTCCGCGGGGAGACGCCATGACTCAGACGGCGCGACCTGAGCGGCATTGCGGGCCGCATCGGCTTGGCTCCACCGGGCGCAGCGAGGCGCGGGGAACAGTCCGGGCGCGGCGAGGCGCGGGTCGCGGCGCTCATTCGTCATTCGTGCTGCGTGGCGCGCACGCGCGGAGCGTCACAGCGCGGCCGTGCCGCCCCGGGCCTGGATCGACACAGTGGGCCAGAAGACCGGTGGACGCCGTTTGATTCCTGGAGTGGTTTTGGAGCTCCAGGGTCGCTCAATGGGACTCGAACCGAAGGTGTGACCCTACCAATAGATTGCTCTCCGAACGAATCCAGTGGTGGGGTCACACGTTCGGTTCGAGTCACATGTAGCGACTCTGGAGCTCAAAACGCGTCTAAGCCGCCTGCGCCGGTCCTCTGGCCCACTGCGCGGCCTGGCCCCTGGCCCTGGGCTTGGCTCGCCGCGACGCCGCCAAGCGGTGCTCGTCCGGAGTGATACCCGAGCGAAGCGGCGCGGACTGGGATGACTCAGAGGCTCGGCGGGGTCCTCGACGGGGTCCTCGTCGAGCAGCGCCTTCCTCCCTCCCTCCTTGACCCCGGGCAGCACGCCGTGCAGCAACAAGCGACATGCGTTGTTGCTGGCCGTGCCGGCCGCGCCGGCCGCCGCGCCGCGCGGTGTTCGGGGAATTTCAACGCCGGAGCGAGGCTGGCTGGCTGGCCGGCTGGCTGGCTGGTGCCGGCGTCGCGCGATATGAGAAATCGAGCGTCGCACACCTTTCGAGCTCCTCGCAATGCGGGCTATGCAGCAGCGCCTTGGAAAAACAATCTCCGCGCCTCCGCTGTGGGAATCGGTGGCTGTGAATCCCGGGTTCTAATACCGACGCCTCGCTGTCTTCTTCTTTCTCGGCGGTATCGCTGCGTGGCCCTGGCCTCGGCCCTATGCTGGCCGTTAGGGCGCACAGTGGTCCAGAAAACCGGTGGATGCGGTCAAAATCCCGGACACGGTTTGAGCTCCAAAGTCGCTTAATGGAACTCAAACCGAACGCGTGACCCCACTAATGGATGGCTCTGCGAACGAGGAATCCCCTGGCTGGGTTCGGTTTGGTTATTTGAGTCCCATTTAGCGACTCTGGGGTTAAAACCGCCTGTAGAGTTTTGGCCGCCTGCGCCGGTCCTCTGGCCCACTGTGGTGCGTCGCCGGTCTGCACCTGCAGCCGAAGATCATAAAAATGGTGGCGCCACTGGGCGGCCGAGTCGGGCCTCGTGCGTGTTAGCATACGCGGAGGCGGCGGGCGGCGAGGCGGGCGTCGCGAAAACAGTCGTACGCCGCCGCCGCGCCGCGCTGGCGTCCATTCGCCACGGACTGCCACGCACAGTGGGTCAGAAGACCGTTAAGGCGACCAAAATTCTAGACGCGTTTTGAGCTCCAGAGTCGCTAAACGAACTCGAATCCAACGTGTGGCCCCACCAATGGATTGCTCTGTGAACGAGGAATCCATTAGTGGGGTCTCACGTTCGGTTCGAGTCCCATTTAGCGACTGTGGTGGTCAAATCTCGTCCCTAGTTTTGTCCGCCTGCGCCGGTCCTCCGGCCCTCTGGGCGGCGTGCTCGGTGCCAACGCGCTGGACGAGAAGTGCCGCATCGTGGCGCCGAGGCCCGCCAGTTACGGCGGCCAATCAATAGCGGAGGCTTTGTGCGCCGGAAAGGATGCCAAGTGATCAGCCGCCGGTCTACGCCGCCAATGCCAACGCCTCCCATGCCAACGCCTCCCTCGCAAAGCGCGTCAAGCTCAAGCCGCGTCAAGCCGCGCCAGCGTGCCAGACGCCGGCACAGTGGGCCAGAAGACCGGTGGAGGCGGTCAAAATACCGGACGCGTTTGGAGGTCCAGAGTCGCTGAAAGGGACTCGAACCGAACGTGTGAACCCACCAACGGATTGCTTTGCGAACGAGGAATTCCTTGGCTAGGTCACACGCTCGGTTCGATTCCTGTTTAGCCACTATGGAGCTCGAAACGCTACTAGAGTTGTGGCCGCCTTCGCCTGTTTTCTGGCCCACTGTGCGCCGGCACGCTGGCCGGCCGGGCCGCATTGTTTCTTTCACCCACAGTTTGCCTGGCTGGCTGCCTGGCTGGCTGCCTGGCTGGCTGCCTGACTGCCTGGGCGGCTCATCGCGGAAGTCCCGCCTATTTGCTCCTACACTTACATCGCGACGACACGGCAAATTCCAAGTCCAGCGCCTACGGGGCGCAGCACAGACATCCTCGAGTGTTTCCTTTTTCTTGTTTCTGTTTTTTCTTGCGCCGTTTTGCGGATTCTTTTCCTTCGAGGCCAGTAAAATACACTCTGAATAAGGTGAGTACACCTAAGCGTTTCTTGAACCAAGATGATCCACCTGCCATAAGTGAATTTACGGGGAACATCCAAGTCAATTCACTTACGGCAAGTTTGTAACCTTGGTTCAAGAAGCGACCTTTTGGGGTGTTCATAGTGTGAAGAATCCTTGATTTTCTTTGTCTTTTCAGGTAGCAATTATCATTTAGGAAGGTCATGTAGAAATCATGATTAATATAAGACGTTTTTACTTAACAGTTCCACTCTATTCTTTATCAATGAAGCAGTGCCTTTTTTTGTTGTCCGTCATATCATCAAGTAAATAGGACTATCTTTTACTGAAAATCCATTTCTTCACTCACAGTGTTGGATGTGTGGTGTGTCTCGCCCTCTCGCGTCCTCTCTCACGTTGGATCTCTTTTCCGAGCAGTGCAACAAAAGAGGTCCACGCCTCTTCACGAGGGCCGTGTCTACTTTTCTGTGGATCCAGGAGGGGCGTCGCGGCTACAACGGTGTGTCGCGGTGCGAGGCAAGGCGCTACACAGTGGGCCAGAAGACCGGCGCAGGCGGCTAAAACTCCGGACGCGTTTTGAGCTCTAGGGTCGCTAAATTGGACTCAAACCGAACATGTCACCCCACCACTAGATTGCCCTCCGAACGAGGAATCCATTCGTGGGGTCACACGTTCGGTAGGTCCTATTTTAGCGACTCTGGAGCTCAAAACGCGTCTAGAGTTTCGGCCGCTTGTGCTGGTCTTCTGGCCCACTGTGCGCTACAGGCGTGGCCCGCCGCGTCCACCCACACAGTGGCAAAGAAAAGTGTCGCGCGCCGCCCTATTAGTAATGCGAATAGCCAATTTGGACCGTTTAGCGGCCCGCTGGGGGGGCCTTCCCTTTTGGTCGCGCGCTTTATGTTGTTGTTGACTGGCGTTGTCGCCTTGGTTCCTGTTGTTGGCTTCTTGTCTTTGCCGTTGACTTGGTCTTCGTTGTCGTTGGCCCTTGTTGTTGGCCTGGACCTCGTTATCCGCTCGGCGTGGTCCTCCTTGTCGTTGGCCCTCGTCGTTGTTGGCCTGGTCCTCGCACAGTGGGCAAGAAGTCCGGCGCAGGTGGCCATAGCTCTAGACGCGTAGCTCCAGAGTCGCTAAATGGGACTCGAACCGAACGTGTGACTCCACCAATAGATTGCTCTCCGAACGAGGAATCCATTGATTAGGTCACACGTTCGGTTCGGGCCAAAACTCTCGACGCGTTTTGAGCTCCAGGGTCGCCAAATACGATTCGAACCGAACGTGTGACCCCACCAATGGATTGCGCTCCGAACGAGGAATCCATTGGTGGTGGGGTCTCGCGTTCGGTTTGAGTCCCCTTTAGCGACTCTGGAGCTAAAAACGCGCTCATAGTTTCGGCCGCCTGCGCCGGTCTTCTGGCCCGCTGTGCCTCGTTGTCGTCGGCCCTGGTTGTTGGCCGGGTCCTCGCTGTCGTTGTCGGCTCGCCCTGGTTGCTGCTGCCTGTTGTGCGCCGCTGGGTCGTGAGGGCGCCGCGCCACGCCGCTGGATCGCGTCGCGCCGATGGCGGCGGCCGGCCGCTAAATCTGTCTCCGTCCCTCCCACGCGGCGTGTCAGGTCGCGGCCCGGGCGAAGCGGGCGAAGCGGGCAGGTCCTGATTAAGCAGGCCGTGATTAGTGGCCCATTGTGATCCTACGCAGGACGGCGCCGTGTTGGCATGAACGCACGCCGCGACCCCGGCGCCCTCTGTGCGGACGAAAAAGAAGCCGGAAAATAAAGGGAGACTAATTTCCTAGTGTATCGTCAACGACAAGCAGGTCAGGGCGCAGTGGGCCAGAAGACCGGCGCAGGCGGCCAAAGCTCTAGACGCGTTTTGAGCTCGAGGGTCGGTGAACAGGACTCGAACCGAACGTGTGACCCCTACCAATGGATTCCTCGTCCGGAGAGCAATCCATTGCTGGGTTCACACGTTTGGTTCGAGTCCTGTTCACCGACTCTCGAGCTCAAAACTAATCTGGAGTGTGGGCCGTCTGCGCCGGTCCTCTGGCCCACTGTGCGGCGGGCAGGGAGGGAAAAGGAGCGCGGTTAGGTTAATTACGGCGGCTGCACCTTGAGCAAGCGGCGGTGCGCGCCGTTCATTTGTTGCCACGTTCCGAGCTCCAGTCGGCCGCTCTGTCTCCCTCGCACTCCCAGGGGCGCCCCGTGCGGGTGCGAGAGAGACCTCCCGCTTGGACTGAGTCCGCAGCCCCGGCGCACAGTGGGCCAGAAGAGCGGCGCAGGCCGTCAAAACTTTAGACACGTTTTTAGCTCCAGAGTCCCATGATGGGACTCGAACCAAACTTGCGACTCTACCAATGGATTCCGCATTTGGAATGCAATCCATTGGTGGGAGTCACACGTTCGGTTTGAGTCCCGAGCGACTCTGCAGCTCAAAATGAGTCCGGGACTTTGACCGCCTCTACCGGTCCTCTGGCCCACTGTGCGGCGGCCGTTGCGCGTTGCGCGGCAAAATCCACAACACCGGAGGCGTCCGCGCCTAACGAGCTCCACTTAGACTTTCCTACACGGATCATCAGCCAGCGGACCGTGGGCGGGGAGGGGCGGGGCGGGGCGGGGCCGCGCAATGACGCCGAGTGATTTTTCCCTGACAAATTTCCGACCGACACTTCGGCTGTTGCGCCGAAGCGCCGGGGAGGCGGTTCCCACGTTGCTCGCCAACCCAAGTCCTCCTGGAAGCGCTTTTAATGATTTTGGTTTTCGGCTGACCAGTAAAAGAAGGCCAAGAGCACTTTTTAGGGTAAGAATGCTTCTTTGAGCCAAGAGTATAATATGAGCTTTCCTTCGGGCCAAAAATATTTCTTTAGGCCACGAGCAAGGGAACACGACCCTGTAAAAAGTGATCGGAATTATTTTAGTCGACTATAAATAATTGCGCACCAAACTTCGTAGATAATCTTGAATTTTAGTTAAATTTCTTTAAAGTTTATGAAATCCACAGAATATCTTGGAAAATCAGTGAATTTCATACCAAAATTCAAGTAAATTTGGCTGCAATTCATCCAAAGTCTATGTGGAATACAAATATTTATACTGAAATTCGAAGTAATGTCGGTGGTAATTTCCCCTTAAGGCCAAGAGCATCAAACATATTTGTCAAGAGCATTTCTTCAGACCAAGAGCAGGGGTCGCGAAAAGTTTCAGCCGCCTTGTTTGAGCAGCAAGCTATAAAAGTCTAAGAATTGGGCTACATCTAACCTCAAATGAAATCGCTCTGCAACTTTACTTCCATATACCCCAGGCACAGTAGGCCAGAAGACCGGCGCAGCCTCCAAACATGTCTAGAATTTTGGCCGCCTGCTCCTGCATTTGAGGTTTGCAGTCCCAAGTATGTTGTAGTTGCTTTCTTGAACACAAAGGGTCTGTTGAGACCTAAAAGCGCCGATGATGAAGATTATGATGATGATGATGGTGATGATGATGATAATGGTGACAAGGCGTGGTAACTTAACATATATTGAGATTGTAGGTGCCCATCTCGTAAACGGTCCGAGGTAAAAATAGTTCTCTGAAAATCTATCAGTATGACTTCATGCCGTTGCAGGGGCGTGAATAAAGTGTCACGCCATAAAACGGCTTGACAGGCAAGTCATGCCAAAATTCGGCGTGACTCAGAAATTCACGCCAATTTGTGGCATGAATTTCCTGTCCTGCCATGACTTTTGGCATGACTTTTCTCGTTAAACGCATTGTGCGTACCAATCCACCCACACTGGTAAAACTAAAGCGTAGTATTACCCTCTGTTTTCAAGCGTAATCAGTTTACGCTTGAAATAAAGCGTAACAGGCTCATCCGCCAAGATTTCCCCTATCCTAATGCATGGGGGAATTTCCAGAGTATGCTTCATTTCAAGCGTAACGTCTTCAAGCGTAACTCTATGCTTGACTCAAGCATAGAGTTACGCTTTAGTTTTACCAGTGCACATGGTACATTCACGCCAGATGACGGCGTGATTCACGTGTCATGCCGTTTTTCGGCGTGAATTTTCTGTCACACCAATTTTTGGCGTGACCTTTTTTTCACGCCGTAAATTGGCCATGTGTCCGATCATTCAATTTTCAGTGTTACTCAAAGGATAACTTAAATTTAACATTGAATTGTGAATTTAAGTTATTCTGTGCATAACCTTTTTTTATTAAAAAAATCTCTAGCCGTTTGCGGGATAAAATGTCAAAAATTGCAAATAAATGTTATGTTACCACGCCCTGTGACGATGATGATGATAATAATGATGATGATGATGATGATAATGATGATGCTGCCCGTCTTCTGGCCCTCTGTGCCAGGCCGTTCGTCCTGACGAAGACGGGTAGGAATTTAGCGGGTGCTGGACCGCAGCAGCAGGCCCCAAAGCAACTGCACGGACTGTCATTACTTTCATTGCACTGATTAGCATAATGCCATTTCGGCCACTGGGGCGGGGCCGAAATTGGGATGGGATTGAACGTGTCGCGGCCTGAAAGACGGCGCATTAAAGCAATGTTTGGCAAGCCGGGCTCTCGGCAGGCCCGCGCAATTAGCATACTGTATTGACAACATAATTGTGGCGTGTAATGGATGTTGCGTTGCGACAGGTGCTTCCATCCGGGTGGCATCGCCAAGGCATCGCCGTGTCCTTCGCGTCCACTGCATTGGAATACAATAAGCAGGGCGCCGACAGGAGGCCGCGTGCACCGGAAGAACGGAACGCAACCCAGACTAGGAGGACGATCCGATGTATCGTCGCTATGACGCTGCAAGCGCGCATGCGTGCGACTCGTTTGGTCAGAGGAGACAGGCGCACAGTGGGCCGGAGGCGGTCAAAATCCCGGTCAGGCATTTAGCTCCAGAGTCGCTAAATGGGACTCGAAACGAACGTGTGACCCCACCAATGGATTGCTCTCCGAACGAGGGTGCAAGGAAGACAGGGCGATGAAGTGCTGTCGGGAATCCACCTGCTGCTGCAGCGCTACACCACGGTTAGCTACGCCCCGCCCAGCCCCGTCGCGACGTGCGGCCGAGCGATTCAAAAAAGTCGTTTCGTCGCTCTGTCTCAGTCGCACTCATGGGTGGTGTCCCCAAGGGTGCGAGAGAGACTGAGCGACAAACCGATCTCCTGAATTGCTCGGCTGCAGGCGCCACCCGTACGTACGTGTGGCCGGCGCATTAAACAAACACCGTGAATAGCGCAGTGACACCACCGACCGCCGCGTCGTTAATTTTAAAGCGACTGTGCGAGCGAGAGCGCAGCACAGCGCAGCACAGCGCCACCAAATTGATTCCGCCCCGACATGCTCCGCAGCGTCCAGCCAAATGCCCGCCGCACAGTGGGCCGGAGGCAGCAAAAACTCTAGAGAAGTTTTGAGCTGCAGTCGCTACACTCTTAATTTGGGGTGTTCTGAAACGAAGCACCTTTGTCAGTTGCATCCACTTTTAGAGCGTCCAAGGCGCTTTCTGGTCAAACGCCATAGGTGCTTCCTACTGAAACGCCTTTGTCGCTCTCTGTCGAGACACCTTGCAAACAATCCAGTGAATGAATGATAGCAATTCATTGATGCCCTGGATCAAAAGGTGCCTCCCATGAAAACACCTTTTTAATGGGACTTTTTAATGGGACTCGAACAGAACGTGCACGCTTATTTTCTTACGATGATTTTTATGCATAATAAAAAAAAAATTGTCACCGTAAGGTATGCTTAAATTTGCACATACGTAATATGCATACTTGTCAATGTAAGGTATGCATGATTTAGCCGTATTACACATGTTTAGTACATAAGGTACGTATGATTTCATCCTATTACGCATGATTAAGCGTAAGGTATGATGAATTTTATTGTAGTATGCATGTTTTCATTTCAACGTATGTTACGCAGATCGTTTCAGCGTAAGAATATGAGAGTGTGCGACCCCACCAATGGATTGCTCATTTGGAGAGAAATCCATTGGTGGGGTCACATGTTCGGTTCGAGTCCCATTTAGCGACTCTGGAGCTCAAAAGGAGTCCGGCATTTTGGTTTTAATTTTGAGTCGTTAAATGGGACCGCCTGCGCGCGTCTTCTGGCCCACTGTGCGCCGCCGCGCAGCGCTGCGCCTTGATGAAATATTCGCTGACGTGCCGCCGCGCCGCTGTCCCCAGACCAAAACGGATCTCATATTTTTTTTTTCGCAGTGACGCAACGGTCTGTGGGCGTAGCGAGGATGATCCTGGACGGACGCAGCGAAAGTGTACGGCAAACGGGGAGGAGGAGGATGAGGAGGAGGAGGAGGGTCGATCTGTCCCGGCATGGCTGTGTGCGACTGTATAAGGCACGCCGCGGCCGTGCTGAGAGAGAGAGAGAGAGAGAGAGAGAGAGAGAGAGAGAGAGAGAGAGAGAGCAGACCGCCGGTGACGAATCGTGATTCAAATGTATGTTTGTCAATTACCTGCAGCGCGTCACCCTGTCAACGGCCTTATTGGCAGCGGTATCGGCAGTCTTGGGGCGGTCGGACTTTTTCATGGCGTCTGCACAATACAGTGCAGAGAGAGTGAGAGACTAAGGGAGAGAGTGTTTAAGAATTTTTTTTATTGGGGGGGGGGACTTGAAAATGCAGTAATCAGGATTGATGTTGGACTGTGGAGTTTTGTGACAACCTAACAAGCAGGTTTCCATGTTTCTTGAGAGAGAGAGAGAGAGAGAGAGAGAGAGAGAGAGAGAGAGAGAGAGAGAGAGAGAAGCGAAAGAGAGATAGAAAAGGGGGGGGGGGCGCCGGTCTAAATGAGTCCTCAATGAAGTCGCCGCGCAAACATCGATGAACAAAGGCACTTGAATCACCGTGTTCCCCTTGGAGCTGGGCTGTGGGGAGGCAACGCAAGGCTGGCGGCGCAGCGCGGCCAGGGAATCCCTCGGCGTGACGGATCGTGGCGGCCGAGCAGCAGGCGAAGCAAGCCACGCTCGCGGCCACACCGCGCGCCGCCGCCGGCGAGCCAGTCACGTGACAGCGCCACCTGGCGGCGCGGCGGCCGAACCAAAACGTCGGCGAGGCGTGGGAACGCGGCGCCAAACTTTGCATCGCGCTGCAAAAACGACAACGACCAGCGCACAGTGGGCCAGAAGAACTCGCAGGCGGCCGGAAATTCTGACGCGTTTTGAGCTGCAGAGTCGCTGAATGGGACTCGAATCGAACGTGTGGCTCCATCATTAGATTGCTCTTTGAACGAGGAATCCATTGGTGGGGTCACACGTTCGTTTCGAGTCCCATGTCGCGACTCTGGAGATCAAAACGCGTCGAGAGTTTTGGCCGCCCGCGCGGTCCTTTGGCCCACTGTGCGGCGGCCCAAAAAGCCGCCCCTACAAGGCCTCGAACCTCGACCCCGGCCGTCGGGGCGAAAGAAACGGCCTCCGATAAAAATCTAATTGAACGACTGCCTCGCCGCCGCACGCCGCGAGCGCCAAGCGAATCGGATCCGATCACTGTCGCCAAACGAGTGCCGAATGAGTGCGGGCGATACGGTTATGGCAGCGCGGCCGCTGGGGCTGGGAGGGTTGGGCTACCGGGCTTTATCCCGGCCGGCATCGTCCGCGGCTAAATCAGTCCTCGAGTAAGTGTCTCCCGCGGGCCGCAGCGCCCCGGGCGGGCTGCGCCGGCCGGCCAGAGCGTCGTGGCGGCGGCGCACAGTGGGCAAGATGACCGGCGCAGACACGTTAAGAGCTCCCACTCTAGACGCGTTTTGACCTCCAGAGTCGCTAAATGGGACTCGAACTGAACGTGTGACCTTCACCAATCGATTTATCGTTCGGAGAGCAATACTTCGGTGGAGTCACACGTTCGGTTCGAGTCCCATTCAGCGACACTGGAGCTGTAAGCCCGTCCGGGATTTCAACCGCCTGCAGCCCACTTTGCGGCGGCCGAGTCTGAAGGCGGTGGTCGGCTTTTCGGCTCGGTGTGTGCGGCAGGCACTCCAAGCACTACACATCCTGTCTCTTCAAAACAATAGCGTCCTGTTACGCAGGTCTATGTCGTCAACATGATATTTCTGGAGTCATCTTTACGTCACACTGGCGCTTTGCACACTAAATGCTATGTACAATTTTGTACGAGACATCACAGTTTTCTACAAGATTTTGTACATAAATGGGGAAATTTGTGCGGATTTCCGTACGAAAATTGTACGGAAAGTTCATCTGCACAAAAAACTGTGATGTCTCGTACCCAATTCGTACAACACTATTTAGTGTGTGCACTGATGAAAACGTTTTACTGTCCCGTGATCATCGAATCTGTTTCTAACTGCTGTCCGTTCACTGCGAGGCCTGATTAGAAGGGCGCGGGGAATGGCGCCAGATAAGGCCGAGGCGCGCGGAGCTAACCTAGTTTTACGCGGGGACAGCCTACGCGCTTCCCGCGCCGGAAGAAAGGGATGACGTAGTCCGGCCGCGACGCCGCGCTGCGCGTGGGCGCCGGGACCCCGGCCTGTGGTCCCACTGGTCCCACTGGTCCCACCGGCCCCGCGGAGTGAACGCGCGGCGCCGCCCCGCCAACCCGAAACCTCCTCAAGGCCCCGGACGAATCGGTCGTTCGTAACCGCCGATTTGGATGCATTGGGACGCCTTGAAGCAGTGGAAGTGGGGCCGGCTCGGCGCCAGGGTTGTTAACGCTTATTTCTAACTTAAGCGCGCTAACGCTAACGTTACTAGCCAGGGGAAGGCCTTCGGCCTCGATGCTGAGCTACTTTTATTTGTTGATCCAATTGCATTTATGGTAAACCTTCTGAATGTTTGAAGCTTCGTGTCTCGGAATGTTATGCGAACATAACACGGCCTGACAGATCTTACTCTACTCGTGACAGATGTTTCCCTACTCTCGACAGATTTTATTCTCAAACTAAATGGTCCAACCAATCCTAACCTAACCTAACGGGCTCGTGACAGATCTTACTCTACTCGCGACAGATCTTTCCCTACTCTCGATAGATCTTATTCTCAAACTAAATGGTCCAACCAATCCTAACCAAACCTAACCTAACCTAACGGGCTCGTGACAGATCTTACTCTACTCGTGACAGATCTTTCCCTACTCTCGACAGATTTTATTCTCAAACCAAATGGTCCAACCAATCCTAACCTAACGTAACGGGCTCGTGGCGTGTGGTACTACCACTATGGACTATGGAGCTTAGAGTATGGAGCTTAGAGTATGGAGCTTCGACTATGGAGCTTGGACTGTAGAGCTTGGACTATAGAGCTTGGACTATAGAGCTTGGACTATAGAACTTGGACTATAGAGCTTGGACTATAGAACTTGGACTATAGAGCTTGGACTATAGAGCTTGGACTATAGAGCTTGGACTATAGAGCTTGGACTATAGAGCTTGGACTATAGAGGTTTGACTATAGAGGTTTGACTATGGAGCTTGGACTATAAAGCTTAAACGATTGAGCTGGGAATATAGAGAATGGACTATAGAGTTTGGACTATAGCGGTTGGACTATGGTGCTTCGACTATGTATACGCATATGAATATAGTAAAAATAAACAGAGGAAGATACCTCTAGTAAACTAAAGGTATCGGGGGGGGGGGGGGGTCGGACAATTGGGCTATTCAAAATCCCAAACAGGGTGCTTCGCTTCGCTCAGCAAATTAGCGTTTGTTGAAAAAATTTAGCGCGCTAAATTCCCGCTAAAAGCGGTTTTAGCGCGCTAACGCTACCGCTATTAGCGCTGTCATAAAAATTTAGCGCGCTAAATTTCCGCTAAAAGCGCTAACGCAAATTCGCAATATAGCGCTATATACTTCGTTGTACAAGTGTCTTTCATGAAATTGAAATGACCCTTGGAGCATTTAAGTTGCCAAAGGGGGAGAAAAATGTGGAAATAATGCCAAGAATCGAGTAGGCTTAGACCAGCAGCAAAAGTCGAGTTATTGTTAGCGCCGCTAAATCGCTAAGGGGTACGTTAGCGTACTAACGCTAACCCCTCTCAAAATGTTAAGCGGCTAACTCTAATCGCTAAATTAGCGTTAACGCGCTAACTTAGCGGCGCGTATCGCTAAGTTAGCGTTGACAACCCTGCACAGTGGGACGGCAAAGGCAGGTAAAACTCTAGACGCCTTCTGAGCTCAAGAATCACCATGGGACTCGAACCGGACATGTGACACCACGAATAGATAGCTCTTCAAACGAGGAATCCATTGGTAAGGTCACATTTTCGGTTAGTCTTGTTTAACGACTCTGCAGCTTAAACGCGTCTAGAATTTCGTCCGCCTGCGCCGGTCTTCTGGCCCACTGTCTCGCGCGGCGGCTGTCCGCCGCTCTGTGGTTACTCAGCCCGCGCAGCCCGGACAGGCAGGCTGGCAGGCCGCGTAACCACGGTGCATTACAGGCCTAGATTGCGTGCGTAATGGGTGGCGATTGAGCCGGTAGCGCACCGCCTAAATATCTGAATATCGCCGCGCGGAGGCGAGGCGTGTCCTAATGAAGCGTTCTGCGTTTCTCCAATTCCACTTCCACGTGGCTAATTAACGCCTGGCTGCTGTTTGCCCAGTGCCTCCACGCACTGTAGGCCAGAAGATCGGTGCAGGCGGACAAAACTCTAGACGCGTTTTGAGCTCCAGAGTCGCCAAATAGGACTCGGACCAAGCGTGTGACCCCACCTATGGATTCTTCGTTCGGAGAGGGTTCGATTCGTGGGGTCACACGTCCAGTTCGGGTCCCGTTTAGCGATCCTTGGGCTCAAAACACGTGCCGGATTTTGACCGCCTCCACCAGTCTTCTGGCCCACTGTGCCACGGCGCGGCCTGCCGCGGCGACTAGTCAGCCGTTAACGGCCCCGCCGCAGGCCGCTGCCAAAGTGCTCTGGTCGCTCTGTCTCTCTCGCACTCGTGGGGCGGCTCGCTCGGGTGCGAGAGAGACGGCGACGCCGTCGGAAGCAGCCTCCTGGCGTCGGTCCCAGCGCGGCGGTGGCAGGATACACACGCGGGATTTGTGGGTACCGAGCACGCCGCCGCGACTCCCCAGCGCGTGGTGCAGAGGTCCGCTTCCGAACGGCGCTCTCGTCGCTCTCGCTCTTTAGCGCACAGTGGGTCAGAAAGCCGTTTGAGGCGGTAAAAAGTCCCGCGCGCCTTTTGAGCTCCAGAGTCGCTAAATAGGACTCGTACCGAATGTGTGTGACCTTGTGTGACCGCCGCTAATGGAATCCTCGCTCGGAGAGCAGTCCACCGGTGGGGGTCATACGTTCGGTTTGAGCCCCGTTTAGCGACTTCGGAGCAGAAAACACCTCCTGGATTTTTTAACCGCCTCCACCGGTTAGTCTTCTGGCCCACTGTGCAGCGGGTCGGCCGCTGCCGCCGGAGGTCGGTCTAGCCGGCGAGCTGCTAATCTGGTGCGGATCTGGCTCCACCGCGGCCAGTGCGCGCGCGCAGTTTAAAAAGTGATTTGACGAGGAAGAGAATAAGTTGGCGGAGGAAAAATGTGTGCCCACGCGCCGACGGCCGCCACTCCCGCGCGGACTGGAGACCCACGCACGGCCTGCCTGCCTGCCTGCCTGCCTTCAGGTTCGTGTGCCAATGACGCATGCATGATTCAGATTCGGCGGCGGGCCTGACTGCCTTTGGCTCGCCTTTGGCTGCCTTTGGACTGCCCTGGCCACGACCAACCGCAGGCAATGTGGTGGGCGAAACAAATCGCGTCAGGTACACTGTCTGAGCGGGCGATCGCGCCCTGAAGGAAGGCCCTGTGTGAGTGCGGTGGAGACACAGTGACGAAAGAGCTGTGTTCGGAATGATTGGACTCCCTGCGCCTTTTCTTGAACCCGACTAGAACCAAACACCTGACGGGACAATTGATTCCTCGTGTGTCGGTCCACCGTGTGTCGGTTCGAGTCCCACTTGATTGTCGAACGAGAAGTGTCCAAGTCGTGTCGGCCTAAACAGGTCCGCTGCACACTGGGTCAGAAGACCAAAACTCTAGACGCGTTTTGTGCTCAAGAGTCGCTAAATGGGACTTGAACCGAACGTGTGACCTGACCTCACTAATGAATTACTCTCCAAACGAGGAATCCATTGTTGGGGTCACACCGAGGAGTGACTCGCTGTAAGAATTTGTGTACAATGAATGTGGGAATGTGTTAAAATGTGCAAGATTTCTGCTGTATTTGTCACACATGTTGCCTACTTACAGGCGTTTTTGCCTCCAGAATGTGGGTGTTCAAATTTTGTACAACGAATGTGGTAGGTTGTTCCCCCCCTCGGGTCACACGTTCAGCTCGAGCCCCATTCAACGACTCTGGAGCTCTCAAAACGCGTCCGGTATTTTGACCGCCGCCACCAGTCTTCTGGCCCACTGTGCGGTTCCCGGGAGCGGCGAGGGGGTCCTTGATGGGCAGCAAGGGCCGCGGTGACGTAAGCAGTGCAAGCACACCTATTCAATGGAATAATGCATTTCGATGAAACACGACGGGGGAAACGAGGCAAGCGATTGGACTGTTACAAGGCGCCCTGTTTACCCGCCGCGCCATTTTCTTGCATAATTGTATTTATTACGAGCCCCAGTCAGGCCGGCATGGGAAAGCGGAGCCATTCGGAAGGATCGTTTCGCAGCTTCTGTCTCTGTCGCTCTCGAGAGGCGTCCCAAAGGGGTGCGAGAGAGACAGAGCGACGGAACGGTTGGCTGGCCGCACACAGTGGGCCAGAGGACCGGTGCAGGCGGCCAAAATTCTAGATGCGTTTTTAGCTTCATATTCGCTGAATGGGACTCGAACTAAACGTGTGGATTGCTCTGCGAACGAGGAATCCAATGTCACAAGTTCGGTGTGAGTCCAGTTCAGCGACTCTGGAGCTCAAAACGCGTCCAGAGTTTTGGCCGCCTGCGCCGGTCTTCTGGTCCACTGTGCCTCAGCGGCGAGGTGGCGCGAAGTGGACCTCCGGCGAAAGCAGCGTGGGAGTGGACCGCCGCTTCCAGAGGGCGTACTCACTTTCGTTGTGCGCGTACCGAGAGCACTGCGTGTGAGGCGACCTTGTCAAGGATGAATGACTCTGAGTGTGGCACACTGGGGGCGGGGTGGGGCGGGGCGGGGCGGGGCGGGGTGGGGTGAGGCGAGGAGTGGCGCGGCGGCACCGACCGGCGGCTGGCAATCAAATCTTCCTTTCCGAGCGAGACCTGTTTCTGCAAGGGGGACTCGAACGCAACGCGTCGCAACGCGACCAGAGTGCCTTGCAGTGCCTTGCAGGCAGCGAGTTGCAGCGCGAAAGGGACGCGGTCACTTGTCCAGCCAGAGGTGCTCCAGTGCGGCGCGGACGTGTACGGGGGCAGCGGAGTGCTTCGAGTGGCCGGACTGGCTTGGACTGGCTCACAACAAGTGTCCGAATGTCGGCCTGCTCTTGCGGGCTGCGGGCTTGCCGGGGCCGCGGGTGTTGTGATGCGTATTTATCCCTCTGGCGGGGTAGACGACCTTCGATTCCCTAGCGGGGGTCTGCGTTTGACAGTTCTGGCCAGAACTATACGAGAACCAATAGCCTACCTAGCATAGTTCCGTATGAAACAAAACCCAACTGAGCTTGAAAGCTATAGTGAGATGGACCCCCCGCGTCTACTGGAAACGGTTCTGTTACGAACCAAAATGAGCCATTGGTTCTACGTACTCGTATACGATAAGACTCGGTCTTGGTTTTTTTCCTATGCATGTAGAATGGGAGAAGCCAGAACGGTCCTGGAAAAACCAGGACTGAGTCTTACCGTGTACAGTTCCGGCCAGAACTGTCGAATGCAGACCTCTATCCCCCTGCTGGCCAGGTGGGGCAGGGACACGGGGGTCTTTACCTCTCAGTGAGCTCGCACCCCGCAAAGCATACAGCCTCCACCTCGTTGGTGTGGATCACTTTCTGGGAGCGCCGAATCAACGTGGCCGAAGCAAAGACCCGCCTTGGCGTCCTCGTCTTGGTCTTGGCGCCGTGGCCGCGGGCAGGGCCTCCTCGTAGGGCTCGGCGTGCATCCGGCCGCCCTCGCCGCGCACGTCGGGGACCTGCGGCAGCCTCGCCGTCGGCCGGTCGTGACCCGGCCATTACGTGCTGGACGCGCCTGGCACCCGCACCGCGCCTCGCACCGCACAGTGGAACAGCCAGAAGACCGGCGAAGGCGGCCAAGACGCGTTTTGAGCTCCTGTGTCGCTAAACAGGGCTCGAACCGAACGTGTGACCCCACCAATGGATTCTTCATTCGGGGAGGAATCCATTGGTGGGGTCACGCGTTCGGTTCGAGTCCCATTTAGCTCAAAAACCCGTCCGGAACTTCGACACCGCCTCCACCGGTCTTCTTGCCCACTGCGCACCGCGCCCGTCCGGCAGGCTCACAGTGCAACTGCCACCGAGTTCGTTTTGATGGTTTTTAGCGCTGCAGTCAGCCGCGGGCGGCAGGTCGAATTGCATGGAAGACAACTAAACGAGTGCTAATCACAGACATACCCCCCTCCCCCTTCTTTCGAGGTGGGGGAGTACACGGTAAAATAGGCTCCTGGTTTTACCAGGAAGTCCTAGAAATTTTACTTACAGACTTCCTGAAAAAAAAAAAATAATCAAAAAAAGGCACCCTTTTATTTCCGTGTATATCTGCCTAGGGAAAAAATACCTCACCCCAAGGGGCGAGTACATGTGCTCTACACTCTAAAAACCTTACAAACTATTTAAGCCTTACGAAGTAAAGCAGCTTCATATAACAAAGTATAATGAGCATACGTAAGCTTACAAAGAAAATAGTTCGTAACTTACGAACTATTTCTTCGTATAACAAAGAAAATTAGTTTGTATTGTGTATGCTCAAAATACTTCGTAAGGTTTTTAGCGTGTAGGGATGGTGTGCTCCGGAGGGGGAGAGGAGGGGGGGGGAGGGGCGGCAAGGACGGGTGTACTTCATCTCTATGCCATCGGACCCGATTTTAATCACCCGGTGTCGAAATTTAACGCGCCAGCCCACGCGGCCTCGTCGACCTTCGCCAAAGCGGCCAAAACTGCGGCGTCGCGTGCGGCCTCGACGCTGGAGTCCAAGCACCGGTGGCGTGGCGACCTGCACGCTGCGGTGCAGGCCGCCGCGGACCCCCGAAGTCGCTCCCGATCTGCATGATAAGTTATTCACGCTGCCGGCCGGGCGCCGCGGGACCAGTCTAAATGACGAGGACGGATTTGTGACGCCCAGATCGCGCACCTATTAGTAACCTCTCGCCGCGGCGACCATTACACACCAACGTCGCACAGTGGGCCAGAAGACAGGCGCAGACGGCCAAAACTACTCGTTGTCCGCTGGCGCTGGTTTCTGGCCCACTATGCGTCGCGCCGGTTTTTAAAAACATTTTTTTCGTGGCATTGAGGAGTCACTTGCGGAAGCGCAAATCAAATCCCATTGCGTGCCAAGGGGCGCCCTGACGCCGCTAATATGCTCTTCCCACTACAAAAGTCTCTCTCTCTCTCTCTCTCTCTCTCTCTCTCTCTCTCTCTCTCTCTCTCTCTCTCTCTCTCTCTCTCTCTCTCTCCGACTCACTCACGCACGTGCGGGCGTGTCGGGACCGGCAGTGACTGTGCGAGTGAGTGGGTGAACCTGCCGCCGCCGTCCCCCCTTCCCCTGCCCACGCCCGTCGAGTCCAGAAAACACGTCACGCCACGTCACATCGAGTCGTTCGCCGATTGCCATTCCGCCTGGCTCGCCTTGCACAGGGGGCCGGAAGACGGGCACTGGCGGCCAAAACTCTAGACGCGTTTTGAGCCCCAGAGTCGTCAAATGGGACTTGAACCGATCGTGTCACTCCACCAATGGATTGCTCTCCGAACGAGGAATCCATTGGCGGGGTGACACGTTCGGTTCGAGTCCCATGCACTGATAGAAAAAAGTACATAAATTTCACGGAAAATGTCTGGTCAATTTTTTACCTGGACTGTCCGTACCTTGCCAACCACGGAGGTCCTGTACATGTTTTCTGTAGCAGTTTACATGAGATCCTTATGGGGACCACAGAGAACCAGTACGGAAGGTCCGTACCTTTTCTGTACCCCATTTTCTGTACATTTTCCGTACTAAAACACGGAATTTTTCGCAGTGCATTTAGCGACTCTGGAGCTCAAAACGCGTCTCCTGGCCTCCCTGTGCACACTAAATGTTAATGTAGAATATTGTACGTGTGCCTTGCACGATTTTGAGCATGCGGGGAATTTGCATAATATTATGCGTAAAAATGTATGAATTTATGCAAATTTGTGCACAATTTTATGCAAAACGTGACGCAGGTTTAAAATCATGCATTACCACGTACAATATTCTACCTAAACTTTTAGTGTGTGCCTTTATCAGCAAGTTGTGCCTAAGCGAGCCCAAAAGCGGACTGCTTGTTGTTCCCTCCATCAAGTGATTTGGATGAACAGTGCAGGGGACGCGCGTCCCTGGTGCAGTGCGCGCGGCAGGCGCATGGGTCAACCTGTTCCTGCACCGTTTGAGATGCTGTGCTGTCGATACAAGCACACACACACACGCGCAAGCTGACCCAACATGGCGCCGCGCGGTGTTGGAGAGGCCTTTAAGATCGCCCCATTGTGATATTGTTATGGCAACAGATACGAATATGACACCAATCTGGAGGCGCTGTATCGTTTCGTTTGACAAAAAATAAAACAATAAATTTTGCTGTTTGCCATCGTGTACATGTATTTTTTTGTGCCAAGTACGGCGCATTAAAGCGCGCGCGCTCGCCTTTTAGAGCGGCTCAAAAAATAGGGCGGCGTGTAAGTGGGCCCGATATTCCATGACCCTCTCTAAGAAAGGAATGAAATGCCTAGCCTAACCGGCCTGCCATCACCGAGGCGCCCCGCCTGCCCCGCGGCCCCGCCCTGTCCGCAAACGGACCAATTTGAGGTGTAATAGTGTCTGCTAGGTCCTCGACGGGGTCCTCGGCGCGGTGCTTCACGACGCAGACCGCCTTGTGCCGTGGCGAAGCACTACGTAGTACGCCGCACAGTGGGCCAGAAGACCGCGCAGCCGGTCAATATTTTAGGCGTGTTTTGAGCTCCACAGTCACTACTGTACTCGGGACTCGAACTAAAAGTATGACCCCATCAATGGATTCCTCGTTCGAAGAGCAATCCATTGGTGGGGTCACACGTTCGATTTGAGTCCCATTTAGCGACCCTGGAGCTCAAAACGCGTCTAGAGTTTTGGCCGCCAGCGCGGTCTTCTGGCCCACTGTGCGCCGTCTAGGCCGCACTGTCGCTTCGCTTCCGCCCCCTTTCGTTCCCTAGGTTTCATTTCAAATGCACACATCACGCCCGCAGACCTCGACTTGTGTGTTTTACAAAATGGCGTCGCGTGAGGCACGCCAAGGAAGCGGCGCGTCCAGCAAAATCCAATCGGAACCATTTCAAATATCGGCTCGCGTGCCCACCGCCTGCCCGCTGCCTGCCCGCCACCTGCCCACCGCCTGCCCGCCGCCTGCCTGGCGTCCTTGGCGTGGAATGTATTTCAAATGCAGCTCAGTGGGTCGCGACTTTAGCCCTATCTTGTGGACATTTTCTGTACCGCAGTCCATTGTAAAAAATCTTAACAAGCATTAGCTTTATGTCCGTTTACTAACTTTTCATTTGTTGTTAGGAGAATCCTAAACTGGGGAATTACTTCAGCCAAATTTGTACACCAAAGTTAGCCAAGATTTAAAATTGCACTGTAATTTATTAAAATTTATCGAAATTCTTCTTAAAATTCAGTTGTTTTTGCCCGAAATTCAAATGAAATTCATAAGATTTGTTCTCTGAAATTCATAGTGATTTCCCATTGGAATCCCTTCTCGAATTACTAATTACTTCCTTTGTAATCAGCTGTACGCTCAAATCTTCGCCCTACGTAAATTATCAATTATTTTCTTTGTAGTCTGACACACGCTCAAAATACTTTGTAAAACATGCCAGTACAACGTTGTAATAAGGTTGTAAAGTTTTTAGAGTGCGGAGACAGGAGACAGGCAACAAATAAAGAAGTCTGCAGATAATGATCGGATCGCCATTTTGTTGCTCCTTTGCGGGGGTTTGGGGCGTTGGCGTCGGCAAGGTCACTCGGTGCCAAAAGTGATCTAACTGTCGAGGAGCTGCTGCCGCAGACACACAACACCACGAGCAGCAAGCCCGGCGATACTGCACAGCCATTCAATTTGCTGAATCTAATCTTAAACGGACACTCACAACTTCTCCTCCTCATTTTGGCTGTGCACGGAGGCTCCGGCAGTGGGATTTGGAAAGGAGAGGAGGGCCTCCAGCGCGCCCACGGCCCGTGGATAGGACACACACACATGTCAAGGCGCCAACGCACACACACACACTAACACGCGCGCACTCACACACACACAAGAACACTCCGAGCTTTTTAGTGGGCATTCGCGACAGCTCGATGTGGCTGGCCTCTCGGATTCGATTCCATTCATTCACGAGGTGCGGCCGCGGCGGCGTGGGTGAGTCGTCGTTGCCCCACACACACACGTATCCCCGGCGGACAACGACAACGTCGTTTCAATTCTAGCGCCATCTCGCTACACCAGTCTCCGCTCAGCTCCGCTCTCCGACCCGATTCGATAAGCAGACTGCCGGCGTCTTAACTTAGAGCAACATCTTATTACGCACACGCCGTAAAACGAGGCGAGACAAAAGTAAAATGGATAAAGTTTTATTTTATTTTGCGGTGTGTATTCCTTTGTTATGCATAAATTCTGCCAAGGTGCGGGGGATCCGACACAGCGCCACAGACAGTCTCGTAGATTCGTATTCGAATCCCCGGCGTTTGATCACATTTTTCGGACCGTTGCGGATCGTCTACGAGCAGATAAAAAACGGTAGACTGTGACTACATAGATATTTTTGGTCGCCGTTTAGGTTTCGTCAATGAGCACTTTCATTCTTGAGTCTTCACGCTGACTGCAAGCCATCTTTACGGCACTATTGAACAGCGTTTTGGTCTCTAGTTAACAAAAAGGCGTACCACCCGAATTCTTCTCTTCACGGGGTCTGAGCGTGAGTAATTCTAAAGTTGAATGAAGGTTAGAAACATCGCTTCAGTTTTACCAGTGCAAAGGCTTGGTTTCATTCAATTATTTCAGAGAGAGAGAGACGGAGCTCCTCTTGCGGTTCGTGCGCCGCTCGTCCACTGACGGGGGCCGGCCCGTAATTAATACGCTATTGGAACGACGAGACAAAGCGAGATGTATTATTCCGCGGGCTGCATACTCAAGTATGCAAAGAGCCTAGGCCGGCGTCGTAGATCGCCTTTTCCACGATAATACTGCGGGCGGCCCTTTTTGGGCGGCCGCTGTCCCGCGCGGGGGCTGGAAACCTGTGCGGCAGTTTTGAAGGGCAAACACTGAAAATCCATCGGCTTGACTTCGTGCCATTTCAGGGGCATAAATAAGTGTCACGCCAAGAAATGGTGTGACAGGAAAGACACGCAAATTTTTGACGTGAAATTCCTGTCATGCCAGCAAGTTTTGGAAAGACTTTTCTCATTGAACGCATTGTACGCACCTATCCATGTGGTTCATTAACGCTAGATGGCGGCGTGACTAGCACATCATGCCGTTTTCCGGCGTGAATTAACTAACTGTCACGCCAATTTTTGGTATGATTTCTTTTATCAAGACAAAATTTGGCCATGTGTCCGACCACGAGTGCTTGGCCTCTCTGCCCGTTCTGCGTAAGTACCACTGTGGGGGGTGGGGGCACGGTAAAAATGGTTCCCGGTTTTTCCAGGAAGCCTGTAGAAAAGAAATAGGGATTTCCGGGGAGTGCCTGGGAAAACCAGGAACCGTTTTTACCGTGGGGTGTTCCTCTAGATCGCGTACAGAGTAATCGTCTCTACGCGTTATTACACAGTTATTACGCTTCTATTGTGCCCATAAAATCGAGTATTTGGACAGTTTTTGAGTAAAATAGTTTTTTTTTACGCATTATGACGCGTAATAACCGATATGAGCGTACAGACTATTACGCATTGTGAATACCCACGTGACCTGTTCCACTATTAACCCTTTCGGAAGTGAGTCATGCAAAGGACACGCAAACGAGCGAGTCCAATGGGCGGTGAAAACTCTGTGATTGCAGTGGAGTAAGTGCGCGCGGTGCCCGCCGGCCGCTCAGCGCGGCTCAGCGCGGCTCAGCGACTCAATATAACGTGCCGTAACTTACAGGGATTAGTGACTCCGGTCGGAAGCCGCGGTATGCGCCCCACCCCGCCTCGGCCAGCTCGCCCTGCGGTGAGGTCGGTGCCATGCAGGCACTGCCCCGGAGCAGGGCTGCCGGTCCGCCGGACGCGATATGCGTTCGAACAATGTGCTGGTTCAGATTTTTGCGGTTCTACTTTTTGCATGGAATGTAACCGTTTCCGTTTCGTTTCCCGTTTTTGAGTGACGCACAGTCGGCCAGGAAACCGGCGGAGGCGGCCAAAACTCTAGACGCGTTCTGAGCTCCAGAGTCGCTAAACAGGACTTGAACCAAACGTGTGACCCTTGTGTGATTCCTCGTTCGGAGAGCAATCCATTAGTAGGGTCACACGTTCTGTTCGAGTCCCATTGGCGACTCTGGAGCTCGAATCGCGTCTCGAGTTTCGGACGCCTGCGCCGGTCTTCTGGCCCACTGTGTGACGTTGCCAGGGCAGCTCACGTGCCAGCAGGATGATTCCGCGGATGATCGCACAGTGGGGTCTGTCTCCCTCGCACTCATGGCGCGTTCCGTAAGGAGGGAGGGCGTGCGAGAGAGACAGACCGACGAGGAGCGATGAGCGGAATCAGCCTGCTGACCGCGCCACGCGCGTGGTGCTCCAGGCGCTCGTCTAGAACGGAAGCCGTGGCGGGGCGGGGCGGGGTGTAACGGGGTGTGGCGGGGTGGGGCGGACCGGCCACTGGCTGCCCACTGGCCCACGCATTCCCGCGCCAACCTTTGACTCCACCCGGCTCGGTCCGGCTCGGCCCGGCTCGGCCCCCGGTGCGGCGCTATTTGTAAAAGTACTCATCACGGCACGCCTTGCTGCGCGCACCGCACCCGGGCAGGCCTCCCTCATTAGAACACATTCTCTCTCGATATTAGATGCGCCTGCCTGGCCAGGACGGCCGGGTCTAGGAGGGTCAGAAGACCGTTCAGGCGGCGCAAATTCTAGACGCGTTTTGAGCTCCAGAGTCGCTAAATGGGACTTGCATTGAACGTGTGACCCCACCAATAGATTCCTTGTTCGGAGAGCAATCCATTAGTGGGGTCACACTTTCGATTCAAGTCTTATGTAGCGACTTAAGAGTTCCAAACGCGTCCGGGATTTCGGCCGCCTCATCGGTCTTCTGACCCACTGTGCCGGGCCGGCATGAGGAATCGGCCGATTGTGCTCCGCTTCCGTCCGACCGCAGCGCGCCGCGCACCGCGGGGACCACTAAGGGGTTAGCCGCGTGGAAAGTTTCGGGAACGATACACCCCGAAAGGAAAGGACCGTCTACTTGATGAGAGTCAAGGGAATTCACCGCGCTGTCTCGTCGGAATGATTTCGGGGCGTCGGCACCGCCACTAGAACGGGACTGGAGCCGCTGCTGCTGGAGTTACGCGGGGCCGCCGCACAGTGGGCCAAAAGACCGTTGAGGCGGCCAAAATACTTGACACGTTTTGAGCTCCAGAGTTGCTAAATGGGACTCGAATCAAACGTGTGACCCCACCAAATCGATTGCTCTCCAAACGAGGAATCCATTGGTAGCGTCACGTGTTCGATTCGAGCCCCATTCAGCGACCCAGGAGCTCAAACTGTGTTCGGTATTTTGACCGCCTCAACGGTCTTCCGACCCACTGTGCGGTGGACGCTTCCCTCCCCCTCTTCTGCCCGCTTGTTGGCTGACACCCGCTAATGCAGCAAAAGAGGGCCGACGCGACCTGGGTTGGCCGCACAGACCTGCTGTACACAGCCAAGTCACGAACAAATCCTTGCGCTTGTTTTCATGTTACGGCGTGTGGGTTTTTATTTGTGCGCTTTACAGCCTCCACCTTGCGCGGCGCGGCGCCGTTTTGTGGCACCTGATTTAGGCCGTGGTCCGGGTAGGCTGGCCGGCCGGGCGATCAGCACGCGCGGTCAGCCGCTGTCTCGACACACGGATCCCAATCTCTCTATTCCTGATGGGATTGTTGACGCGGCCGTGCATTTGTAATCGCGCGTTCTTTCGGCATCCATGGGCGTGCACAAAAGTGTGTGTATGGGGGGGGGGAGAAGGGTATAGTCCTCCTTCCCTCTTCCTATTCCCCCCTCCCCTCTCCCTCTAGCAGGTTTTAGAGGTCTCTCAGAAAAGGGTTTCACCGCCCCTCTCGTAGGGACGAGCTGTGCACGCCACTGACGGCATTGCGCCAGGAGCGCCGCCAAGGTAGGTAGCAGCACCGCTTGCGCGCGCACGTGTACCGCGTGGTGGCCTATCGCGCACTTCGCAGGCGCTCCCAAAAATATCTTCTTGTCCAAAGTGTTCATTTTTCGCGTCACGCGCCTACCTCTTACACCTTCGAGTCGATCCGGAAGTCGGACATGTCGTCCTGGAAGGCGGGCAGCATGCCACTCTTGACGTTGCACAATGCTGGCCAGAGGACCGGCGCAGGCGGCCAAAACTCCAGACGCGTTTTGAGCTCCAGAGTCGCAAATCAGGACTCGATCCGAACGTGTGACCTTACCAATGGATTCCTCGTTCGGAAAGCAATCTGTTTGTGGGGTCAGACGTTCAGTTTAAGTCCCATTTAGGGACTCCGAAGCTCTAATCGCGTTCAGAATTTTGGCTGCCCTCATTGGTCATCTGGCCCACTGTGCGTTGAGGGCCTTGACGGGCTACAACAAATTCCGGCAAATTTTTTAGTCAGTTTTTAAGTGCAACATTTTGTGGACAAAGTACTACGATTATTTACGAAGCACAATGGGGCCCAGTGACGAAACGGCACCAGTCCAGGTGACGTTGTTCTTTCCACCACCATCGTTGTACCTGTTTTCTACACTGCAAAGCCAGTGGTAAGTTTCCTTGCCACAAATTTGGCAAGCCGTTTTGAACGCCAAAATTTGGCAAGCTTTGACCTGAAATCTTCGTAAGCTTGCCATACTTTGGCAAGCTTGGGAGTATTTACGGGCCACGCTTGCCAATTTTTGGCATTCAAAACGGCTTGCCAAATTTGTAGCAAGCAAACTTACCACATGCTTTGCAGTGTTGTCGTACTTTTGTTGCACTATCCACATTTTTTCGTGCAGTGTGCCCTGATGCGTTGACAGAGAGTAAAGCTGAGAGCGGAAACAACCCCCCAAGCCACTTCTAATTGATGCGGCAGTGCAGTGCCTCGCAGCGCGCAGCGGCAAAGGATCCCGGCAAGCGGCCCAAAGCGGCTTGATTAGAGCGCCATAACGAGCGGCGCAGCTATGGCGTGGGTGGGCGTGGGAGCGGTGTAGGCAACCAGGACGATGCAGGTGCGCGGCCAGCCCGAGGCAGCCTACCTTGCCGTCCCCAGGCGCTTTCAGTTCGCTCCGAGTTGTGTTCTCACGATGTTATGTTATGTACAAATTTTGTCCGAGACGTCACAGGTGTTTGTGCTGAAGAACTTTTCCTCCACCTTTTTACGGAGAGCTGCACATATGTCACCGTATTTGTACAAAATCGCGCACGACTGTGTACGAAAAGTTCATCTGCACCAAAAACTATGACGGCTCATTCAAAATTTTCACAAAATACATTTTGTTCGTCGGAAACCAACGGTAGAATGTGGGCCAGATGGGCGCTTGAGGCATAAACCATTTGAACTCTAGAATAAATTAGAATAAAATCGAATCAAATCCAAACAGGGTGGAATCAATAGGAAGGAAAATCCATTGCTATGTGTTTGATTCCAGGCCTGTTTGGATACTGTAAAAATTAAACTTCCTTGTAAGCCGGCCCACTGTGCGTCGGTGCGGTGCGTCCGTGCCTACTACTACCACGCCGCCGCAGCAGCAGGATGGCACGGGCGGAGCACTGCGCTGCGTCACGCTCTAATCCGCTGCCACTCAGCGTCCGCGGCACCGCCGTGTTCGGCGACCACCTATCTGTCCGTCTCACTGTCTCCCTTCGCCGACCTTTGGATGCGGTGCGCGCCCTCCGCGCGGCCGGCGGCATCCTGGGGGATTGGCTCGGCACGGCAGGGCACGGCAGGGCACGGCAGGGCACGGCAGGGCACGGCACGGCAGGGCACGGCAGGGCACGGCAGGGCACGGCAGGGCACGGCACGGCAGGGCAGGCGCGCCGGGCTGACAGCTCAAAAGGATGCGTGAAACAAAGGCCCGGCCCGGCCGGTGACTGATTTGCTTCAAATCGACGCGCCGCCCGGACGTTGACGCTGAAACATTCCCCCTAAAGCCGCCTCTTGGCTCTCGCAGGCGGCTGCCCCGAGGGTAGCTCAGGGTCGCCCGCGGCGGCGGTCTTTAGGGCCGAAGAGGACCGCGAAAGTGCTAGAGGGACGGAGCGTTGGAACGCGTTGAAACGCGCTGCGGACGGCGGAGTGAAATTGGCGGTCGTCGGCGAGGCACAGCGGGCCAGAAGACCGGTGGAAGCGGTCAAAATCACGGACGGGCTGAGCTTCAGAGTGGCTAGATTGGACTTAAACCGAATGTGTGACCGCATCAATGGATTGCTCTTCGAACGAGGAATCCGTTTGCGGGGTCACCTGCTCTTTTCGAGTCCTGTTTAGCGACTCAGGAGCTAAGAACGCGTCTAGGCGCCGCGCCGGTCTTTAGGCCCACTGTGCGGAAGTCTTCTGCGTGACGCCGCCGTGCCACCGCGACGTCGGCCTGCCTGGGCGCGTCGTGTGCCGGAGCGTCTCGCATTAATTGCTTTATTAGCTCAAGCAGCTCCAGCAGTTGAAGCAGGCCGAGCCCGACCAGGCGGCCGGCTGATACGTTAATGTCTATTAACTACCAGGTGCCAAGAAACGCCGCGCGACTCGCCACCGACGCGCTTTTCCAGTATCTAAACTCCACTGCACTTTGATGTACTGCCGCTCGCGAGCACGCGCTTGTTTGTGTGTGTGTGTGTGTGTGTGTGTGTGTGTGTGTATGCTCAAGTTATTGCAGCAGCCAAGGGCCATATGTAGAATATTATTATATCTATTCCCTTAATGAGCCCGCTCGGCAATTTCCACGAAATTGAAAAAGATTTACAGACATCTGTGCGTGCGGCTGCGGCAAGGTGAGCTGTCTTGTTAATGAATGGCTTGCCTGGCGAGCCGAGCACTTTCCCTGCACCATGCAAACAATTCGCTAACCCAGAGCGAGGAATACCAGGACGAAAGTTGTCTCCTCCTACACACACATACGAGCACACTCACATGCACGCCAGCGCACGTGCGCACTGCTGCACACATACATACACACAAACACACACACACACAGACGCGAAGTGCCGCAACTCTCATCAGACTCCTTCTTCACCGTCGTCATCCTTCTTGGCTCAACTCTCTCTGTCTCTCTCCGTCTCGTTCTATCCTGGCCACATGTTTTTCCTTCCCAAAATGGTCATGTGGTACAGTGCGGTGCCTGGCAGCAGGCCTGGCCAGGCCATGGCAGTCCACCCTCGGCTCGCCCCCCTCCACCGTGACGCGGCTGCAGACGCAGTGCGATACGTTCTGTCCCGCTTGCAATAGCGGATCTCGCCCCGCTCAACTAACCGACCAATCATCGCTACAGTGGCTGCTACGCCCAAAAAAGTGCTTTCACTGGAAATGTATCGGCGACCTCTTGCCGCTTCAGGGCATTGAATAAAATGTGCCGCCAAAAAACGTCCGCGAGCAGAAAAGTCACGCCAAAAGGCTTAGAATTCGCGCCAACTCTCGGCATGACTCCTCTGACCTGTCAATTTTGTCATGACTTTACCCGGAAAGCGCTTTGCATCTTCCGGTCTACTAAGGAAATTCACGCATGAAAACGACGTGACTTTCATGTCAGGCCGATTTTTGGACGATTTTTGTCGTGACTCTTTGGCTTGCCATAATGAGGCCATCATCCGACCATTCCATCTACAACGTTTTGGGACCAAGATGGTTGACTTTGCAACATATGAATTTACCTGAATGTTTTCAAGTCATTCACTTGTCCCAAGGCAGTAACCTTGAATCATGAGCCTTCAACGGAGGCACCAAGGTACCAGATCAACCGCTCAATACGAGTCCAACGCACTAAATCTTATGTACAATTTTGTACGAGACATCACAGTTTTTTTTGTGCAAATGAACTTTTCGTACAATTTTCGTTCGAGAATCTGCACAAAATTCCCCGTTTTTGTACAAAATCTCGGACAAAATTGTACGAAAAGTTCATCTTCACAAAAAACTGTGATGCCTCGTACAAAATTTGTACAAAAACATTCAGGGTGAACTCAATATCACTGCAGATATCCTGAAACACGTTTTCTTATTCTTAAGCAGATTCTTTTAACCAAGTCTCATTGTTATGAAGAGATTCATTGCGATCATTGGCGGTTGAAAAGTCCATGATCACCTTTTATTGCGGGTAGCGGCGCAGGCACGTATGTTTCAGGTGTCGATTTCCCGAGGCCGCATTTCTCGCTGGGTCGGAGTCAAGGGTTCAGCGCGTGTCTGCATTTCGGCCGCGGCGACGTTTGACCGTCGCGGCGCCCTCTGGAGGTCCTGAAAAACTGGTCCGTCACAATACAAATGGTTCGACATGACAAAGACAGCGAGGTAATGGCGGGGCGCGCCAAATAGGGAAGGACCCGCATGCTTTACGGATTTGGACGCGAACCGACGCGAACGGACAGGGAGCAGGGCGGGCAGGGCGAGAGTGAGATGAACCGGCGGCGTTTTTGTGCCGCCATGTCTCCGGCTGAGACCAAGTCTCGTCGCTGAACCCCAACTTTGACAGCGATCCCACAAAACCTGCGTAGTGCGCACGGTGGGCCGGAGGACCGGCACAGGCGGCCTACACTGTAGACGCGTTTTGAGCTCCTGAGTTGCTGAATGAGACTAGAACCAAAAGTGTAACTCCAGCAATGGATTGCTCTCCGAACGAGGAATTGGTGGGCTCACACGTTCGGCTCGCGTCCCATTTAGCGACTCTGGAGCACAAAACCCGTCTAGAAATTTGGCCACGTTCGCCGGTCTGCTCTGCTGGCTCACTGTGGTGCGCCAATTTCGGACGGGCATTGCCGCTGCAATCCGGTCCATGTCGGGAGGTGAGTGCCGATCTCTTGACGCGGGTGGTGGTCGCCTCGTCGTCGCGGCCTTCCGCACTCCGCGGAGGGACGTCGTGCGACTGCTTGGCGGACACGGCCGTCGATCCCCATCGCCTTCGGCGCGCGTTCAAACACCCGTCCCTCTCTTTTTTTCTGTCGCCGTCCCACGGTCGCGGCGAGTGCCGATGGCACGCGAACCGCGGCTGTCAATGGACGCGGCCGCGGCTATCGGAGGAGCGCGTCGCACGAGCGTGTCGTCCCGCGCCTCACTCCGAACAGTGCTCTCTTCGCTGCGTCTCTCTCGCACCCCTACCGCACCGTGGGCCGGAAGACCGGCGCAGGCGGCCAAAATTCAAAAGGCGCTTTGAGCTCCAGGTTCGCTAAATTGTCCTCGAACCCAATGCACTGGGAATGTCTTATAATGAAATTTGAACTATGTTATTCGAATGTGACAGTGAATTCGGCGCAAGCATAATACGAAGCAATATTTCTTCGCAATACGAATCTTTTTAGCTTTTTCATTGCAGGATGCAGAGAAAAACCTTCGTAATACGAAGAAATATTGCTTCGTATTATGCTTGCGCCATTTCCTTCGTATTATAGGCAATTTCTTCGTAAGGCATTTAGAGTGTGTCTGACCCCACCAATAGATTGCTCTCCAAACGAGGGATCCATTCGCGGGGTGGTTCGTACGGTCTGAGTCCTGTGAAGCAACTTTGGAGCATCGCGTCTACAATTTTGGCCGCCAGCGCCCCGCGCCGGTCTTCTGGCCCACTGTGTCCCGGACGCTCCGTGAGTGCGGGAGAGACAGCCATCGGCCCGCTGGACCGCCATCGCGAGATGCCGCGCGGGCTGATGCATGAGAACGGGCTGCTCTTAGTGGACGTTGTCCGGGGGTGGCGGGGGCGACGCTGGCCGTCCGCATCGATGATACCTGAGTGGTTACCGATAGGCCATCACAGTGCTGCCGCGGTGCACAGTGGGCTAGAAGACCGGCGCAGGCGGCCAAAATTCTACACGCGTTTTGAATCATAGAGTCGCTAGAACCCTAACCGAACGTGTGACCCCACCAATTGATTGTTCTCCGAGCAAGGAACCCATTGGTGGGGGTCATACGTTACGTTCGAGTCCTATTTGGCGACTCTGGGGCTCAAGTCTCGCTCAGAATTTTTGCCACTAGCGCCGTTCTTTTGGTCTACTGTGCGGCGGGAGCAGGCAGGCAGTAGTGCTTTCTCGCTTCCTTCCTTCGGGACCCCGCGTGCGCTATCGCGATGTAAGTAAAGAACTCTTTGGCAGCGACCGGTTGCCCGCGGGGCTGCCGGCGTACGTTTTGCCGCGTGTTGGCGCGGCGCGCGTGTCGCACCCGCTCCGATGCATAAACAATCCAAATACAATCTTTTTTCCCGGCGAGAATTCACTGGCCACCGCGCTTAACGGCGTATCTCCATGAGTCCCGCCGCGCAGTGGGCCAGAAGACCGGTGGAGGCGGTCAAAGTACCGGATCCGTTTTGAGCTCCACAGTCGCTAAGTGTGGCTCGAACCGAACGTTTGAACCTCCCACCAATGGATTGGTCTCCGGACGAGGAATCCATTGGTGGGATCACACGTTCCGTTTGAGTCCTGTTGAGCGTCTCAAGGGCCCAATCCGCGTCTAGAGTTTTGGCCGCCTTCGCCGGTCTTTTTGCCCACTGTGCGCCGCCGGCCAATCACAGCGTGCGTCACGGCGTCCCCGCTTAAAGGGGGCAAATGAGACACACAAGGCTCGGCTGTGCTTCGCTTTGCGCCTCATCATGCCTAACCTTACCTTTGTCCACGAGATGTGTCAATCATCCTCCGAGTCAAAAAGTCACGACGGCGCAACCAGCCCGACCGCCACAGCGCCACACTGTGAGAAAGTCTGCATGTTTGTTTTGCGTTTTCGATTTTGGCAACTGGCTGCTGAAGTTCGCGCCAGTCTAGCCGCGCGGTTTTACAAAATGGCTTCGGTAGCCGACCGCTGGCAGGCACTTGGCAACAGGCCCTCAGTGTCACCGATGTTGGCACCGATAGAGACGCCGCCGCTTCGCGCATGCCATGCCCTGCTCGGCCCGACGCTGTGGAGGCGCTGGAAGCCGCTGGAAGCCGCTGGAAGCCGCTGGAAGCCGCTGGAAGCCGCTGGAAGCCGCTGAAGGCCGCTGGAAGCCATGGGCGTTTTGGCCGAGAGCGTCGCACAGTGGGCCAGAAAACGGCACAGGAGGCCAAATCTCTAGACGCGTTTTGAGCTCCAGAGTCGCTAAATGAGACCCGAACCGAACGTGTGACCCCACCTATGGATTGCTCTCCGAACGAGGTGGGGGTCACACGTTTGGTTTGAGTCCTGTTTAGCGACTCTCTGGACCTCAAAACGCGTCTAGAGTTTTGGCCGCCTGCGCCGACTTCTGGCCCACTGTTCGTCGTCGAATTGTTGTCACCACAGCCACGCGGGGCTGGCTTCTCTGAAGAGGACCATCCCGAAGAAATACGGCTTTTGCTGGTAATCTGGTCGAGTAACTGAAGCCAAAGATGAGAAGCCTGGACGCTGAAAGCCACTAGTTGGAGCCCGCTCAATTATTTCGAAGCTCGTTGGCCCATTTAACTTGCCAGCAAGTTCTAAAATAATAACTGCATATGCATGTACACTTATAAATCTGACACACACATCAAAAAACAACATCAGTGCAAAGGAGCGATTAATTTAGAAATGGTGAGGCAAGCGCAGGACGTGCGACACCATGAAGGAGGCACGTGCTTCGTCGAGTGGAAAAAGAGGGAGAGGGGAGGGGGGAGAGGTGGCCGGTGCACGTCGCCGCCAATCGGGCATCGCAGCCATCGCCACGACCCACACCAAGTACTACGAAGTACGGAGCAAGTCCATCACTTATTTAGCATGCAGCGGGTCTGCCCTGCTCGCCTTGCCAGGAATGTTCATTTGTACAATTGTGCAATCTTGTCTTTTTGTGGGGCAGCACGCCACCGCCGGGTCGTGGCGGAGCGGAGCGGGGTGCACATGTCTATTTGTATCGGGCAATCGAGGTGAACCCGCTGCACGCCAAGCTGGCCGCCACACAGTGGGTCAGAAGACCGCTCAGGCGGCCGAAATTCTAGACGCGTTTTGAGCTCCAGACGCTAAGTGGGACTCGAGTCGAAAGTGCGACCCCACTAATTGATTGCTCTCCGAACAAGGAATCAATTGAGGGGTCACCCGTTCGATTCGAGTCCGACTCAGCGACTCTGGAGCTCAAAACGTGTACGGGATTTTGGCCGCCTCGACGGTCTTCTGACCTACTGAGCGCCAGGCTGGACTCTGTCCACGCTGCAGGACGCGCTGCAGGCCACTTTCAAGGAATCGGGACGCTGCCGCACTGATGCGCGCGTGCCTGTCGAGGGAACCCGAAGGGAAAAAAAGTGAGGTTGGGTGGTTATCGAACCCGGGACCGACAACAGCCGCGGGAGAAAGAGCCAGCAGGAAAGTTTTGAAGATGCAGCAGCCAGAGGGGGCATCTGGGCTGCATTCACTGCACGCTTGCTCCCCGCTCCCCCCTCTCAACCCGCCCGATCGCGTCGTCAATGCTTCATCGGAGATTTATTACGATCTTTGCGGCGCAAGTCCCCGTGTTTTGGGGCCTCGCGGTGAAAGAGTTTACGCTGCAGGGCCTCTGGCTGCAGCCGCGCCGTCCGCACGCAGCGGCGGCTCATTGAAAAGTCAGTGCAGTGGTCCCCAGAGACGCAGAGGCGCTGGACTCCAGCGGCTGGACGTGCCTCCATGAGTTACGATCTTGAACCGCATGCCCGGCTCGGCCACTCCGTAATCACTATCGGAGCTGTAATCATTCCTTTCGCCTCGCACAAATTATCAGGGCCCCCAAAGCGTCTCTCATATCATGTTGACGTTCGTCTTGAATGGCAACGGCAGCAACGACACGTCGCCCGCTGCTCCCGCCCTGCCGCCTTCACCTTCAAAAATACAAATGAGACACGCCGGGGATTTTGTCAGCAGTTGAAATCGGGAGCGACTGCTCCACGCGTGATCAAGCCGGCTCACAACGTGCCTTGCCAAGGAGATCAAAAGGTGGATTCTGAAATAAAAATAAGTCGAATTTGCACTCTTAAACTTTACAAATTATTTCGGGCCTTACAAAGAAAATGAGCTAATTATAACAAAGTGTTTTGAGCATACATAAGCTTACAAAGGAAATACTTCGATATTACCGAACTATTTCTTCGTATAACAAACCAAATAGTCTGTACCTTACATATGCTCAAAATGCTTTGTAAGGTTTTACTGACGAGCCGTCACTGCGTCTAACCTAGCTTTGATCAAAGAACCCCCTCGACGTGCTGCTGGCACTCAGAAGACCCTATCCTCTGTTGCCCCGTTTCCGGGTGGGTCGCACTGACCAAAGGTAGGAGAAGAGCAACGGCCACGGCGTTAAAAATTTTAAATGTTTTTTTCGCAGGTTGCGGCAATCATCCCATTGATATTATGTTAGGATGAAATGGCGGGCACACCGCCTCCAGTGGCGGCGTCGTGCGGAGGAACTCTGGGGAACCTGTTCCGCCGTGACGAGAGCGGGCGGCTGCTGTCATCCAGAGTCATCCTTTGCCGGCATCCCGGACAGAAAAACACGGTGCCAACACCAGGGCAGTGTATTTAAATGCCGCGATGCGTTAGTGCGCGCACCCCAGCACAGCGCGGCGCGCCGCGGCGGGGACTACGACCTGATACAATAAGGGCACACCTTCTCGCCGATTCGCGGAAAGGCGGCACAATGAAGGGGGCGGCTTCAGCGCGCTCTGGCGGCGCCGGCGGCGTGCAGCAACGCCGTTCCAACGCACTCTGAAATCCAAACGAACTATTTTGGGCTTTACGGAAAAAAAAGAGGAGCTGGTCAGTTGTCATAACAAAGTCTTCGAGCATACATAAGCTTACAAATTAAAAACTTCATAGCTTTTGAACATCTTTCGTATAACAAACTGAACAGTTTGTACCTTGCACACACTGAAAATTTTTTCGTAAGGCTTTATGAGCGTGCAGGTTCGCAAACCAGAATCCTATTTGCGATGGCACTTGCCTTCTCTGCAAACTCAAATGTGTGCATGGCACACTCCTCCTGGAGCATGCCATGAAGCACGCTCTACATAAGGGCCCAGGCACGCTGTAAATTAGAGTGTGTCACCAGGCACACTCTAAATTGGAGTGGGTCACCATGCACGCTCTCAATTAGAGTGTGCCTGGTGACACTGTAATTTAGAGTGTGCCTGGTGATACACTCTAATTTAGAGCGTGCTTCATGGCATGCTCCAGGAGTGTGCCATGCACACATTTGAGTTTGCAGAGTTATTCTTCTTGTTTTCAACCCACTTGCGTACTTCGTAAAATTCGCTTTATGGAAAACCACGGAAAATGACACTATAATGGAAAATTAATACCCGAAATAATACCTGTAATACTCCATAATACCGAGAATATATAGCACTTCGTAAACGACGGTTCAAGAGAGTCCGCTCCCCTTGCGCTTGCTTTAACGCAGACGTTATGACTGCAGACTTTGACTCAGACCTCTGCTTCCAGAACGCGGGCACAGACGACACTGCGAGTGGCCGAGACCGATGGGGCACACTGCCGTAATCACGGAACAACAACTAACTGCTTTCCCCAAAACGCACCCGCGGGCAGACAGGAATAAGTCCGGCGGACGAGGCCTTCTCTTGGTACTCCGCGGCGGTCCGCCTCGTGACGCTGGCGTGCCCGACGACGCGACGCGTGTGCGTGCGCGGCATACTGGCCGGCAGCGGGCGCTCGCACGCGCGGTGCCGGAATTTTCGGTGTCTTCCCCGCAAAAATAAAATAATTTTCCCCGCTGTTGCCATGTACTCCCGATGGGGCGCCGCCAAACTGAAACTGGGCCGCCGTTTTGCTCGCACTCTCCGGGCGGACCACCCCGGCCGGGTGTAACGCGATCCACGCCGGACGCTTCTTTCGGTTTTACTGCCTGTGGTGCGACAAAACTCGAAAATACAAACACCGCGCGAGAGCCTTCATCTCTTCGAAACTCACCTTTTGAGAGCGCAAAATTGTTGGCTGTGAGGGCAACCCGTTCACAGTGGGCCACACGACCGGGACAGGCAGCCGAAACTCTAGACGCGGTTTGAGCTCCAGAGTCGCTAAATGGGACTCGAATTGAACGTGTGACCCCACCAATGGATTCCTTGTTCGAAGGGCAATCCATTTGTGGGGTCACACGTTCGGTTCGTCCCATTTAGCGCGACCCTGGAGCTCAAAGCGCGTCTAGAGTTTTTGCCGCTTGCGCCGGTCTTCTGGCCGACTGCGCAGTTCAAGCGACTGCAGCGCACTCGTGATGCTCCCCGTGCACCACCCACGGAGCGCGCGGCCGGCCAGCTAGCCGGCCAGCCAGCCGCCACCAGGGGGGTGAACTCAATAAAGGTGATATGAGAAAATGCCATCGGCTGAGTTGTTATGTGTATTACAGGCCGCGCGAGTTGTGGCCGCCGTTAGTCGTGTGTGTTTGTGTGTGTGCCGCCGGAGCAACCCGATCCAACACAGCAAACAAACCGTAGAACATAAAATCGTAATATGTTAATCGTTATCAAGTTAACAGTGTTGCTGTTGCGTTTTAACACCACGCGCGGGCGTCGCCTGTTCGCCGGAGATGAACTGGTTGAGAGGCGGTATTATGACGTGGAGCTGTCCGGGCTGGTCTTGTCTAACGGACTGACGGCCGTGTCAATCGCCGTGGCCGCGGACCGCCGCCTTCCTGCCGGACGCGTCGCTCTGCTTCTCTCGCACTCGTGCGGCAAACCCGTCACACAGTAGACCAGAAGACCGTTGGAGGCGGCCAAGACTGTAGACGCGTTTTGAGGTCCAGAGTCACTTACACAGGACTCGAACCGACCGTGTTACCCCACCAAAGGACTGCTCTCCGAACGGGGGGTCCATTGGTGGGGTCACGCGTCCGGTTCGAGTCCCAGCGACTCTGGAGCTCAAAACGCGTCCAGAGTTTTGGCCGCCCGCGCCGCCTTCTGGCCCACTGTCCGTCAGTGCGCGAGAGAGACGGAGCGACGGAGCGGAATCGCTGCGCCGCTCCAGTGTCCTGAAGGTCGCCGCACAATCGCCGTGGGATTCGTCTGCGAGCCAAGGCGAGGCGTCGCCGATCCGATAAGGGATCGCTGCATGAAAAATTGCGCGAAGCAAATTCACAAGGAATTTCTACCAGACAAACACTGAACATACCACACCACAACGACACTTTTGTGGGTACCGCGGCGCGGCCGGGCCGGGACGAGGGAAGCGCGGGAGAAACACGCATTTTCAGAAGCACAGGGTCTTCCTGAATAACGGAGGGATGTCCATGGCGTGGCCAAGAGGGAGGGGAAGACGCACACACACACGCACCGTTTGGCTCGCCGCCGTCAATTGTTCGCACGGTAGCCGCCGCCGCCCGTGCCCTGATGCCCGCCCGGGGCCTGATGCGACCGGAATTTTAAATTTGCCGCGTCGGATGAATGAATTTTGGACGCGGCACGGCGGCGTCCGGGTACCGAAAAGCAGGCTGACGCACGCAAAGCGCACAGCGAGGGGGGGGGGGGGGAGGGGGGGGAGGTCTTATGCGCACAGTCGTTGCGGCTGCGGCGTCGCGTCCCTCCAGTGCCGACCGAGTGTTCAAGTTAGCGCAGTTAAGTCGAAAAGTGAAACATTGACACTGCACGCTTAAAAACACTACATGAGAATCACGTCCTCACCCTTAAAATCATGTGAAATATTTCCAGCAAATGTAAAGTACAAACTACTATTTATTTTGTCAAACAAAGAAATAGTTCGTGAATTACGAAGTATTTTATTTGCGAGCTGATGCATGCTAAAAATACTTTGTTGCAACAAGCTACTTTTGTTGGTAAAGCTCAAAATAATTTGTAAGGTTTAGGGTTTTCAGAGTGTTTGTTTAATTTACGAAAGTTATGGAACGATTAGACACATTCCGAACTGCGTCCACAACCACTTCTTTTAACATAAAAACATAAACCCCCTCTCTATGTCGACCCCCCACCCTCTCCCCCTTGTTTGCAGTGTACCGTACCGCCGTCTGGCGCTGCCGGCGCCCTCGCCATTGGCGGCGCCGCCACCTGCTCCGCGCGCTGATTGGTTGCGCCACCCTCGGCCATCTGCCACGTCGGCCACATGCGCGGCCTCCCCCCGCGGCACTACGCGAGGCGCCGCGGCGGGGCGCGGCACAGTGGGCCAGAAGACCGGCGCAGGCGGTCAAAACTCTAGGCGCGATTTGAGCTCCAGAGTCACCAAACAGGACGCGAACCGAACGTGACCCCCCCCCCCACCACCACCACCAATGGATTCCTCGTTTGGAGAGGAATCCAATCCATTGGTGGCGTCACGTCACATTCTCGGTTTGAGCCCATTTAGCGACACTGGAGCCCAATACCCGTCCGGGACTTTGGCCGCCTCCACCTGTCTTCCGGCCCACTGCACGCGGCGGGTTGGGGCGGGGTGCGGTGAGGTGTGCCGCGCCGAAATCAAGCTGACAGCGTAACGAGTAGTCAAGGGGTCCCCCACTCAAACAATCTGTGTACGATAGGAGGAGCCAATCCCACAATATTGCGTCAAAAACGGCTGTAAGTAGCCAAAAAGCGCGACAAAATCATACAGAATCCTGAGCAATCCGATGCAATCAAACAATCTGTGCACAGGCAAATTCAGAGTGAGGGACCCCTCGTGAGTAGTGCAGCAAGACACCCCAGAACCTCTCACTGACGCGGTGACCAAATATTTCGCCGTCCGCGCACGAATACGTGCGTGGCGTTTTAGTCCAGAAATCGGCGAGGCTGCCGCCTGCCTGGCCCTCGGCCCCGGGTGACTGAGTGAAGTGTGCCCGGACGAAAAAGGCATTGTATGCACTGCACTGCAAAGCCGCGGCGCCGCCGCCGCCATGCGGCACTGGCGTCTCACATCGGGGCCAGGGACGGCCACCCCACCACGCCAGCCGCCCCGGCGCCACCTGCACCCGCCAGGCCGCGGCCGCCGAGCCGGCCACCCTCCGGAACGAGCCGCCAGAGGGCCAGAAGACAGGCGTCGGCGGCCAAAACTCTAGACGCGTTTAAAGCCTCAGAGTCGCTAAATGGGTCCTGCCGTCCTGAACCGAACGTGTGAAACCACCAATGGATTGCTCTCCGAACGAGGAATCCATTGGTGCGGTCACACGTTCGGTTCGGGTCCCGTTTAGCGACTCTGGAGCTTATAACCCGAGGGGGTAACGACTTCGGTAATCCGGCTGACAGCAAATTGGTAATCCGTAATCCGGATAACCACAAATTTGGAGGTAATCCGGGGTAATCCGGGAAAATTTTGAGGTAATCCGGGGTAATCCTGCGTAATCCAAAGGTAATCCAGGAAAATTTTCGATGTAATCCGGAGGTAATCCGCGGGTAATCCGGGTAATCCGTAATCCGGCTGACACGAAATTGACCAGTCGTTACCCCCTTGTTATAACCCGTCCGCGATTTTGACCGCCTTCACGGGTTTCGGGACCACTGTGCTTCCTCCACCGGTGTGATGCAACGCACCGCTGTTTTGGCGGACGAGAAGTGGGGGGCGGCGCCGCGGCCGTCAGGGGCTGGCCGACGACCGGGCCTGCCGGGGGGCGGCTCCGGGCTGTCGGCGTCCACTCCGGCACTCCGTCCGGCTGGCGGCGTCGGCGGCGCGTCGGCCGGCACCAGCGCCTTATACGTAGCGAAAGTGGCCAAGTGGCCTAGGCTGCGCCGAATGGGCCTACCGGCTTCACACCGCGGCCTGTGCCGCGCGGCCCGGGCTGTGCGGCCCGGTGGATGAGCGATGCGGCCGTCACCGAAATCCGGCCCGCCATCAAGGGGACGCGTCCCGACCCACAGCCAAGGGCGGATCCAAAATCGGCCTTAGGGAAGGGCAAAGTTGTTGCGCACATTTCCTATACACTGAGAAAACCTTACAAACTATTTTAGGCATTACAAAGAAAAGCAGCTTGTTATAACAAAGTATTTTGAGCCTATATAAGCTTGCAAAGAAAATACTTCGTAATATACGAACTACTTCTTCGTTTACAAAGTAAAGTAGTTTGTATTATGAGTGCTCAAAATACTTCGTAAGGTTTTAAGCGTGTACTTGCAAAGGCAAAGTGTCACTTTTTTGCCTTTTTACAGGAGCCAAGTGTTGCCTGTTGCACACCCTTTAGGCAGCTTTCTGGGGACTTGAAGAGGGGGGGGGGGATGGCTTTTTGCCCCTTTTGAATCCGGCCTTGCCGATGGCCTCCGGGAGTTCATTCCTTGGAAAATTTCAGGCCAGAAACAAGAGCACACACCACGCTCGCACACATCGAGTAACGCGGCGCGGTGTTGCGCCGAGACGGGCCGCGTGAGGTATGTGGTGTGGCACGTTAATTTGTCATCGCGTCGCCAAGGCAGGCGGGGGCCTTGGGGCAGCCTTCGGGGCAGTAGGCCAGGGACCCGTGGACAGTGGGCCAGAAGACCGACGCCTGCGGTCAAAACTGGAGACGCGATTTGACCGCCTCCACCGGGCTCTTGGGCCACTGTGTGGCGTGGACTCAAGCGGACGACAAGGAACGGCCGTCTCCTGCTCCAGACCAGCGAAACAGAACACCTCCTGGCGGTTCTCGCCCTCATGCGCTCCCACGGGGACGCACGTCGACGGCGCCGGCCGACCCGCCGACGAGCGCGCGGCGTTCCTACTCGTTGTTGCGTATAGTTAAACTCGTGATTTGCGGCGATGAACGCTCCGCGGCGGTGGCAGCCCCCCGCGTGCACACACACTCTGCGTGTGTGTGTGTGTGTGTGTGTGTGTGTGTGTGTGCGCGGCGCGCGCGCAGCACTACGTGCTTGCATCCTCGGCGGGATAATTAAGTCACTTTGTGCAGAGCGCACACATAATGAGCTCCCCCTCCTCTCCCCTTAACGCTGCTCCGCCTGGACCACCCCTCCTGCTTGCATCTTTTCTTTTTCTTCAGTTTATCGTTTTTATCACCACCGCGCACCTCTTTCGCACTCTTCTTCTTCTTCCTCCTCTTTTTCTTCTCCGTCCGTTTTCCCTTGGTGCCGTTCGCGTGCCCCCACCGAACAAACAAACCAACAAATACAGAGAGAGAGAGAGAGAGAGAGAGAGAGAGAGAGAGAGAGAGAGAGAGAGAGAGGCTGGTACACTGCATCGGCATGCGTTGTGCCTCTAATTGGCACCGTACGTGCTCGGGCGAGAAAAAACACACAAGCCCTCCGCCCCACTCCGTACTACACCTCAAAAGTACCGGCAATAATAGCTGAGACCCCCGCCGCGGACCGCGCTGGCGTTTCTTTGCCGGGAGCCTCATTGCCCCGCAACATTTTATCCCGACGAGACAGAGCGGAGAGAGAGAGAGAGAGAGAGAGAGAGAGAGAGAGAGAGAGAGAGAGAGAGAGAGAGAGAGAGAGAGAGAGAGGTAAACAGAGGCAAGCGTTCCATTGATTAGCACGCGCGAGCCCACGGCCAGCAAATGGAAAGGGCTGCGGCGACGGCGCAGGATGCCTGACAGCCTGACTCGCAAGGCCGCCGAAACAGAACTGCCAATACCCGTCGTCGCCCCTCCACCGATTCGTTGTGTTTTCTGTCCCTCGGTGGGCTGCGCCGTGTGTGTCGAATGGACAATCTGCGTGCAACACAACGGGAGGTCAAGACTTTCCTCCTCGCTGGAAAAACCTCCACCACAGTGATGGGGAGAGCGCCTGTGAGGTAGGCAGTCCCGTAGAGGCGCTGTGTCCGGCGGCGGCACCGCAACTAAAACGTAGCGTTACACTTCAAGCGCTTTGGCGCTTTACGCCCTTTTTGAAGCGTGCAGGAGCATAATCACCGAAGGGTCCCTCACTCAAACTATTGCTGTACACAGATTGTTTGTGTCGGACTGTTTGGAATTCTGTATGATTTTGTTGGTCTTTTTGCCTACTTACGGGCGTTTCTGTCGCAAGATTGTGGGATTGTCTCCTCCAGGCGTACACAGATTGTTTAAGTGGAGGACCCCCTTCACAACCATCCTATGCCTCTTAGCTAAACGCGTGGGGAAGTTTATTCCTCCCTGCGCTTTAAGAAGGGCTTTCTAGCTGAGAACGTACTGGTCGTATCCAGTGTTACCAGCGGGAGAGACGCTACGCGTAATCGAGGAGCCCCGGCGGCGTTGTCCGCAGCGTTGCCCGGCGGTGTTGCCCGGCGGCGCGGCCCCGGATCACAGGCACGCGCTCCACGAAGTGGCAGAGAGGCATCCCATTGAGATTTCGGAGGCCGCGGCCCGGCGCGGGTCGTTCCCGCCGCGGACGTGCCTGTCCCCTCCCTCCCTCCGCGCCGCGCCGCCGAGTGCCCTGGCGGAATTATGAATGGGACGTGATGTTGTTGTTGTTGTTACTGCTCTTGCTGGCGTTGTTCTGCTCGATTGACTACCACCGGCCGCCGTGGCGTGTCCGTGCCGTGCCCCGCGAGTAATCATCATTGATCGATAATGTTACACTCCGCGGCCGGCGGGCCGCTGGGCTCGCACACCGCAACGCACCGCTCCACAGTGGGCAAGAAGACCGGCGCAGGCGGCCACACCTCTAGACGCGTTATGAGCCCCAGTGTCGCTAAACAGGCCTCGAACTGAACGCGTGACCCCACCAATGGATTCCTCGTTCGGAGAGCAATCCATTGGTGGGGGTCACGTGTTCGGTTCGAGCTCTTTTCAGCGACCGTGGAGCTTAAAACGCGTCCAGAGTTCTTTCCGCCTGTGCCAATCTTCTGGCCCACTGTGCGCTCGGCTCACGTCCCGCTCTGTGTGTGTGTGTGTGTGTGTGTGTGTGTGTGATGAGACACAAAATGACATACAAGCGAGCGAGGACGATTCCCTCCTTCCCCCGTGAGACGCCGCGCCGGGGACGCGGCCGCGGTTGATGGAATATGAATGGCCGGTAATGGGTAAGGCGATGCGTAGTGTGTTTTGTCTCGGCGTCTCTGCCGCGGCCGTTCAAGACCGTTCGTCTTTTGTCTCGGCGTCGGTGTGGCGCGCACGTCCGATTGGCAGAGGCGTGCGTGGAAGAGAGGGTGGGGGCCATGATTACCCCCCCCCCCCTCTTTTTGACACTAGAAAGCCGCCTGGAAGAGGTACATTCTGCGAGAAGGTAGGCCAAAACCGTGGCAAGACCCCCTACCCGAACCCTTTCTCAAAATTTCTGCGCACGCCTCTGCCGATTGGATTGGAATGAGGCGGCGCACTGCGGTGCCGTTTGCGCGGCTAGACGCGGCATTCCGAAGAGTCACTCCGTCGCTCTGTCTCTGTCGCACCCCTGCGCGACGCGCCGTGAGTGCGACAGAGACAGTCCGGCAGCCCACTGGCCAGGCCCGCGTCACTGGCCAAGGGTATTTATCTGGTCGGGGCTGTAATGGAAAACCGACGGGTAATTGGCCGAGTTTCTCATAGCGGGCAGCGCTCTGTCTCTCTCGCGCCGCGGCGGGGCGCCCCGGCGGTGCGAGAGAGACAGAGCGACGACGCCGCTGCTGGGAGTGGTATTACCCTCCTGCGGCCAGCTAGCCGGCCGGAAGTGGCCGCGCGGACGCGGCACAGTAGGCCAGAAGGCCGTCGATGGACGCACCAGAGGGGACGGACCGCCGAATCCCTAACCGCCACACTGATGGGTCCGATCCAGGTCTGCGCGCGAATAGGCAATCGCCCTCCCTGTGGGCTGCAGAGCGAGTCCTCGTCTCAAGGTGGGATATTCTGAGAATAATCGATCGCTCCTTTTTTCTAGCAGGCGGTGCCTCCGTCCATGTCCCTCAGGACGTGTTTGTGTTGCGAAGTGCAGCAGGCCATGCTGCTTTCATGATTTCCATCAAACAAACAGACTAGCAACACTACTCAAGAGCAAAGCTTGGCGTCTATTTTTTGCTCGCTCAAATTGAATCCCACCTCATCACTCATTACGCGCTATCAGTCCATTGTGCGGACGAGCATTGTTTCCGCACCTCTTTTCGTCCCTGCCTCGCCCCGCCTCACCCCGCCCTGCTGCAACCCGCCCCACCCGCCCCGCCCCGCGCCAACATTTAAAGACGTTGTAAAACGCGCATTAAAGCCCCGACGACTTTACGGCTGTCGGGGGCATAAAGTGGTGCAAAGCGCCGCGGACGGGGCGGTGTGGGGCGGGGTGGGGTGGGGTGGGGTGACCCGCGCGCAGATTTGAAGCAATCGGCAGCGGCTCGGCCCTCTCGCGCGTTGAGGTCTCCGGAATCATTAACACGCACCGCTTATTACCGGCTGCCTATCTCCCCCCCAGGCCGGGGCCAGGCCGGGGCCGAAGCGGCCTCGTCACTTTGTCTCCGTCGCACTCACGGGGCGCGTCGCAGCGGAGCGAGAGAGACGGTCCGCCAAATTCGCCGGCAGTATTGACGTATTAATGTTGGCGCCCTGCGAGCCGCAGTGCCCGAGGCAGCGGCGAGGCATGAAGCGGTCGCTAATGAATGAGCAGCGGCGTACATAATTCCTCAATTCAGGAGAACCAGAACCCACCCGGGGCTGCACAGTGGGCTGCACCGGCTGCACGCTGCACACACGACGCCGGGCTTGATTTATCGAACACCGCCCCGCGCCCCCCCACCAGCCACTGGCGACACCGCGGCCTCAGTCCGCTTCACTCCGTGTCATTTCTCTCCACTTCACTTCACTCCGCTTCACACTCCGCTTCACTCCACCTCACACTCCGCTTCACACTCCGCTTCACACTCCGCTTCACACTCCGCTTCACACTCCGCTTCACTCCACTTCACTCCGCGCACTACCCATCAGTCCGCTACCCTCCGCTTCACGCTCCGCTTCAGTCCGCTTCACACTCCGCTTCATACTCCCCATCAGTCCGCTAAACTCCGCTTCCGTCCGCTTCACACTCCGCTCCACTCCGTTACACTCCACTTCACTCCACTTCACTCCTTTTCACTCCTACACTCCACATGTGCATGCAAAGGCGAACCCAAGAGCAATACTTAAACCTTTGCCTGCATAGAGGCAATAAGCAAAAGTATCCCCGACAGCTTGGCAACTTTTTCAAGTAACGCCGAAATTTTGCAAAAGGCTCCTTAATAAGCAGATCCTTGTTCGCATACTTCTTGGTGAATAGTTCAGAGACGCGATAAACAAAAGTATCGCCGCCAATGTCCGGCGCTGAAAGCAAATTTTTTTGTATGGCCCGTTATTTGTAATACAAAATTGTCCAAAAACATACTTGAGTATCGCCTTAGAATTAAGAGTGTACCGACCGAATGCAAACCTACAACAACGAAATAAAAGGTGAAGAAAGAAAGAGAACAGAGTCAAGACCGGTAAGAACGTTTAAAGAAATTCAAACACGGAAGAAAGAAAGAAAGAAAGAAAGAAAGAAAGAAAGAAAGAAAGAAAGAAAGAAAGAAAAGGCGGTGGGAAAAAGTGATGATTTCTCATCATTCTACCAACTTTCTCCTCCTTGCCTCCTCATTTGTTAAATGTCCCCCCCCCCAAGTAAAAACATTGGCTTGCTTAAAATCATCAAAATCGCACGGAGTATTGTTTCTTTCTTTCGCTTGATGACAAGGCGAAAGAAAAACGTCGGAAATTGTAGCCTCTGCCGCCTCCTCCTTTTAAACTCCCCGCGGAGACAGTAACGCCCCGTCAAACCGTCATAGCGGCCAGTTAGCCGCGCGCTCCGTCTGGACTGTGTGCAGTGCAGCACCGAGGCCTTCTTTGAGCGGCGTGGCGCGCGGTCCGCCGCCTGGATTGAGCTACAACATTCCTCAAAACCGGGCAGCAAGCTGAGCTACCTAGCAAAACACGATAATTTCTCGTCCCCGTGTCGCTGGCTTCGCCTGGCCCGGCCTTGCCGCGTCGTCCGCCCTTTTGCAGTGCAGCCACCGACGGCACCACAAATCTCGCGCGATGACCACGACGGCGCCTGAGGAAAAAAGCAGTGGCGGCGGCAGCGTCACCACGTAATCAATTTCCTGCAATTTCAAGCGGCGACCAGCGCACAGTGGGCCAGAAGACCGGTGGAGGCGGTGAAAATTCTGGGCCCGTTTTGAGCTCCACAGTCGCTAAATGGGACTCGAATCGCGGACGCGTGACCCCACCAATGGATTCCTCGTTCGAAGAGCAATCCATTGGTGGGGTCGCACGTTCGGTTCGAGTCCCAGTTAGCTACTCTGCAGCTCGAAACGCGTCGTGAGTTTTGGCCGCCTCCACCGGTCTTCTGGCTCACTGTGCAGCGCCGCTACCGCGCAACACGGCGACACGGCGCGGCGGCGCGGTCAAACAGAGCACAAGATGAATTGGCGGGGATAGACACACACAAGGAGCAGGAGGAGGACGGAGCAGCTCGCCATCGCTCATCGGCGTCCTCCGCACCTGCACGACAACTTAGCACCGCTTTGGCGCGGCGCGTCGTAAACACATGCAAAGCCAAAGGCAGTATCGGCACGCGTCAGGCCTGGCCGGCCGGGCCGCCACAGTGGGCCGGCCGCCAGTCGCGGGCCAACGAGGTGGCTGACGGGCCGGGGAAGTGCCCGGAGCAGCCGGGGGCAGCCGGAGGGGTTTTATTGTTGCAACATTTCGGGCCGCGGGGCGAGAGGAGGGGCGGGGATTTGAGTCGCGACCGTAGAAAGTCGAGAGAGAGAGAGAGAGAGAGAGAGAGAGAGAGAGAGAGAGAGAGAGAGAGAGAGAAAGAGAGAGAAAGAGAGAGAGAAAGAGAGAGAGAGAAAGAGAGAGAGAAAGAGAGAGAGAAAGAGAGCACTCTAAATGTATTTGTATTCTGGTGTACAAAAATTTGAACAAAGTTAAACCAACAAATACATTTGCACAATTTTGTGCAAACTAACGTAAGATTTTGTTCACAGCTCTGGACAAAATCGCACGTGTATTTGCACAAAATTGTGCAAATGTATTTGTTGGTTTAACTTTGTTCAAATTTTTGTACACAAAAATACAAATTACATTTAGAGTGAGAGAGAAAGAGAGAGAGAAAGAGAAAGAGAAAGAGAAAGAGAGAGAGAGAGAGAGAGAGAGAGAGAGAGAGAGAGAGAGAGAGAGAGAGAGAGAGAGAGAGAGAGAGGGTACTTTATGCAGGGTGAAACCCCAGCGGGGCCTGGTGAGTCGGACATAGCGCTGGGGACGTTTTCAACAACTCTACACCCTGGAAACGCTTTCATTGAATTGATGCGAGGTGCGAGGTGAGTTATGTGATATATCCACCCCTTTAGAATTTCAAAACAATTTTTCTTAGGACTACATCCTTTTTTGAAAGAAACTTTTTTCAGGCGTGTCCTGGGGTCAGACTCGAACACAACACGGGCACACGCTTAATGTTTACGTGGTGATGCACGATTTTAAACCTGCGGAAATCTTTGCATAAAATTGTGCTCAAATATTCATAAATTTATGCACTTCTACGCACAATATCATGTAATTTCCACGCATTCTCAAAATCGTGCAAGTGACACTTACAAAATTCTACATAAACATTTAGTTCCGGAGATCAACATATTCCTTGTCCAAAGGTTTCGTCTTGAATCCAGTAGTGCCATCGATGGGAGCCTTATTCGAGAACTTGCATCTCCCGTCCTCGAGCGCCGCAGTGTCTTCCGGCTCACCGCGCCGGGGAAAGCCACACGCACACAGGAGGCGGCGGTGGTACGCAAAGGACGACAGGGCGGTGACAACGCGGCACGACACGTAATTGGTGAACAAGCAAGGCGGTGGGTGGCGGCGGCGGCGCCAAAGCACACCGCCCTGCTGATTGCGCCTGGCTGGCCGTGGCGTTGTCGCCCGATAGCGCTGCAACCGTCCTCGATACCTCGATGCGAAGCGAGCGAAGCGCAGCGCGCTCATCAGGAGGCGGCAAATAAAATTAAGCCTTCGGCAGCGGCGGCGCTACCACCCGGCAAAAGAGGAGAAATAACGGCGGCAGAAAAAAGGAGAAGAAACGAAAATCAGGCGCAAATTTATAATTTTATTATAAACGACATTAAAGCAGACTAATCGATTGCCGAAAAAGACGGTGCGCCGTGCAGCACGCCACACCTGGCCTGCCTGCCGCGCGGGCCGCGCTAAACGCCTTATTAAAAATCGCTGTCAAGCAGCGTCCATATTGATGCCCTGTGCGGCGCCGCAATCGCCTGTCGTTGGTAAACACTTTGGCCGTCAACAAATTGGCCATTTCCCCCCAAGGCGCGAGCACGCCACTCTGTGGTCGCGTCGCCGCGCGTAAGTGGACTGCGGGGAACATGTTTAGCAAGTTTGGAGAATAAGCAGCGCGGCCCATCCGGGAAGGGAGGGGAGGGGAGGGGGTCGCTGCAGCGCGGCCCATCCGGGAAGGGAGGGGAGGGGAGGGGGTCGCTGCAGCGCGGCGACACGCGCCGACCGCACAGTGGGCCAGAAGACCGCGCAGGCGGCCAACACCGTAGATGTGTTTTGAGCTTCAGAGTCGCTAAATGGGACTCGAACCGAACGTCTGACCCGACCAATGAATGGCTCTCCGAACAAGGAATCCATTTGTAGGGTCACACGTCCGGTTAGGGTCCTATTTCGCGATTCTGGTGCTCAAAACAGGTCTAGAGTTTTGGCTGCCTGCGCGGTCTTCTGGCCCACTGTGTGTTGCCGCAATTAATTCGTCACGGCGCAGGGGAGCAGCGACACGTCCAGCCAATAGTGCCCCGCGACAAGCTGCGGGGCGACTTCTTCCTTCTTGGAGAGAGGGAGAGTGAGAGAGAAAGAGAGAGAGAGAGAGAGAGAGAGAGAGAGAGAGAGAGAGAGAGAGAGAGAGAGAGAGAGATAAACTAATTCACACGGCGTCAAAGTGCGGGGCGGTCCGCCGGCGCGGCGCAAAGCGTGTGCTGCTGAAAGCACGCCGACATTTCACGAGGCCTGCAACCAACAACCGCATCCACACATGGCCGCGCACACACACTGACACACACGGGTATATGCGTGTGACCCAGTGCATCACATACATTGGATCGGCCTTGGAGCCACTGCATTCGTCTTCTCTCTCTCGCTCCTCCTTGTAGGGACAGCGCACTCAAATGACGCCGCCAGCGTGGCGCCACAGAGCGCCGTGTGTTTTAGCGGTGTTCTTCCCCCCTCCTTCGGCAAACACACTGAGAGGTCAAGACTTGAGGCGCAAAGGAGTCCGACCGGCGTCCTCACAGAACACGACAGTGTTTCCATGCCGCCGCCGCGCCCGTCCGGCGGCAGCACTGCCGACAGCAACCTTCGAGAGAGCCTCCTTGAGGCCACCGAGGCCACCGCCGCACAATGGGCCAGAAGACCGCGCAGGTGGCCGAGCTCCAGACGTGTTTTGAGCTCCAGAGTCGCGAAACATGACCCGAACTGGGAGTGTGACCCCACGAATGGATTCCTCGTTCGGAGAGCAATCTATTGATAGGATCACACGTTCGGTTCGAGTCTCATTTCGCGACTCTGGAGCTGCAAACGCGTCCAGAGTTTTGGCCGGCAGCGCGGTCTTCTGGGCCACTGTGCGCCGGCTTGTCGGGACGTCACCGCCAGGCGGCCTAGCCCCGCCCAGGGCCTCGTTGGGTCCTCGTGTCTGGCGGCCCAGGGGCGTTCCAAAAGCGGATGGCAGGCCCCGGGGGCTCCACCGGCACGGGCACGCCCCGCCCCGCCCCACCCCACCCCACCCCACCGACCGCCTCGCCTAATTGATATCAAAAAGTCGGTCTGCGATTCGAAGCGGCGGCGGCGCGGCGTGGCGGGTAACGAACTGCAGGCTAATGAAGGAGGCGCTCGAGATTGATGACCGGCTTGTTGTCGAGCTGCACCGAGGGCCGGCGGGCCGGCAGCCATAAGCCACACATTGATTCTCTTATTCATGACGAACGGTTACAAAACGAGACGAGTGCCGCGTGCGGCCGTGTGCGTGTGGCCGCGATAACTCTCGCAGACGGATGGGGGTCGCGTGGCCCCGGCCCCGGCCTCACCCCGGCCTGGCCTCGGGGCCGCACAGAGGGCCAGGCGACCAGCGCAGACGGACACATTTTTCGACGCGTCTTGAACTTCGGAGTCGCTAAATGGGACTCGAACCGACCGTGTGATCCTATCAACGGATTCGTCGTTCGGAGAGCAATGCACTGGTGGAGTCACACGTTCGGTTCGGGTCACACGCAGCGACTCTGGAGTTCAAAACACGTCTGGTGTTTTGGCCGCCTGCACCGGTCTTCTGGCCCACTGTGCGCCGTGCCGCGGCGGGCCGAGGCCGTGCCGTACCGCTGCCTTGATTGAGGGGTGCGGAGCGATCGGCGTGTCATTCTCTCGACTCGCAGCCTCGCAGCCACCGACCGGAGGCGGCGCGGCCGCGCGGCACGTCCTGCAGGCCGACACGGTCCTGGCGGCGGCCCTGGCGGCCCTTGGCCCGGCTCTTTGCCCTTTTGCCTGCACGGCACCGCGCGCAGATAGTGCGGCAAAAATAAATAACGTACGGGGCCTGTCGTCCTGGACACACCTCTCTCCCCCCCCTTTTCCTTCCTCCCCCGCCCCTGCCCCCCTCCTCCTTCGTGTCCACTTAGAGACGTGCTGCCATACTGAGGCCGGTCCGCTCCGATTCGACTTATCGAAATGAATGACCAATCCGCTGGCCGATTCGATTTATCGCCACGATTTGCTGCGCTCTTTCCTGCGCTGCTGCTTCTATTATTGCCGCGCTTTGATGCGCTTCTGTGGGTTTTGGACGGCGCTTTATTGATCTTTAGACGCCCTTTTCCGCGCATTGCTGATTCTTACTGTGCTTTGGCTGATGTACTGAGCTGAAGCCTCGTAGAGGCGTGACAATATGATCTCAAAGAATCACCCGCAAAGAGTCACTGTGAAGTTACTGACAAGGGCACACTCCCAATTCCCTACTGAGAAATGCCGTGCTGTTATAATAATAAGCTGATTCTCAGTAGTCTACGACCCAAATGCATCCTAATACAGAGAAATTCGTTTGTAATACGAAGAAATTGGTCATAAGTTACCGAGAATCCTTTACCGTAGGTTACTACCTTCGCTGTGCTGTCATAATACAAAGCTTTTTGTTTGTATCATACGAAGACAAAGAGAGCACTTTCTCAGTTTAACCTTTACTCGCTCAAATTCAAGTCTTTTTACAGTTATCTTTGCATCCTGAGGTCGTCAGAACGCAGCTTTTCTGGCGCTTTGTCTCTCGATCTGCCGAGCTTTGCCGGGCTTTCGGCGCGCCTTGCCGTGCTCGCCCTGACGGCGGCGCTCCGCTCTGCGAGTCTACGCCGTAAATAAGCTCGCCAATAAGCCGGACAAGTTGTCTCCGCTTTTCGAAAAGCCCCCGCTGGCGTGCGCATGCGCCTCGCCTCCTCAAAGCGATCGCCGGAGTAAACTGTCAGCGACAAATAAATGTGTCCGAGTCGGCACGCTTCGGACGCTTTATGCGACGACGGCGCGCTCTACCGGACCGACCGGCGACCGGCCCACTGGGAACGGTGGCAATTTCGAACTGGGCTTCGTCATTAGGGCCGTGCGCACGGCGGGCCCTAAATCCGGCCAGCAGCCTCAACTTTCAATGGCGATATCCATCCTCGGTGGGATCGATAGAATCGATAGCGCCAGGCGATAGGATCGAGATAAGCAGGGAAATCGGTGACGAAACATTCCTGGAGGCTGCGGCGGCAGGCCGGCGACGACGGCGTCCATACTTCCCAGCGGCGCGGGGTGGCGCAAGGCTGAAGCATGGCCCTCGCCGATGCGGCACACAGTAGGCCAGATGACCGGCGCAGGTGGCCAAAACTCCCGACGCGTTTTGAGCTCCAGAGTCGCTAAATGCTCTACAAACTGAAGTGTGTACTCAGTATGCATCAACAGATGCATACCTACGAGTACACATCTACAGATGCATACTTGGCTGAGTACACACTTACAGATGCATACTTTGCTGAGTACACATCTGAAGATGCATACTTAGCTGAGTACACACCTACAGATGCATACGTTGTAGGCGTGTACTCAGCTAAGTATGCATCTGTAGATGTGTACTCAGCTACGTATGCATCTGTAGATGTGTACTTGTGGGTATGCATCTGTAGATGCATACTGAGTGCACACTTCAGTTTGTAGAGTGGGACTCGAACCGAACCTGTGACCCCACCAACGGATTGTTCGCCGAACGAGGAATGTATTGGTGGGGGCCACACGTCCGTCTCGAGTTCCATTTAGTGACTCTGGAGCTATAAACACGCCTAGGGTTTGGGTCACCTGCGCCGGTCTTCTGGCCTAGCCTACTGTGCGGCATGCGCGTGTGCATTGCGCATGCAGTGGCCGGGCTAAACTTCTGAAAATTGGCGCGTCGATCTCGGCTCGGCGATTGCTTGCCGTCGCGGCGCGCACACTTTGTCGCCGAGGCCCTCGTTGAGGTCCGTCGAGTTCCTCGTTGAGGTGCGGGATGACGGCCGGCCGACAAATTAATGGCTGTCGTTAACACGGCCGAGCCGCGCCGAGCCACGCTAACAAAAACTTTTATGTCCTCATAGAGGCCGCGTGTGCCCTCCCTCATATAATTGAACAAACGACGCCGTGCCGTGCCACGAAATAACGTTACGATGTCGCGGCTGCGTCGAGCGGCCCGCAGTGGCCGTACCGAGTGATTTGCAAACTCATGAACAGGCAGACTTTCTTCGAACTGGAGACGTATTTATCCTTGTCTGATTTACGGGCCAGGGAAAAAGGACGGTAAACGCGTGCGTCTTGGCCGTTCTGGACGGTCGGTATTGATTTTGGGGAGGGTTTTAGTGCGGGCTTTTGTTTAGTGCATCTGAACGGCCGGCGCTCAGTGGGCCAGAAAATCGGTGAGGCGGCGAAAACTTCAGACATGTTTTTAGCTCAAGACTCGCGGAACAAGACCCCAACCGAACGTGTGACCCCACCAATGGATTCCTCGTTCGGAGAGCAATCTATTGGTGGGATCACACTTTCGACTCGAGTCCCATTTAGCGACTCCAAGGCTCAAAACGCGTCTTAGACTTTTAGCCGCCTGCGCGGTCGTCTGGCCCACTGTGCGGCGGGGTGAGGAGGGCGAGAGGCAGCAGAGGGCGTGCGGTGGCGCCATGTGGGCGGGCGCGGTGGAGGGTGGCCAGGTCGTCGGCCAGGTCGTCCCGGGTCACCGCCTGAGGCTGCGACCCCCGTTGCCACAAGCGGACCATCTCGCTGGCCACGAGGACCGACCGAGGACGCTCTGGACTTCTTCTTCTTCTCCTCGTCCTTTCTTCTCGTTTCTCCCTGATGGACTCCCCACCCGTCGTCCACTTGGTTCCCTTCGTTCATGTGCCGTTTTTCTGTGTCCCTTCTTCTTCGCTATTAGACCACCAGTGAAAACGAGTAAAAAGAGGGACGGGGCAAAAAAGCGCGCTTCAATTGCAACGCAATTACCCCTTTATTCGGCCCTTATGCGCATTTTCATCGGCGAACTGGTCCGGCCTGCAGCGGGCAAGCGGGCTGGACCTCGGGCCAGGCTGGCAGCCAGGCTGGCAGGCAGGCAGGCAGGCAGGCAGGCAGCCCGGAGTGCGGTATCGACATGCCGGCCAAGCGCGGTGGCTCGGTGGGAATCGTCGAGGGTGACAGTGGCCAGGGACCCGTCCAGTCCACGGCTCACAGTGAGCCAGAAGACCGGCGCTGGCGGCCAAACCTCTAGACGCGTTTTGAGCTCCAGAGTCGCTAAATAGGACTCGAACCGTTTTGTGACACCACCAATCTATCCTCGATCGGAGAGCAATCTATTCGTGGTGTCACGCGTACTGTATTCGGGTCCCATATAGCGACTCAAGAGCTCAAAACGCGAAGAGAGTTTTGACCGGCCTCCGGTCTTCTGGCCCCCTGCGCGGCAGGTCCACGGCCGCTGGACTGCAGACAGCGCCACGTCCGGCAGCGCGGCCCACCGCGGACGGCCCCCTCCCCCGCCCCCTGTCGGCCCAGACGTGCATTGAGTGCAAGAGGAGCGGCGGTGGTTACGGATGCAACTCAGACAATTCCTACGACTCGGACCGAACCGGCCGATCGGGCGGCGGCGGCGCACGGCACGGCGCGGAGGGCACGACAATAGCCGCTCTCTAGCGAGCCAGCGCAGCGCCAGCCTGCGCCAGCCTGCGCCAGCCTGCGCCAGCCCAGCCGAAGGATCGCTGCTTCGTCGCCCTGTCGCACTCGTGGGGCGTCCCGTTGGAGTGCGAGAGAGACAGAGCGACGTGACGATCCTGCGGAACTAGGCGCAGCACAGACCCACGCCAAAGCCGGACTAACCTTTCTCAATTTGCCGTCCGCGTGTGCGGCCTGTGCGGGCGCGCCGCTCAGCCGGGAAGCCGGGGTCCTTGGTCTCGATGACGACGTGCAGGGAGGGCCGCGGTGTCTGGCGGGCAGGCCAGCCGCAGCCAGCCGCCGACAGCCCTGTCTGTGCAGTCCGTGCCTGAAGGCGACCCTACACTATCAAACACCCACACGGCGGCGAGCGCACAGTGGGCCAAGACCGGTGCAGGCGGCCAAAATGGGAGACGCGTTTTGAGCACCGGAGTCTCTAAATGGAACTAGAAGCGAATGTGTGACCCCACCAATGGATTCCTCTTTCGGAGGGCAATCGATTGGTGGGGTCACATGTTCGGTCCGAGTGACTTTGAGTGACTCCTGAGCTCAAAACCCACTCGGGACTCGAACCGCCTTCACCGGCTCTCTGACCCACTGTGGAGCGCAAGGAACGCCTAAGTGTGTTCACACTCAAAACTCTAAATGATTAAGCTTATAATCGATGAAATGTCTCACAAGGCGCACTTAGCCATTCGAGCACAATATCAAGAGAATGTGAAAAATCTGCAATATGTCTGTCGATTTGACTGAATCTTTTCCCAACAGTGTATGGGGGTTTGAAACTGTACCGTGTCCGTGGGTTTACCACACAATGTGCACATAGGGCTGCATTCTGCACGTACGGCTTGTTTTTGCGCGGCAGCAGCGGGGCGGCAGTCAGTATGTCAGATTGTTTCACTTTCGGATCAATAATTATTGTCCGGCTGACAGGGACCCTGTCGCAGGGTGCTCCCTGCATGCTCTGAGTCGTGTCGCCGCGCTGCAGCAACAGTTGCACCGCTGGGCGCGCGGCGGAATCTGGGCCGATATATCTCGTTATCGAAGGTACCAGTTTGACTGTGTATTTTTTTTTTCTTGTTCTGCCCGCGTCTTTTTGACTCGTTTTATTTCCGACTTTGTTATTTGTCGTTGTTTGACATCGCGAATGTCGTCCGACTGCCTTGCAGGGGGCCATTAATGTCCGGCGGGGCATGCAAACAAACACGCGCCAACTTTTAAAAAAATTAAATTAATATATATTTCTTTTTTTTTCACATTGACACCCCTGTGCAAGACTGGGCTAAATTTTCGCGGCCGAGGAAGACTTGACTATTGCCTGTGCTTTTCTGTACAGGATGGTCCAGTCTTCCTCGGCCGCGGAAAGTTAGTCCAGTTTTCCACTGATTTGGTGCCATAATTCCAGCCTGATAATTTGCCAACGGTAAGAAATATTTTTTTTAGAAAAGAAAATCACAGTGCGGTGTGTCACAAACGAAAAGAAGACACAACATCAAAGAAGAAATGATGATGGGTGCTTGCGGCATTTGCTACCGTCGGGAGTCGAACCCGGGTGCGCACTCTCGCCGTTAAGAGTCGCCGAAAACATTGATGAGAGTCCTACCTGGAAACGGGCCGCTCCTGAAGGGGTATTTGGGGGAGGGGGGGGGGGGGTCAGGAAGGATGCGTGCCGCGGGTTGTGCCTCCCTCCGGTAGGAGCGGGAAGGTACAGGTTGCAGTGCAGTATAACGCGAAAATGACAGGAATTCAAAGAATACACACACACACACACACACACACACACACAAGCGCGCGTGCGAGGAGGGTGCCCCGCGCAGGAAAGGTGGAGAGCAGACTGGAATAAAATGCATCAGGCGAGCATTGTTGTCGGGGAGCCACGTGTGAGTTATGCCCCACTATATGGCGGCCCGGGCGGCACCAAAGTACAAGGACCAGCATGTGTGTGTGTGTGTGTGTGTGTGTGTGTGTGTCTCTGTCTGTCTGTACGCGAGCGCGTGTGTTTGACTTGCCGCGGTGAATCACACCTCGAAGACAATTCTTACCTTAATTTCAGTCTTTTCTCGAAAGGGGTGTGGTCCTGCTGCACACGGTGAAATACTGCCACGGCGCGGCGGAAAGCGATTAAAACTTTGTTGGACATTTGTGGGAGTGTGTGCTGCCTGTGGTGGTGCACCGAGGTGCAAATAATAAAAGCCCCGGCCGCAGAGGGCAGGCAGCCCTGACCCGGACTGTCGTCTCGAGGAACGGAGGGATTCGCTACTGCGGTGAGGTGGCCGTCGACCGCCACGCCCCGCGTTGTCGGCGACAACGGCGCCGAGACGACGGCGCAACACGGTGTGGGCAGACAGACGCCAAAATCCTGCGCGTGGGTGAAAAGAAATTCCTGACGGTGGTGGCCATGTTGTGGTTGCAGGGGTTCGAGCACTGCGACTACCTCGGCGAGGTGCGCGGCATCCCCGGCGCGGTCGCGGCCTTCCGGACGTGCAGCGGCCTCGTCAGCCACCTGGACCCGGGCAACGAGGCCTTCGTCGCGCACCCGCTGAACGCTGAACGGCGGCGACGGCGGCGACTTCTCGGTACGTACACACGCACCACCAGCTCGACGCACAGTGGACCAGAAGACCGGCGCAGGCGGCCGAAACTCGACACGCATTTTGAGCGCCTGAAGTCACTAAAATGAGACTCGAACCGAACGTTGTGACCCTTCCAATGGATTCCTCGAACGGAGAGTAATCCATTGGTGGGGTCACAAGTTCGGTTCCGAGTCCCAGTCAGAGACTCTGGTGCTCAAAACGCGTCGACAGTTTTGGCTGCCTGCGCCGGTCCTCTGGCCTACTGTGCGACAAACTGTAACGATTTGCGCACGACGGGCCGCTAGGTACGGGTTTGTGTGGGGCGTGAATGGCGGGCAGGGAGCTGCAAACGGCCCCGGTGAAGTACGGTAAGCACCGGCCGAGGTTCAAAAGGCGCCACGCGGAGCCACCGTGCGGCCGTGATGCCCCGGGGCCGCCCGCTTTGCATAATGCACTGCGGGGATTAAAAAGGGGGCGGGGCGGCGCCGGGAGATGAACCAAGAGAAAGCGGGCCGGCGGGGTAGGCAGCAGCGCGCGGCTTCCTTGAGCGCCTGCAAAATAGACAGCAACGCACGGCTTCCTAGAGCGCCTGCAAGGTAGGCACCACCGCATGGTGCTTCCTACAGCGCCTGCAAGGTAGGCACCACCGCATGGTGCTTCCTAGAGCGCCTGCAAGGTAGGCACCACCGCATGGTGCTTCCTAGAGCGCCTGCAAGGTAGGCACCACCGCACGGTGCTTCGTAGAGCGCCTGCGAAAGGCGAGGTAGGCCGTGCCGCGCAACACGGGGGCTGTGCGGCGCTGCCGACCTCGCCGTTCGCAGGCGCTTCGACAGGAGAAGAAGCTGCGTCTGCAAAGCTCCAGCAGCGCGTGTGCAGTCCATGCAGCACGCCATGATGTACGGCGCGGCCGTGGCTGGCGTCTGGCATATGAATACCGCATTTTGTCCGTATCACAGGAACATCTCCATCGCTGTGCGGAGAGGGCCCAGAGGGCGCGGAGGTGTCGCCGCGGCCGGGGAGAGGGGAGGGGCTGTAGGGTCGGCGGCGCACAGTGGGCCAGAAGACCGTCGAGGCGGCCAAAATTGTTGACGCGTTTTGAGCTCCAAAGTAGCTAAATAGGACCCGAACCAAACGTGTGACCCCCCAATGGAATGCTCTCCGAATAACGAAGAATACATAGATGGGGTCACTTGTTCGGTTTGAGTCTCATTAAGCGACAAACGCGGTCAGGTAGTTTTGGCCGCCTGTGCCGCTCTTCTGGCCCACTGTGCGGTTGCAGGCTGCAGTCTCAACTTGGGGCTCCGCCGACGGGGCGCGGCAACCTGCCGGCTCGCGCGTGCTATCGGGGCCGTGCATCGCGCGCGCACGCTTGCACGCCGGGTCCGCGCGCACGCCGTGCTGCACTGATAGAGACGAGCCAATCACAATATTTATAGAGGTCGGCGGAGCGTCGCTGCGTCGCGGTGACACGAAGGCGGGCATGATTTACCGGCCGATGCCATAAATCTCGAACCGTTTTCGCTGTCCGGCGTGGCTGGCTGCCTGACTGGCTGCCTGACTAGCCCGGGCCGCCGCAGCGCGTCGCGGTGGACGTCATGGAGGGCTGCGGCGAGATTGAAAGCTCTCCTGGGTGGCGCTGGTGGCAGGGTGGCCTAGGATGGTGTCAGCTAACACTGTGGGCCGGAAGGACCGGCGCAGGCGGCCCGAACTTCAGACGCGTTTTGAGCTCTAGAGTCGCTGAACAGGAGACAAACCGAACGTGTGACCCCACCAATGGATTGCCCTGCGAACGAGGAATCCATTGGCGGGATCACACATTCCGTTGGAGTCCCACGAAGCGAATCTGACTCTGGAGCGAAAAAACGTCTCTAGAATTTTGGCCGCCTTCACCGGTTTTCTGGCTCACTGTGTCTGGCCCGCCAAGTAGGGTAGTGCGGAGAATGTCAGCCGGGGAACAGTTTCTGCTCCCCGACGACAACGAGACGAGCCCCCGCCAGGACTGCTGCACGCAACGGCGCACGGGGCGGCGGAAGCACAGTGGGCAGGTGGACAAAAATGTGGGCGCGTTTTGGGCTCCAGAGTTGTTAAATGGGACTCGAATCGAACGTGTGACCCCACCAATAGATAGCTCTTCAAACGAGGAATCCATTGGTGGGGTCACATGTTCGGTTCGAGTCCCACTTAGCGACTCTGGAGCTCAATACGCATCTAGAATTTGGCCACCTCAACGGTCTTCTGGTCCGCTGTGGGAAGGGGCAGAGGCGCACAGTGGGCCTGCCCGGCCTGCACAGCCTCCACGGCCTCGTCCGGCGGAGCGCGTTTTTTGTGGCGCCGTGCGGGTAGTAAGCCGCGCCGCGACCGGCATCACAAGTGGGCGGAGCGGAGCCAAGCGGGGCGGGCCGCCGCACAGTGGGTCAGAAGACCGTTGAGGCGGCCAAAATCCCGGACACGTTTTGAGCTCCAGAGTCACTAAATGAGACTCGAATCGAGCGTGTGACCCCACCAATGGATTCCTCTGCAAACGAGGAATCCATTGGTGGGGTCACACGTTTGATTCCATTCCCATTTAGCGACTCTGGAGCTTAAAACACGTCTAGAATTTTGGCTGCCTCAGCGGTCTTCTGACCCACTGTGCGCTGAGGGCCTCAGGGGTCACCAAACCGCAGTGGCGGCAGCAGCAGAGCGCGCCGATGTAGACCAATAAGAAGTAGCCGTAATTAACAAGGCCGCATCACACTAGCGGGCTGTGTCCGAACGACAGGGCTTCGTCGCTCTGTTTGGGTGCGAGAGAAAAAATAGCACCGTGTTCGGAACGCCGGCAAGACGGCTGCCCAGGAAACAAACCTACTACGCTTTTCGGAATGTGCCGCGTTAAAGGCTGCAAAGCTATCCACAGCGGGTCAGAAGACCGGTGGAGGCGGTCAAAATACCGGGCGCGTTTTTGAGCTTCAGAGTCGCTAAATAGGACTCGAACCGAACGTGTGAACCCACCAATGGATTGCTCGACATGTAGAGCGATTCCGATGCCCGCACTCCTCGCTTGCTGTCTCTCTCGCACTCATTGAGTGTGCCGCGGGGGTGCCAGAGAGACTGAGCGAGCAGTGCGGGTAGTGCAATCGCTCGACAGCTCTCCTACACGAAAAAAAAGGAACTCGTTGATCCAAAGAAAAATTTGTTGCCTCCGTGATAACTGAACAAACTTTGTTCACCTGATGAATAATTTGTTGATACGACGAACAATCTGTTGGCGGAGCAAACAGTTAGTTGAAGAGGCAAAATCTAGAAATCGTTCCATAAGCTGTAATTTTTGTTGCGCTAACAGTTTGTAAGTTGGACCAACAAATGTTTCGTTACTCGAACAAATATTTTCGGTTGTCACGGAGACAACCAATTTTTCGTTGAATCAACGATATTTTTTTTTCGTGTACGACTAGCGCTTTGTTGCCGCCCCGGTGGCTCGGTGTTCCAGTCGGCTTCCACCGCGGACGGCTCTATGATTAGGATTACACCGTGTCGGCGAAAAGTAATGAAAAGCCAAATCGGAATTAGAATTTCGGATTTCGCGATTTTTATCACCCGTCTTTGTTGTTAATCTGATCTCGGTGTGACAGCGCGGTGATCGGCGCAGACACACACAGTCGTACTCAGCTGGCAGACGGCTCACAGTGGGCCAGAAGACCGGTGCAGGCGGCCAAAATCCCGGACGCGTTTCGAGTTCCGGAGTCACTGAATAAGACTCGAACCGAACGTGTGACCCCACCAATGGATTGCACTCCGAACGAGGAATGCATTGATAGGGCCACTTCTTCGGTTTCACTCCATTTCAGCGAGTCTGGAGCTCAAAACGCGTGCAGGGTTTTGGCCACCTGCGCCGGTCCTCTGGCCTACTGTGCGGCCTGCGTCCATGATGCCATCGATACGACTGGCTGCCGCACAGAAACGCGGCAGGAGCGCCGTCCGCGTCGTCGCGTTCCAGCGAATGCCGATGCCGCGATAATGGTTCCCGATCGATTGCGCCAATAATATGAGCGGCCTAACAAGGATGAGCTGCTATCGCGGCGCACAGTGGGCCAGAAGACCGGCGCAGGCGGTCGGAACTCTGGATCTGGACGCGTTTTGAGCTTCACACTTCAGAGTCGCTAAATGCGACTCGGATCGAACGTGTGACCCCACCAATGTATACCTCGTTCGGAGAGCAGTGCATTCATGGGGTGACACCGTCGGTTCGCGTCGCGTTCAGCGACTCTGGAGCTCAAAAGGCGTCTGGAGTTTTGGCCGCCTGCGTCGGCCTTCGGGCCCACTGTGCGCTGTGCGGCTGCGCGCGTGCCGAGACCGCCGTGCCGGTCCCGGCGGCCGGGTGCGAGCCAGACGCCGGGACCGCCAGCCCCGCGAGTGACAGGACAAAGTGTCGCCGGTCGATAAGGTCCTGCCGCAGCGCCGGTCGCAACGCGTCGCGACGCCCTGCATGGCGGCATGGACTACCTGCAGCTAGTTGCGATAACTGCCGCGTGTCACCGCCGGCGCTGACGGTCTTAATGGTGGATGTGTTGTTATGGATGTTGTTGCTGGTGGTGCAGGTCCACTGTGGGCCAAAAGACCGGCGCTGGTGGCTAAAACTTCGGACGCGTTTTGAGCGCCAGAGTCGCTGAATGGGACTCGAACGGAACGCGTGACCCCACCAATGGACTCCTCGTTCGGAGAGCAATCCAGGTGGGGGTCACACGTTCGGTCCGAGTCCCGTTTAGCGACTCTGGAACTCAACGCGTCTACAGTTTTGGCCGCCTGCCCCGGTCTTCTGTCCCACTGTGCAGTCGTCACGGCTTTGGCGCGCTCACCGCTGCGTACTTTCACAGCAGCATTGTCTGCTGATTGATCACAGGACGTCATCCACAAGGCGCTGGTCGAAATGCGGAGAGGGGAGGGGGAAGGGGACGGGGTTCAAGGAGCTTAGCGGGGCGGGAGGGGAGAGGGGGCGGGAACCTCACGGGGTAACGAGGCATATTGAGACCCCGTGATATGCATCCTCTGCTACAGCACAGTACGCATGACACACATCCCTGTGCAGGGCGGGGCGGCGGGGCGGCGGGGCGGTCGCGGGTCACTGCGAACTGCCACGGAGAACGATCACACCACCACACAGTGGGCCAGAAGACCGGCGCAGGCGGTAAAAATTCTAGATGCGTTTTGAGCTCCAGATCCAGAGTCACTAAAAAGGACTCTAAACAAACGTGTGACCCCACCAATGGATTCCTTGTCTGGAGAGCAATCCATTGGTGGGGTCACACGTTCGGTTCGAGTCCCATTTGGCGATTCTGGAGCTCCAAACGCGTCTAGAGTTTTGGCCGCCTGTGCCGGTCGTCTGGCGCGCTGTGCACTAGTCCTTGCATCATGAGCCACAAACTTTTTCCTTATTTTTTTACACCACTCTCTGTCGTTTGCGTTTTCAACGGCGTTCGTACACACACACACACACACACACACACACACACACACACACCTGCATAGCTAAAATTCTTGCCGGGCACCATTATTGTATTTTCACCGCGACCTCCTTCACTAGTTACACCGCCGTGTGATCGACTGGAATGCAGTGCATGTCGGGCAGGCTAGGCGGCCGGGACACGTCCAGTGTGGGAACGTCCGGCCGGCTGCCTCCGTCGCGCAGTCTTGCACTGTCCCTGCTTGTGCCTCGGCGTCGCTCGGTTCGGTAACAGGCTGGCCACGGCCACTTCCCTCCCCGGGACACCACCATCATTTTCGTGGACGTTTTCATGTGGAGCAGCGTTCACAGAAATCAAAGCGGGTGAAACTGCCAGTGGCGGATCCAGAGGCGGCCTTTGGGGGGAGGGGGGCAAACGAGGGGGGAACAACTTCCCACATTCATTGTACAAAATTTTAACACATTCCCACATTCTGGAGGCAAAAACGCCTGTAAATAGGCAACAAGTGTGACAAATAGAGCAGAAATCTTGCACACTCCAACACATTCCCACATTCATTGTACACAAAATCTTCAATAGTAAGCCACCCCTCGGGGGCACAGCAGCACTTTTTGCCTACTTACAGGGTCAAAGTAGCACTTTTTACCTACCTTTCAGGCGGCTATCTAGGTGCCTGGGGGGGGGGGGCGGAAACACCTCCCCCCCACCCGTATCCGCGCCTGAAACTGCAAGCACTGAAAAGAGAAAGGTGAGACTTCTGACCGTAGGGGTGATACTAAAATGTTTGACCGAAAAAAAAGGTCATACACAAATATATGACCGAAAAGGGGGTCATACACAAATGATCCAGGAAGCGGAAGAAGGGAATGACTTGACTTATCACCAAATTGAGTTTTTGTTACATCATTGTGCCTTGCAATGGTTTACATCATTACACCAAATTATTTGACTCAATCAAATACTCAGCCAAGTTATGCATCTGTAGATGTGTACTCCACTAAGTATGCATCTGTAGGTGTGCACTTTCAAGTATGCATCTGTAGATACATACTGAGTACACACTTTAGTTTGTTGCGTGCAGAAGGGCGCCCTTCTCTCATGCTCTCACTCCTCCCACACTTGGCGTAACGAGACCCGGCGAGACCGCCAGGCTCCCTGACGTGCTGGGTTCAACTCCCGGCGTCGTCCGTGTCTGTCCAAGCCAGCGCTGCTCAACTCCTCTCCGCCCCGCTCGGCCGATGTTCTTTTAGTCATTTTTGCCGGGCTGCCGTGCCGGTCGCTGGCCGGCCATCGAGGATCGGGATCTTCGCGAACGGCCATCGTCATGGCGAGCGTGGTGCGCGGGGCGGGGCGGGGTGGTCCCCAGCCCCATTGACAAATGATCCGATAAGTAAAGGCAATTACGGGCCTCGCAGCAAGTACAATTTAATCATGCTTGCGCTGCTTGCGCTAGGCCGTGCTAGGCTCGGTCCATTAATTGCTGTGGCCAGGCGGCCGCCCCCGAGGCCGCCCCCGACATGGAGGTGCTTGGCGCGCTCCAGAGGGACGGCAACGGCGCCGAGGGGTGAATCACTCAGCGTTTTCGTGTACACATGAGTACATGAGTACAGGTGAGTACACCTAATAATACCAGGGGGTAGCAACACGGCACTTTTGAGCGCTCCATGCGGTAGCGAGGCCCGGCCCCCCACCACCGCCCCAGCCGGTGCCGGTCTGTTGTGAGCCTAGCTAACCTCTTAGAAAAACACTGTTTTCGTCCGTTATTCGGTGGCAAGTCAGTCTCGTTTGTAGTCAGTTCCCTCCTTAATTTTGTTTTCTTTCGATCAAGCACAAAAGATATTTTCTTTGTGACAAAATCGCAGAGCATTTTTGCTAAAGCGAAACGTCTACGCGGCGCGGCGCCGCGGCTAGTTGCTGCGGCTCGCATTAGCAAAACTGCTCTATGATTTTGGCACAAAGAAAATATCTTCTGCGCCTGATCGAAAGATAACGAAATGAACGAGGGAACTGACTACAAACGAGACTGACTTGCCACCAAATAACGTACAAAAACAGTGTTTTTCTGAGAGGTTACCTAGGCTCACAACAGGCCGGCACCGGCTGGGGCGGTGGTGGGGGGCCGGGCCTCGCTACCGCATGGAGCGCTCAAAAGTGCCGTGTTGCTACCCCCTGATAATACTCATACTAGAGGTCTCAAACGGGCGGACACTGTAAACCCAAATATGTTGTGAGCCGAATCATTTTTCGGCTTTCGAACTTGTCGACGCTCGCTCGTTCCAACCTCTGTTTCCGGTTCGATACCCGCATTTTTCGAAGCAGGCCAATAGAAACACCACCTCACCCCTTACCTGGTGTCTGTCGCAAACCTTTCCAACTGGTGCTGCTCTCTGGTAGGCACGGGTTCAATCTAGCGGCAATCGTTCGGCTCCGGGCGACCCGTCGGGCGTTCTTCGAGTTGCTTCGGCGACCGAGCCAGTCGAGCTCACCCTAGTCCACCCGACCCACCCGACGCAAAACCGAGCCGGGGGGCCGGGCTCGGCAGCAGCCGTCGTTTTCGGTCATTTTGGCTGGCAGTGTCGGCCCGTCTGAGACCTCTAACTCATACGAATCCGTGTGACCCAACCAAGAGATGCCTCGTTCGGAGAGCAATCCTTTGGTGGGTGGGGTCGCACGTCCGCTGAGTCTCACACAGCCACTCTGGAGCTCAAAACCCGCGTCCGGGATTTTGACCGCCTCGAACGGTCTTCTGGCCCACTGCGCGTTTACGGGGAATGCGGCGGCATTTGCAGGCGATGAATGAGAAACGGGCCAAAGGAGTGGAAGAGAAAAAGAGACGGAGGTGCGGTTAAATGGCAGCCGCTGCGCCAACCGCATGCATGAGCTGGACACGAAAGGACACCCAAGGACAGACCGCGAGGGTGTGTAGGCCACCAGGACCCCGCCGCCGACGGGCCGCTGGAGCGAGGCGAGGGCGGCGGCAGTGGGCGGGGCGGGGCGCGGTGCGGGAGCCGCTAACTCCTTCAACGGCCGCGCGCGGCGCCACGCGCTGCGACTCAAACTCATCGGGACGGGACGCGCGGAGCGACGGTGGGGAGCGGCGGGGCGTGGGCGGGCGGGGCGGGGCGGGGTGCGGCGGGGCGGGCGCGCGGGCCGCGGTGAGGCAGTGTGTGATCCGGACGGTGTGCCGCCGCGCCGGGATGCTGGCCGTGCGGTGCCAGTGCTGTTCCGGCCGCCGCACGACCCACACCGCCCTGCAGCCCGTGCATGTCCTCCGTCCTCCGCGCGCTGCGCGTCGCCCCATGCCGCGAAGCGCCTCGCCGCGCCGGTCCGTGAGTGAGTGACAGTGCCTCCGCGGCCCCCGTCGGTGGCCCCGCCGGCCATGCCATGAGGATGGAGTGCGCGGCGTCCGACTCCAACAACAACCAGCCCAGCCTCGGCCCCGGCCCCATCCCCGCCGGGATGGTCGCCGGGGCGCCGGGGGCGGTCGGCACCCTGGACAAGTACTCGCTGCGGCCGCGCTCCCTCAAGAAGCGCGCCGAGACGGAGCTGCGGCGGCAGCAGGCGGCGCAGCAGGCGGCGCAGCAGGCCGCCCAGCAGGCCGCGCAGCAGCAGCACCTGGCCGCCGCGCTGCAGGCCGTGCCCGCCATGCCCGCCGCGGTGGCCGCGCCGGGGCGCGTCGCTCACGTCGCCTACGTGCCGCAGACCCACGCCCCGGCGTCGGCGCCGCAGCGACCCAGCCGACCGAAACAGAAGCCCGCCCCGCTGAGCAAGTACCGGCGGAAGACGGCCAACGCCCGCGAGCGATCGCGCATGCGTGAGATTAACGTGGCGTTCGAGACGCTGCGTCGCGCCGTCCCCCACACGGCGGCGCCGGCCTGCGCCAGCGAGAAGCTCACCAAAATAACCACGCTGCGGCTCGCCATGAAGTACATCGCGGCGCTGTCGCAGGCCGTGCGCGAGAGCCAGATGCAGGACGACGACGGCGTGGACGCGGCGGACGGCGCGTCGTGCTCGCCGCTGGCGCTGGCCGACGACACGTCCGCCTACGCGCCGCCGCTGTTCGGCGCCCCGGACTCGCCCTTCGGCATGGGGCTGCCCACGTTCGACCAGTTCCGCGGCTGCGGCAGCGCGTCCAGCTCGTCCAGCCTGAGCGCCAGCCAGGGCATCGACGCCGACTTCGCGGACCACAACTCGCTGCTATCCGCCGACTTCGGCGACTTCGCGGAGCCCTCGCTCGGCATGGGCGGCATCGCGGACCTCGTGGACCCCTGCCTCACCGCCGTGGCGCTCACCTCGGACGACTTCTACGACACGGCCTTCATGACGGACTTCAGCTAGCGAAGCGCAAGGCGAGTCATGTCTGTTGCTCCAAGCGGTACTCGCTCCATCCTAGAACATATCCTATCATTCTCGAACGAGCAGCCTCTGCTCTGACACAGTCAGGGCGACGCGCATCACTTTCCCTTTCGGCGGCCCGCGCGCCGCTCCCCAGGGCGCTGTGCGTAGAGGACCAATCCTGACTGAGAACGGACAGCCCCTGGGGTGCGGCGGCCAGGCTGGCCTCCTCCACCCTCCGCCGTGCCTCCTCCAATGATGTTCTTTCGGGACGTGATGTTATCGACGCGCGCTTGGCAGGTGGGCAGAGCCGGCCCGCGCTCCGCTCCGCGCCGAGGTGAAGGATCCCAGTGGGCGAAGAGGCCTGGCGGCCTCACTGTACAGGAAAGACTAGGAAAGGTTTGCGTGGGCATGTCCGCGCCCGGCGCTGCAGCGCTGTGCGGCTGCAACACTAACGGGTGTGGCCCGAGCCGAGCCGAGCGGCCTTTTAAGCGAGCGCGTGGCGTGAAAACGTCCTTAAAGTCCCAATCTGCACGGCAAAAAAACCCCGACAAAAACACGTGAAAAGCCAAGATTTTTCTAAAAAAAAAAAAAACATTTTTGTTACTTTGTCCTTTTTTTTTTCAAGCGGAGTCTAATTTTGTGTGAAAACTCTGCCGCTCTACCCCCTCCCCAGTTAAAAAAAATAAAAGCCCCTCGTGGAGGTATCGCTAAAAAAATAATAATTAAAATGCAGTATTGTGTTATCTTGTGGACCAGGATGATTTTTATTTCGTTGTAAGTTAAAATATGTACCTGTAATCTTTCTTCATTGTGATCCGTTGAAAAGAAATGTATATTTCGGCGTAGACGCCGCTGTCGGTTAGTTAGAGAGTGTAAACAGTGTTTAGCCGTAATTAGCGAGTAATGTCTCTTGGACTCTATTGCGTAATATTACATTGCAATCGCACTCAGTGACAAATCAATAGAGCACAGAAATAAAAGAGTTGATGGGCGTCAGGAAAAAGGGTGGCAGTGTACCGCCGTTGTCATCGTGGATCCGAATGTGGCGGCACGCCCTGCAGGGCGCTGCGGGCGCGCCGCTACTTTATGTGGCGGAACGCCTCCATCTCTCCAAGCGCGGTGTGGCGAGCGGCGGCGTGTTCCGGAGGGGCGTTCCGGTGGGGCGTTCCGGAGGGGCGTCCCGAAGGGGCGTTCCGAAGGGGCGTTCCGAAGGGGCGTTCCGAAGGGGCGTTCCAGGGTCGGATTTCGGCTTCCGTCCGCGCCGCGTGGAGATGCGCCTTGCCCGCACCCACACACTCACAACACTCGAGCCCCCTCCCACGCACGCACTGCTGCCCGACGCCCACACCTACAAATATCGCAACGCAACCCGAGGAATTTTTCTGAGTGCCATAAATGTGAGGGAAATTAATTTTGTAAGTACTCTTGTTTTGCCATGCCAAACCAGCCCGTGAAAATGCCATAATGCCATATAAAGAGTAGTTGAATATTACGTCATGAGCTGCATAGAGTGCTCTGTGTCCTGATATTCCTTTGGAAGTACTTTGGTGATTAGTGACTGTCAGGCGGAATGTGCAATTCTCTTTTCTTTTGTAAATATAGACACTTGTGAAATGTCCTCTAAATGTTATGTAACTCTACTGTCAATGTGTTTTTACATATGTATATTTGGGTACCGTTTAAGTTCATTAATTTTTTGAGGTCAACATATCATTAAATTATTCCTTTGAATATAGTAAGTGCCTTCCTTATTGTTGTGCTTTGTTAAATAATTTTCAGAGTATATTTGATTATTGTAAGTACTGAATTTATAGATTGCGCGGAGCGCCCAGTGTATTCTTTACTTAGTGTTTTTATCTGTATCTTGCCAGAGAACTGCTGTCATTGTGTTACCGTTTTTATTTTTAAAAGGCGTGAATTAAAAAAAGAACAAATCAATTTTACAATTTGTTGTTTTTATTTTGCTTATGATCCCTTACCCATGAAAACCAAACGTCAATGAGTACCGAAGTCCAGCAGAAAGAATCCGCATCCGCGAAAACAAAAGTAAAAAGCGAAGAAGTATAAAAAAAGAAAAGAAACACTGACTTCCGTGTGACAATGCAACAGGACCCTGCTGCGTTGCTTTCTAGAAACGCTTTCCTTTGCCACTCCGTTTTGGCTCGAAATCCGCGCACCTCCCCATCCAGTCGAATCATTCGCCCAATTTGGAAACTTGTCCTTACCTAACCTCACCTCGTTGTCCTTCTTATTTCACCACCGCGTCCCGCCGCCGCGTCCACGGAGCGGAGTGTCACCGCACCGCCGCACAGTGGGCCAGAAGACCAGCGCTGGCGGCCAAAACTCTAGACGCGTTATGAGCTCTATAGTCGCTATTGGGACTCGAACCAAACGTGTGACCCCCACCGCTGAATCCCTCGTTCGGAGAGCAGTCCTTTGGTGGGGTCACACGTTCGGTCCGAGTCCTGTTGAGTGACTCTGAAACTCAAAACGCGTTCGGGTTTGACCGCCTGCCGGTCTTCTGGCCCACTGTGCGTCGACGTGCGCGTCCACTCGGCGGCCGTCAGTCCGGCTGGACCCCCAACGAGGCCGTGGCTGCGCACGCTACTGGACCAATACTAGGATTCTGTTATGAAGAATCATGCTTGCAGAACACCCTGGCGCCGGGGACTTTGTATAAGCTTGGGCAAAGAAAGAAGAAGCGCACGCGTCCAGAGAGCGAGCGCGAGCGCGTTCGGATCAGTTGGTTTTCGGCCTTCCCTTTCGGGCGCCGTTTCCAACATAACCTTCGTCCTTGCTCTTTACCCGCATGACCGGGTGGCGGTGGGACACTGAGCGACGCGACGCACTCAGGCGCTCCGATGCACTCGATTAGCTCTGCGCCTCGCCGTGCCGCGCCGCACAATGGGCCAAAAGACCGATGGATGCAGCCGAAATTCTAGACGCGTTTTGAGCTCCAGAGTCGCTAAATGGGACTCGAATCGAACGTGTGACCCCACCAATGGATGGCTCTCCAAACGAGGAATCTAGGGGTGGGGTCACATGTTCGGTTCGAGTCCCATTTAGCGACTCTAAAGCCCAATACGCATCCAGAATTTTGGGCGCCTCAACGGTCTTCTGGCCCTCTGTGCGCTGTGCCCTGATGCACAAAGCGACGCGTTGTCCGCGCTGCACATTCCTGCACGTGAACCCCGCGCGCCGCGTCCCTTCGTGACTGACGGGGATAAAAATGGTCGCTGACAGTTTGGTTTTCTTGAGAAATCGTTTAACGAGCCGCGATTCGGGGGGCCTGGTCGGGTCGGCCGGCCGCTCGAACGGACCGGCGTGGTGGTGGAGGCGCCGGCGTCGTTCTGGTCAAGAGCCGGGGAGTGATTCCTCCAAGCAGCGTCTCTCTTCCTCTCCAGCATGGGGCGGTCCGTATGGGTGCGAGAGGGAGATAGGCGGAATTAAGCGACAACAACTCCAAGAAATTTGTACATCAAAATTTATGAACAATCTTCAATTTTAGTCCAATTTCTTAGAATTTCATGAAATTTTGCAAAAATTCATGCGAGAGCACTGAGGATGAAGGGTCTTGATCGATACAAAATTTTGGGCGAGTGAAGCTTACACTTTATCTCCTAAATTTGGGCGAGGGTTATTTTATCACCCAAATTTGGATAAAGGAAACCGTCCTTGCCGCACTTTGGGAGATAAAAATTATTCTACTACCTCACTCAAAATTTTAGTTCCTATCATGACTCTTTCAATCTTACTGAGGCGGGAGGCACGCGGTGGTCGAATGGATGGTCACGACTTCGAAGTGGTCCGGAATTGCAATTGTGCAATTCGGCAGTTTGGCACATGTGCCACCTGAGCGAGGACCGGCTATCCTTGCACAGTGGGCCAGAGGACCGGCGCAGGCGGCCAAAACTCCAGACGCGTTTCGAGCTCCAGAGTCGCTAAATCGGACTTGATCCGAACGTTTGACCCCACCAATGGATTGCTCTTCGGATTATGTTGACTCTTCCACTGGTGGAGTCACACGTTCGATTCAACGTCCATGTAGCGACTCTGGAGCTCAAAACGCGTCTAAGGTTTTGGCCGCCTGCGCCGGTCTTCTGGCCCACTGTGCCCCGCCAGCCAAAGCCATTTCGCGGTGGACAAGCAGGACAAGCACGCCGTCCGGCCAGGGGCGGGCCAGGGCCGGGCCAGGGGGTGGTGCCGGGCCGGGGGGTGTCCGTGTCCAGCAGGTCCCCCGCAGGTCCCTTACAGGTCCCTAATTGCGAGCCTGGCCGTGAATCGTAATTGAGCTCGCCACCCAGGTAGCTGCCTGTCTTGGCCTGGCTCAGCCCAGCAGCGCAGCCGTGGCGCAGCCCAGCCTCCAGGAGCAGGACGTGTTTGTTGAACAGAGAAATATGGGCCGGAGACCCGACCGGACCTCAAACACTCTCTCTCACACACATGCGCGCGTAGGCACACACACACACACACACACACACACACACACACACACACACACACACACACACACATATGCGCGCGCTTACGCTTAGCTAGGTGAAGGCGGCGCAGTGTCGGTGTGAGTTGCAGCAGGGCTGGCGAGGAAATGCGCGGAGGCGGGGCCAGGCGAGGCGTGGCGGGGCTGGGCGGGGCGTGGCGGGGCGGGGCGGGGCGGCCAGTTAGTCCCTGATAGTGGCCGCGCATGCAATCCTAACATACCCCGAGCGAAGGTGACGGAGTTCACGCTCGTGCACGGCCGCATTCCGGCATGATTCCAGCGGGGCGCAGGGCCCGAGAGCCACAAGGGCTCGGAGTGAACGTGTGTGCCGGTCCATCGGACACGCGGACGCACTACCGCTTGTCCTCGCCACGCGCCCGGCGTGGCGTGCCTCCGCGCCTCCTGCCGGCCGGGCAACGAGGAGAAGGGGGAGGACGCCCAGGGGGAAGGAAATCGATTTGTACCATTCGCTAACTTGTAAGTGTTTCTCTATGCTAGAGTGCATTTTGTCATCTGTACGTACACGGTAAAAACGGTTCCCGGATTTCCCAGGAAGTTCTGGTTATTGCCCATGTCTTTACTATAGACTTCCTGGGAAAACCCGGTACCGTTTCTGCCGTGTAGATCCAATATAATGTTAAAACCACATTTGCATAAACAAATCCTTTATATATCGTTTATATACTTCCGTAAACTGGGGCACACGGTAAAAACTGTCCCTGGTTTTCCCAGGAACTCCCTGGAAATCGCCTATGTCTTTTATACAGGGTTCCTGGGAAAACCGGGAACCGTTTTTACCGTGCAACTTGGGTGACAATGGTCAGACTTCCCCTGTCGGGCTGCATGGGAATCTAAGTAAGCCACACCTAGCTGAGCTGTACCCCCCGGCCATGAGGTAACTTCGGATAGGGGTGGCGTACCTTGAGTTCCGTGCCGTCCGACACGGAAGCCCGACCGACATTACCCCGGGTGACTGAAGTTAACCCCAGTTCGCGGTAGCAACTGGTAAGTATTGCGACGTTACACTCTTTGCGAGCAACAGAACCGTTGCTAGACTCTAACCAGTATCGGTCGAAACTTGACAGGTCCATCTGTCAGCAATTTTCTGCGGGAGGCGGAGACGGGGCAGCGACAGCGCCGGGCCTGAGCGCCCGTTGCCTGGCGGGTAGGCAACTTATCGCGCGCCGGTCGGTGAGGTACGTTGGGTGGCCTGCACTACGAAGTGGAAGGGGCACACCAAGGCGCGCCTGGGCAGCGGCCGCGTGAGCCACCCTTCCTGCACCGGCCTGCACGGTGGGCTGCCGCTCCGCTGCCGGACGGGCGCGATCCCCGGTCGCACAGTGGGCGCCAGAAGACCAGACAAGGCGGCCAAAAGTCTTGACGTGGCTTTGAGCTCCAGAGTCGCTAAACACACTGTTATTCAACGAATATGATTTCATATTCGTTTAAATCGGGGTGGATCAGTTGACCTATCTCTCAGTTGACCTTCCTATATTTTTATTCTAGAAATATTGATAGATATATTATATAAATGTGAATGTTGTCCGTGACAAAATTCACTATCTAACGAATACGACGTCACATCCGTTGAATAACAGTGCAGGACTCGAACCGAACCTGTGACCCCACCAAAGGAATCCTCGTTCGGAGAGCTATTCATTGGTCGGGCAGGTTGGGTGACACGTTCGGCTCGCGACCCATTTATCGACTTAAGAGCTCAAAACGCATAAGGCGTTTTGGCCGCTTGGACGGTCCTCTGGCCCACTGTGGACCGGAGTACGTTGGGTTGCCCATACCCACGGCGGCGCAACCGCTAACGCACAGCCACTTCAGCGTGCTTCGGCGCCCCGGCAGCGAGGGGTATGTCCGAGCTGCGGCGATACTCCCGCTTGGTGGCACGCACCGCACCGCACACCGCCGTGCTGCCGGTCCCCGCGTGCGCGCTCGCTGCCTCGCAGCTGAGTGCCGCTGCACTGGAGCGAAAGCCGGCGTCTAATGTTGACAAACACACCGCCGGGTCGATACATCGATCAAGGGCATTGCCTCCCCTCTGCCATGGGAATTCCTTGAGCAAAGACCTTCCCTCCTTACCTCCGATTCCCACAAGAGAGAGAGAGAGAGAGAGAGAGAGAGAGAGAGAGAGAGAGAGCAGCGCGGCGCTCTTCTGCTTGGCCTGACCGTTCGCGTTCAGACGGCCGGGGCTGTACTGGTGACAGTGCGCCACTCCCTACTTGGGCATCGCTCATAAAAAACAGTTCCAAAGTGGCACTGCTAGGCGGAGAGAAGCCTCGCGGTGTGCGAGTGTGTGTGTGTGAGCGTGTGTGTGTGTGTGTGTGTGTGTGTGTGTGTGTGTGTGTGTGCGCGCCGGACCGTGGCGGCTCGGCGCCAGCCCCGCACCGTGTGAAATGACGAGCGCGCGCGGGGACCGCGGGGAAGTCCCACTGCTGCCGGCCGGCCGGCAGCACCTTCGCTTTCCCTCCGCCGTGAAAAACCGTTTTATTTTGGTCGGACGCTGAATGCACATCCTGCTGCCGTCAGGTGATGCAAAGAGTTCAGCGGTTTGTGCTCGTTTCAATTTTCGATCCATTTCGTCGTGCCTGTTGAGAAAGCAAATAACCTAACCATGCCATCGCAAGCAGGTACTGCGGTTTTGGTTTTTGTTGAGTGGTTTTTTTTTAAATAGCGCAGTGGCGAACGCCGAAGTAAGGCACACTCAGCGGGAATTTGGCTTGGTGGGAAGCCGGCGGCGAGTGTGCCAAAGCGCCAGGACAGCCGATAGGAAGTGCAGGGCAGGGCGCACAGTGGGCCAGAAGACCGGCAGAGGCGGTCACTATCCGGGACGCATTTTGAGCTCCAGAGTCGCTAAATAGGGCTCCTGAACGTGTGACTCTGACTAATGGCTTGCTCGCTCTGAACGAGGAATCCATTGGTGGGGTCACGCGCTCTGTTCGAGTCCCACTTAGCGACTCTGGAGCTCAAAACACGCCCAGGATTTAGACCGCCTCCACCGGTCTTCCGGCCCACTGGGGGCTGGGGCAGCAGCAGTGTGCTACGCCGCTGTACCCGCGGCTACGCTGACTAACTAAACTGACTGGGTCACTGGGCCTGCCGCCGCCCCGCCCACGGACGCAGCGCTTGGCAGCCTCGCCGCCGCGGACCGGGATGAGTACACGCCACTCACAGTTGCAGAAATAATGAACGGCCTTATGGCAGTGCTGCCGAGCCTGCACGGCCTGCATGCAACAAAAGAACACACGCATCGCGGCCGCGCCGTGCCACACAATGGGTCAGAAGACCGTTGAGGCGGTCAAAATTCCGTGCACGTCTAGAGCTCCAGAATCGCTAAATGGGACTGTAATCAAACGTGTGACCCCACCCACGGATTCCTCGTTTGGAGAGCAATCCATTGGTGGGGTCACACGTTCGATTCGAGTCCCAGTTAGCGACTCTAGAGCTCAAAACGTGGCCGGGACTTTGGCCGCCTTGACGGTCTTCTGACCCACTGTGTGCCGCGCCGTGCCACGCCGTGCCGTGCCGGGCCACACACGCGGAGGCAGCGACAAGCCCTAGCCAGCCAGCTCCTGTCACCGCGACAAATATGCACGCCAACAATGGGCAATGCACATCACGCCTCCGAGTACTGGTGGGGTGCACTGCGAAACAAAACACACTTGACGAGTAAAAATAGTGCAGTGCTGGCGGACGGTATACACAGTGGGCCAGAAGACCGGTGAAGGCGGTCAAAATCACGGACGGGTTTTGAGCTCCAGGGTCGCTCAATGGGACTCGAACCGAACGTGTGACCCCACCAATGGATCGCTTTCCGGAAAAGGAATCCTTTGGTGGGTTCACACGCTCAGTTCGAGTCTTATTTAGCGACTCCTGAGCTCATAACGCCTCGGTAGTTTTTGCCACCTGCGTCTGTCTTCTGGCCCACTGTGTGGTACGCGCACAAGTGGCTTGGCTTCGCAGATGAATTTCTCATACAAGGTATGGCCAGGGTTTTCGGAGGGGACGTACCCAGCAGGGCCTCAGGGTAATCCGGCGTGCGTTGCGACACTTGACCCCGACGACGGTGGGACAGCGGGCGAGGCGTGAGCCCCGCGACGACGAGGTACCGACAGCAAAAACAGTTTCAAAAAGCGTCCGCCGTCGGTCGCGCCGCGTCGATCAAAGAAGGCGACTCGCCCGGGTCGACGAGGTCGCTCGTAAACTGCACGGTCTTGTAGGCGCGGAGCACCGCAGGCACCGCGGCGTCCGAGTCGCGGACAACAACAAGACCCTCGAGCCGTCGGGAACATCGGCGTGCCCTCGCGGGGGGCCGGCGCGGCGCGCGCGCTTTTAACGGTGGCTCCTTGCACGCACTTGTTGTTGTTGTTGTTGTTGTTGTTGTCGTCGTTGCTGTTGTTTGTTGTTGTCGTCGTCGTCGTTGCTGTTGTTTGTTGTTGTTGTCGTCGTCGTCGTTGCTGTTGTTTGTTGTTGTTTTTGTTGTTTTTGTTGTTGTTTTTGTTGTCATCGTCGTCGTCGTCGTCGTCGCCGCCATTGTTATTCTTGTTCTTGTTAATTGAACGGGCTGAAGTAGCGCGAATACGCCCTGGCCCTCTAGTCCCTCTGTAGTCGAATCCCGAACTCTGCTCATTTCGAGGCTCTGTTTCTCTCGCCCCCATCTAGCATGTCCTATTAGAGCGAGAGAGACAGAGGGGCGTCGCACAGTGGGCCAGAATACCGGTGGAGGCGGTCAAAACTCAGGACGCTAAATAGGACTCGAACCGAACGTGTGACCCCACCAATGGATGGATGGAGCAATCCATCGGTGGTGTGAATCCATTAGTGGGGTCACACTTTGGTTCGAGTCTCATTTAGCGACTCTGGAGCTTAAAGCGTGTCCGGGATTCTGACCGCCTCCCAGTCTTCTGGCGTGCTTCGCTGGGCTGGCCGTGTTACATCAGGGCGGTTTGTTGCGGCGCGCGCACTGGGCTTGCCCCTTGCGTGGCGGCCTGGTGGCGGAGTCAGGGTGGAGACGGCAATGACGAGGTGTTCGGGGGAGACCGGGACCCAGAGCCAGGGACCCAGACGGCGAGGCCGTGTGTCACCCGGCGGAGATCGTCAGCGGGGCCGCCGTTCGCCGCGCCTCGAGAAATAGCAACGCAAGAAGACGCGCGCACGCTGGGCCAGTTGCAGGCGGCCAAAATCTAGACGCGTTTTGTGCTCCAGAGTCGCTTAACTGAACTCAAACCGAACGTGTGACCCCACCAATGGATTGCTCTCCTAACGAGGAATCGATTGGTGGGGTCAGACGTTTGTTTCGAGTCCCGTTTAGCGACTCTGGAGCTCAAAACGCGTTTAGAGTCTTGTCCGCCTGCACCGGTCTTCTGTCCCACTGTGGCGCGGTGCGGCGGCGGCATGGTGACGGCGCCCCTGCCCTCTCTGTCGGCGCCTCACGGGGGGGTGGGGCGCTGGACGGACCGGGCGAGCGATACCGCACTGCGGCGTCGTCGCTCTGTCTCTCTCGCACTCGAGGGGCGTTCCGTAGCGGCGCGAGAGAGACAGAGGGATACGATGTCGAGAGCGGGAAGCAGCAGGCGGAGTGGGGTTACAGGAGGACGCGGTGTCGTCTGCGGCTGACGCGCTGACGCCGTGGCACAGCAGGCCAGAAGACCGGTGGAGGCGGTCAAAATGAGTACGGGTTTTGAGCTCCAGAGAGTCGTTAGATGGGACTCGAACCGAACGTGTGACCCCTGCAATGGATTGCTCCGGACGAGGAGCCCATTGGTGTCGTCACATGTTTGGCTCGAGTCCTGTTTAGCGACTCAGAAGCTCTAAGCGCGACTAGAGCTTTGGCCGCCTGCGCCGGTCTTCTGGCCCACTGTGCCGTGGCCGCGCGTGCCTGCAGTGACGTGGCGGTGCGCTTTGACGCGCGTCCGCCGCGCGTTACCGCCGGCCGGAGACGCTGCTTCTGCGAATACGGCGAGATAACATTATTCGCCTGTTAGCTGTCTGCCGGTCCGTGGCCGCGGACCACCTGGCGCCGGACGCGCCCACATTGCACTGCTTGTTGCGGGCCGTAGCGTCCGCACAGTGGGCCAGAAGACCGGTGTGGGCGGTCAAGACGCGTTTTGAGCGCGAGAGTCGCTTAATGGGAGTCGATCCCTACAGGTGACCCCACCGATGTATTCCTCGTTCGGAGAGCATTCCATCGGTGGGTTCACATGCTCGCTTCGTGTCCCATTCAGCGCGACTCTGGAGCTTTACAGGCGACTAGAATTAGAATATCAGCTGCCTGCGCCCTGCGTCAGTCTTCTGGCCCACTGTGCGCCGGAGCGGCCGGAGTGCCGGGCGCCTGACGAGGCGAGGGTAGGCAGCGCCGCGCCACACCCGCGCTCGACGGGCAGGCCTACCTGGCAGGCGCTCGGCCACCCGAACTTCTCCCCCAAACGAAACAACCCCCGACGTCCCTCGCCGCCTGTCGACGCGGTTTCGCTGCAAGCCGCTCGCGTCTTGTTGACGGCGGCGAGGCGATCGCCGGCAGTGACGCACCGCCTTCCTGTTCGACGCGGAAACGCCGCCGCGTCACGCCGAGACGGCGGCGCGACGGGTTATTGGCAAGGCGTCGCGACGCGCCGCCGTCGTCTGCCCTTCGAAGTAAAGCGACGCCGGGCGGCCGGCACTACTTCCTGTTCCAAATCGCGTGGCGGCGGCCGGCCAGCCCGCCAGTGGTGCAGGTAGGTGTCGCTGACTCAGGCGGGCCGGCGGAAGCGCGGCGGTGGCGCCCCCCGGCATGGCCAGGCCCAGCGGCCGCCTGACTCACGGAAAGGCACCGCCGGATGTCACACTGCGGCGCACTGCGGGCCCCATCCGAACAAGCGGCGCTTTCGTTGCGCTGTCTCCGCTCTCGCTCGCACTCTTAGGGTGTCTCGCATGATGTGCGAGGGAGACGGAGCTCATCGGTTTCGGAAGCGGCCCGCCGCACAGTGGGCCAGGAGACCGGTGGTGGAGGTTGTCGAAATCCCGGACGTGTTTTGAGCTCCGTAGTCGCTGGATGGGACTCTAACAGAACGTGTGACCCCAACGAATAAGTTCCAGTTCCAGCGATCCTATTTGTGGGGTCACACGTCCAGTTCGAGTCCCATTAAGCGACTGTGGAGCTCAAAACGCGTCTAGAGTTTCGGCCGCCCGCGCTGGTCTTCTGGCCCACTGTGCACCGGTGCTACCCCCTGCCGCCGGCAGCGCCCTTGGCGCGCGGGGTATCGCCGGGGGATGCACACCGGCGCCGGGGCTGGGGCCGCTGGCGGGGGCGGTGTGGCCGACGACAACAAGTCGGCGGGGGGCGGGGCGGGGGCGGGGTCCAGGTGACGGGCTATGATCCGAGGCACACCACCGCCGCGCCGCGGCCGATGCGACTCCCTTCGCGCTCTGCGATTGAAATGGCGGTAAAAATAGATGAAGGGCCGACGGAGACGCGGGACACGTTGCGACGCGACCCTTCGAGCCGCCCCTCACCCCCTCCTCGTCCAACGTGGCGCCCTCGCTCTCTCTCTCTCGCTCTCTCTCTCTCTCTCTCTCTCTCTCTCTCTCACACACACACACACGACCACCTCCATCCGCACGTATTATATGCCCCTCAACACGCATAAACAAGACTGTTGTTTTTTTCTGTCACAGTCACACGCACGCGCTCGCACTCACACACGTGCGCGTCGTACTCCTCTTGCTCTTCTCCGCGGAATGGACGTGACACTGTGGGCCTGAAGACCGGTGCAGGCGGCCAAAACTCGAGACGCGTTTTGTGCTCGAGAGTTAGTTGCTTAATTGGACTCGAACTGAACGTGTGACCCCACGAATAGGATCGCTGGAACTGGAACTTATTAGTGGGGTCCCACGTTATGTTAGAGTCCCATACAGCGACTACGGAGCTCAAAACACGTATAGCATTTCAGCCACCTCCTTCGGTCTTCTGGCCCACTGTGCGTGACTGGATGAGCTGCTTAGCGCCGCCGCGATGATGGCGAGTGAAAGGCTTTGAGCCAGTTACAGTGCGAGGCGGTTAGCCGTTGGGACACACAGACAGGGGGATTTTTTTTTTCGTGGAAAAAATAAAAGAGCCTGTCAGAGATCGTGTTGCGGAGAGGACCGCCGCGACGCCCTCGCGCTGCCCCCCCCCCTCCCCCTCTTGTGCCCCCTCCCCCTCTGCACCTTTGTGGAGCCGCGCTGGTGTCGGCGGCCATTCGTTCCGAGAGATTTCGCGCGTTTTCCAACCGAGCACGATGAAAAAGTCCCCGCGCGCCACCCTTTTTTACGTGCGGGGCTTACGCCGCGTAGCCCTGAAGGGTTTACGAAGGAAGACACGCGGCGGCGAGAGTTGGACGACGATTATTCTCTGTCGTCCATCTCGGACGATGGGACGCATTACAGCATCGGGAGGCCCTGTCAATCCGAAGGCGATGACGTCATCAGCGACGAGTCAAGCGCCGCGCGGAGACGCCGTGATGGTCAGGCGCAGCCGTGTCCACCGCACCCTATGTTTCCATTTTCATTTTGGATTCCCATGATGGGGCTTACAGAGTAAATAGAAGCGATACGCAACATTCCCGTGCTGTGTCCACTCCGACCCATCCCGTCCGTCGTGACACTGATTTTGCGAAAGCGTGTCCGGCCGCATCCTTAGCGGCCCTTGGCCCCCTGCCCCCCTCTGCCACCCCCTACCGCCCCCGACCGCCCCGCCCTCTGCCGCCCCCGCCGCCCCTTGGTGCCCCTTGGCGCCCCGCCACGCCGTGCACTGCCAAACTATCGCCCGCCACGCCAACAGACAAATGGGGGCAAAGTAAATAATTGAAGGAAGATGAATCTGCACGGGTTGCGCAGGGCGCCGTGGCGGCCCGCGGCCCTCAGAGCGCCGCTCTGCGCTGGGCGACAAACAAGAGGACGACCATCTTCGTGGTGCACAGTGGACCAGATGACCGGTGGAGGCGATCAAATCCCGGATGTGTGTTGAGCTCCAGAGTCGCTAAATGGGACTCAAACCGAACGTGTGAACCCACCAATAGATGGCTCTCTGAACGAAGCATCGGAGCGGGCCTGGTCAGCAGGTGCGGATTTAGGGGGAGGGTAATAGGGGCAATTACCCCCTCCTTGGACACTAGACAGGCCGTCTGAAAGGTGGGCAACAAGCAATACTTTGTCCCTGTAAGTAGGAAAAAATCGCTACATTACCCCCTCCTTTACAAATCCTGGATCCGCGCCTGCTGGCCAGCAGGGTCCTTTCTTTCCGCAGAGCATTGACGGGAAAGAATGACGTGAAGCGTGGATGGCCCATCGTCTTCATCGCGGAAATCTTAGGACGTAAAGTTTGCAAGTAAATGCTACCCTTTTCGGCAGCTTATCAGAAAAACGACAAGTATATGTATTTATTTCTTTAAGGTTAGCCATAGAGGGCCTCCGAATGCGAATGAAGCGGTTGTGATGTGAGCGCCGCGGAGACTGCATGCGGGTGCCTTTGGTCTGAATGTGGCGAGCAGTCACTGCCCTCGCTGCGGAAGGGCGTAGCGGAGGGGCGGGGGGGGGGGGAGATGGGAACTAGGGCGGAACAGACGCGAGGCGCGACGCCAAGTGGGAATTGGCAGGTCGAACTCCGTCTGCTATGGTCACGTGGCGGACATCGATTCTGGCGCACTCTGACGCACTCGGGCCTCGCGGAGACGAACGACACGCGGAATCGCCGTTCGCAGAGAGAACAGAACAGTCAATTTGATGCCAAAGTGAACTCCTGTTGGACTGCAAGTTCGGTACGAGAGCGCCGGGACAGCAGGGCACAGTGGGTCAGATGACCGTTGAGGCGGTCAAAATACTAGTCCCGTTGTGATGTCCAGAGTCGCTAAATGGGACTCGAAACGAACGTGTGATCCCAACAACAGATTCCTCGTTTGGAGAGCAATCTGTCGGTGGGGTCACACAGTCTGATCGAGTCCCATTTAGCGACTCTGCAGCTCAAAACGCGTGTTGGATTTCGGCCGCCTTCCCCGGTCTTCTGGCCCACTGGGCGGGGGTACCTCCTAGCGGCCCTCCACAGACTCGGCAGCCTGATCGGCGAGCCGCGCGCCCCATCACGTTGTAAACTCGACCCGTGACTTTCCTTCGAGGAAAAAATGCATGGCCCGTCTGAAAGCAGGAGAGCAGCCACTTTGGTATTCTGGTACACACAATATTTGCATGCTTGCGGTCCTGTGACGCGGAGCGTTGAGTCGCCGGTGGGCGTGCCTATGCCGCGACACAGTGGGCCAGAAGACCGGCGCAAGCGTCCAAAACTTTGGACGCGTTTTGAACTCCAGAGTCGCTAAATGGGGGACACGAACCGAACTTGTGACCGGACCAATAGAGTCCTCTCCGAACTCGGTCGGAGTCCTGTTTAGCGACTTTGGAGCTCAAAACGCGTCCAGAGTTTTGGCCGCCAGCGCCTGTCTTCTGGCTCACTGTGCGCGGTACAGCATGCGCTTACCCGCTCAAAGCCCAATGACTCAACAAGGCCTGTCTGTGATTGGCTGGGACACACCCCGCTGCTGTTTGGAGACTATGACTGTTCGAGGCCTGCATGTTGTGTCGGCAGCAGTGTGCCTCGCGGCGGCAGAGGGTGGGGGCGGTGTGGTGGGGATGGGGTGGGGGTGGGGCGGGGTGGGGGTGGACATCAGTCAACGCGGCATCACGCAGAGGAGGGGGAAGGGGGTCATTTATTTTGGATCAGCTGGTTTTTTGATCATCAGGCGGCCGTGCAGTTGCCTCGTCGACTCCGTCCCGCCGTCCTCCCACGCGGACCACGCCCCGCCCCGCCCCGCCCCACCCCGCCCCGCCAGACCGCGTGAGTGTGTGAGAAAGTGTCTCAGACAGGAGCGACGAACCTTCCCGCGCGAAAGAGTTCCACTTTTTCCGGACGAAACGAAAACACTGTGCGATTCCAAGCCACACTGAGAAGCGCAAGTTGTTGGTCATCTGCTCGACCAGATCCGAGACGAGTCGCGCTAAATTTTACGCGCCGGTAGTGGGCACCTTTCCATGGTCGTCGATGCCGCCGTATCGCTTTCTCATCACCGCGCCCGGGTCACGTGACTGGCTCGGTGTGCTTTGGGCCGGGGCCAAAGTTTGACTTGGAGCGCTTTGGACGTGATTCAAAAGTGAGACGTTTATAAAGCATTGTAATATATGTCGCGGCTCGAGGCGACGCCCGGGATCACCCCCAACAGCTCAGTGACCTCAGCGCGCACAGTGGGCTAAGAGACAGGCGCCGGCGGCCAAACCTCTACACGCGTTTTGAGCTTTAGTCACCAAACGGGACTCGAACCGAACGTGTGACCCCGCCAATTGATCGCTGTCCGAACGAGGAATCCATTATAGTGGGGTCGGTTGGAGTCCTGTTCAGCAACCCTGGAGCTCAAAACGCCGCTAGAGTTTTGGCCGCCGCCTGCCCCGGTCTTCTGGCCCACTGTGCGGCGCGTGTCCAACGCGCCCTAACGCTACTTTTGGTCCCCTTTCCAGGAAGAAGTCCGCGCTGGTGATCGCCAAGGTGCGGCCCTCGGACGGCGGGCGGTTCAAGTGGACCTCAAAACGCGTTAAGGGTTTTCCGGCCCACTGTGTCGTGGTGCAGCGCAACTCCCGACGAATGCTGTCGCCCGGTACACTGGACTGCCTTTGCTTCGCCTGCTTGGCTGGACAGTCAGCCTCACGTTTCCAACGAGCCAACGCGGCCTTGGTTTCTGCGCTTCATCCCCCTTGACAGACATAGCGTTCGGGGCGGGGATTTCCCGGGATCGGCGCCGCGGCAGCTGCTCCGCCGAACAGGTGAATTTCGCCGAAGAGAAACCTCGAAACATCGCAGGCAGACAGGCAGGCAGGCACGGCAGGCCGCAACGCCTGGCGCCTCGTCACACATCAACGGATGAGCTCGCCTTTAAGGCCAAGGTCGGCCCGGCCGCACCTGACTGACGCCTTATCAAGTCTCGCCGTACGCTGCGGTGCTTGGCGCCGCACAGTGGGCCTGAAGACCGGCGCAGGCGGCCAAAACCTCAGACGCTTTTTGAGCCCCAGAGTCGCTGAAGAGGACTCGAATCGAACGTGTGACCCCACCCATGGATTCCTCGTTCGGAGAGCAATCCATTGGTGGGGTCACATGTCCAGTTCGAGCCTTTTTTTGGTGACTAGATCTCAAAACGCGTTTAAAGGTTAGGCCGCCGGCCCCGGTCTTCTAGCCCACTGTGCGCCGCTGCGCGGTCGGACACCGTCGGGGACGGATTTATCTGCATCAAACTGCCGCCACTCGGCGGGGCCACTCGGCGGGGCCGCGGGGCTGGAACGGCGAGAGGAGGCGTTGGGGCACTAATGCCCCCGGGAGCACTTCGGTAAACAAACAGCGGGGCGCGCCGCCCTGGCCGAGCCGCCCTGGCCGAGGGGCAGGCCGCCGGCGCAAAAGGAGAGTTCGCAGACGCGGCCGTCGCCTGAAGGGGGAGGACGCCGCCGCGAATCGACAGCCCTCGCTTGCCGAGGCCGGTCTAGCTTGTCTAGGCTGCGGCTGCGCGGGTGGGAGTCCGGTGCAGCGAAATACGGAGCGGGCGGCGCACAGTGGGTCAGACGACCGTTGAGGCGGCCAAAATTCTAAGATGCGTTTTGACCTCCAGAGTTGCCAAGTGGGACTCGAATCGAACGTGGCGTGACCCCCACCAATGGATTGCTCTCCAATCGAGGAATCCATTGGTGGGGTCACACGTTCGATTCGAGTCCCATTTAGCGACTCCAGAGCTCTAAACGTGTCCGGGAGTTTTGGCCGCCTCAACGGTCTTCTGACCCACTGTGCGGCGGCGCGCGGCCTGTCTCCCCTTCACTGTGAGAAGGTTCTCGGCGCGGGGTGCTCTCCTTTGATCCACCCCCACCGCGTCAGTCTTCGAAGCGGCCCGCTCCATGCAGTACATGCAGTGGCCCGGCGAGTACGAGAGCGGGCGGGAGGGACCGGTGTGGAGGAGGGAGTTGCGGGGGCCGCGGGGGCCGTGGCCAGCCTGACGCGCTACGCTCGCTACGCTATGCCTGCCCTGTTAGTCTGCGAACAGAGCTCGTCCGTGAGTGTGCCCCCGAGCCCCACTCCACCCCGCCCCTCCCAGCCCCGGCCGCCGGCCGCCCCAGCCAGCCCCGCCCCGCCCCGCCAGGCCCCGCCTCGCCGCGCACGCCGGCGCGGCCCAACCCGGCCCAGCAGTCCTGAGACGCACGCCAGACGCGCCAGACCGCCAGGCCGACCCGAGCCACGCGACGCCGAGCGCCACGCCAAGCGCCGCGCGAGCCCCCGAGCAGTGCCGCGCCGCCGAAGCGCCGCCGAAGCGCCGCCGAACGCGCCCGCGAGCCACCGGAGCGCACGCCGGTCCACGCGTGGGTCATCGAGTGCTTGTTGACATGGCTCACGCCTAGCCCGCACGGCCGGCAGCCCCGCCACGCCGTCCTCACCGTGGTGGTCCCCGTGCTGGCCGCGGCCATGTCTTCCCCTCCCTCGCCGTCCAGCAGCAGTGCGAGCAGCAGCAAGGCCCCCGTCCCCGCCTCCCCCGCCTCGACGGCCTCGACCACGACCCTGGACTGGAACCTCCGGCACCGCCACCTGTTCCTGCCAGAGTGTAGCGTCCGGGCTGAGCCCTCGGCCCGTGCCCCAGGGGTGAGAGTCGCGGAGTAGCGGCCACAACGCCCTGGAGGACACCAAGGGCACCGTCTGGCAAGGGGACGCCAGCACCGCCGCCGAGGCCGCCGTCGAGGCCGCGAAGGATATGAAGCAAAGAGGCAGCCGCGACCACCCTCATGGACCGAACGTGGAGCTCGTGGACGAGTGCCGAGTGCCCGCTCCGCACGCCCTTTGCGCCTGCAGCTGCGCCCTGCGCCCTGCGCCCGACAGCAGGCCCGACGCCGAGTACACCCAAAGGAGGCCCAGGAGGGCGTGGCGGGGCGCGGCCAGGGTGCGGACCGGGCTGCTGGCGCTGCTGTACGTGGCCCTGCTGGGCGGGTGGTGGACACAGCTCGTCCTGGCCGCCGCCCTGCCTCCCCGGCCGCCGTCGCCGTCGTCGCCGGCCGACACCACCTCCCCGCGGCGGTTCCCTTGGACTTACGACAGCCCGGCGCAGACCGCCGCCGTGGCGCCCCCCGTCTCCCGCGGCCAGCAGAAGAGGCCCGGCCTCCCAGTGGACAGAGCAAGGCCCCGACCGCCGCCGCCCGCCACCGCCACCGCCGCGGCCCCCGCGGTCCCCCCAAAGGGCTTTTCGCAGGGCTCACTGACCGGGGGCGGCGGCACTGGCGGCAGGCCGCGTGCCCGCGGTGGCGGCGGGGGCGGCGGGGGCGGCGGGGGCGGCGGGGGCGGCGGGGGCGGCGGTGGGGGCGGCGCGTGGTGTGCAAGCGAAGACGCGGGGCTGCGGACGTACGCCGCCACCACGGTGTTCGAGGGCAAGGCACGGTCGCGGTCGCCGCCCGGCCCCGGCGGCGCGTACTTCGTCACGTTCGTGGTGCAGCACGTCTACAAGGACGCGCCGAGGGGAGCGGTTGGGGCGGGGGCGGTGGCCGCGCCGCCCCTTCGGATGCGGTCCCAGGTGCGGCTGCAGTTCGTGGAGCCGCCCCCCGCCCCCGCGGCCCCCGCGCGCCCGGAGAGGCCGCGCGCCGCGGCCCGGCATGTGGCGCAGTGCGAGGACTTGACGCGCCTGGCGGCCGGCGCGGCCCCCGCCCCCGTGCGCGCCAGCATCAAGCCCGGCGGCAAGTTCGTCGTGTTCGTGGACCGCGTCGGCCCGCACAACTTCACCGTGCGGGGCGCGCCGCTGCCGCGGAGCAGGGCCACGGTGCACGCCATCCGCACGGTGCTCTGCAAGAACTGTGGTGAGTACGCCAATGTGGCTCGTGTGTGTGTGTGGGGGGGGGGGGGCATAACTCCAGCCCAATTTGTACACCAAACTTCACTTAAAATTTGTAATTTAACAAAATTCTTCTTCAAATTCAGTAGTTTTTGCCCGAAGTTCAACTGAAATTCATTCTGATTTGTGCACCGAAATTTACCGTAATGTCCTGGGGGGAGGGAGGGGGATCCCCTGGCTGAATGGAACATAACGTGACTCACACGTTGGTTATTCGAAAGGTTGATAAATCGTGAACCAAACCCAAAAATGTGGAGCTGTCCACCGCGGTCCCTGTCCCTCCCGGTTGGAAGCTACAGGGTGATGCCACGGACTCTGCTAGCGCCACTACTTGCTGCATTACATTCTGTCATTATGATCCCGCTGTGTCTCATCGCGTTGATCTCGAGGAAAGGCAACAGCTCCGCGTTTTGGCTGGGCTCCACCAGGACCGGCTTCTCCTCGCACCGACATTCGCCCCCCACCCTTGTCCCCACCCAGCAGTGTCTCCTTAGTTTGCCGTCGGGCCCGGTGGGTGTGTGTGCGGGTGTGTGTCTGTGTGTGCGCTTGGCGTTGCTTCGGCCTTAGCGGGCCGTTCACCCCTGTCACATCCCCCTTCTTAACGGCCAATAAAAAGTCTGCCCGCCCCGCCCGCATAGAGGGCCTGAAGACCGGCACAGGCGGCCAAAACACGCGTTTTGAGGTACAGAGTCGCTCAACAGGACGCGAACTGAACGTGTGACCCCCACCAATGGATTCCTCGTTTGGAGAGAAATCCATCGGTGGGGTCACGCGTTTGGTTCCAGTCCCATTTTAGCGACTGTGGAGCTCAAAATGCGTCTGGTATTTTGGCTATGCCTGTGCTGATCTTCTGGCCCACTATGTCCACTGCGCCCCGCCTTGAGCCGCGCCACCCCTTCTGCGTTACGTCACTAGGGGTCCCCGTGCGACTCGCAGCATCAGAAGTAGCGCCCCGATCCTCCAGACTGCACTCGCAAAAGTTAAACAACGTTCCCATAATGCTTCGATGGTGTAGCGGGAATGGACTGTCCCGCTGGCACTGGCCCCGAGAGCAGCCGTGGCGCACAGTGGGCGGTCAAAATCCCAGACGCGTTTCGAGCTCCTGTGTCGCGAAATGGCACTCGAACCGAACGTGTGACCCCACATATGGATTGCTCTCCGAACGAGGAATCCATTGGTGGGGTCTCACGTTTGGTTCGAGTCCTGTTTAGCGACTCTGGAGCTAGAAAGGCGTCTACAGTTTTGACCGCATCCACCGGTCTTCTGGCCCACTGTGCGCCGGCGCTTATGGTGGACCGATCGACGCCGTCGATGTCTTTCGATATCTCGCACCTGAATCGATCCCTTAGTCGCAATGACGAAAGGACCTTCATTGAGTTGCAACGGTCACCGGACACCCAACAGGGCTGCGTGCGAGGCGCGGCCGTCGTGGTGTGTGTGTGTGAGTGTGTGTTTTGTGTGTGTATGTATGTGTGTGTTTAGATGTCTGTGTGCGTGTGTGGACCGCGCCACTCGCACGCCGCCCCTGATCAATATTAATTAATGCGAGGAGCGGCGAGCGAGCGAGCGGTGTTCATCTACACTGCCACAAATCCTCACTGAGCGCAAAAATATATAAGGCATATCGCTGGCATCATTTTTAAATAATTTATAAAATAAATTGTTTTTTTTTTAGAATTTTTAAAAAGTTTTTTCACATTAATCGTTGAGTTCACTGTGACCAAGAGTGCAACACGTGGCAACAATCTGGCAACAATGATGTAAGCGTTCAGGAACAGCGGCGGCCGTCAGGACCACACAATAAAAGCCGCCAAATTTAGCGATCGACTCAAATGCAAACAGTTTTAAAAGCACCCGGCCCCTATCTTTAGCCCGGTGAACATCACCTCCTTTGTAAACTAGCCGTCCGAAAATAACGTTTAACGTAATTCCCCGGCGATGAGTTGTACGAAGAAAGACCCAGGGAAGAGTACATAGAATCCACGTAGTATCCACCCGGCGGGCTGACTGGCTGATTCACCGGTCCAGTTTAGTTTGCGCGGCGAGAGCGTGGTGCGGAATCCTGGCCGCGGCTGTACTTGAAGCCTTTGTTGGGGGCGGCAGGCACGCGTGGACGCGGCGTGGACGCGGCGCGGTGCACAGTGGGCCAGAAGACCTGTGGAGGCGGTCGAAATCCCGGACGGGTTTTGAGTTGTAGAGGCGCTAAATAAGACTCAAACCGAACGAGTGACCGCACCATGGGGATTGCTCTCCGAATGACGAATCCATCATTCATTGGTGGGGTCTCACGTTCGGTTCGGGTCCTATTTGGCGACACAGGAGCTCAAAACGCGTCCGGGATTTTAGCCTCCTCCACCGATCTTCTGGCCCACTGTGCGGTACTTTGCGTGACTGTACCGCCTGATTCTGCTCGCTCGGCAATCGCGCTCGGATCAGCGACCTGCAACTGCACAACGCGTGGCCGTGGCGCAGGCGGGCAGCGGCGATTTTAGAAACTAGAAGGATATTTCATCCTTGGCGGGGAAAGTGATTGGAGAAGGCGCCGCACTTCGGCGGTTCGGTGCGGCCGCCGCCCCTTGAGGCTCAGGCCGCTGTTTACTCGGGCGGACGGGGGAGTCGTCGAGATGATGTTGCTTCGGACACCGACACCGCGTCGGCGCCGTCGCCCTCCCCGTTGCCCTCTCCTTCGCCACCCCCGGCGCTTTCCCCGTCGCCCTCCCTGTCGCCTTCCCGGTCACCTACCCCGTCGCCTTCCTCGTTGTCGCACCTGCCGCCTTCCCCGTCACCTTCCTTCTCCGTCGCCTTGCTCCTCGCCTTGCTCCTCGCCTTGCTCCTCGCCTTGCTCTTCGCCTTGCTCCTCGCCTTGCTCCTCGCCTTGCTCCTCGCCTTGCTCCTCGCCTTGCTCTTCGCCTTGCTCCTCGCCTTGCTCCTCGCCTTGCTCCTCGCCTTGCTCCTCGCCTTGCTCCTCGCCTTGCTCCTCGCCTTGCTCCTCGCCTTGCTCTTCGCCTTGCTCCTCGCCTTGCTCCTCGCCTTGCTCCTCGCCTTGCTCCTCGCCTTGCTCCTCGCCTTGCTCTTCGCCTTGCTCCTCGCCTTGCTCCTCGCCTTGCTCCTCGCCTTGCTCCTCGCCTTGCTCCTCGCCTTGCTCCTCGCCTTGCTCCTCGCCTTGCTCCTCGCCTTGCTCCTCGCCTTGCTCCTCGCCTTGCTCCTCGCCTTGCTCCTCGCCTTGCTCCTCGCCTTGCTCCTCGCCTTGCTCCTCGCCTTGCTCCTCGCCTTGCTCCTCGCCTTGCTCCTCGCCTTGCTCCTCGCCTTGCTCCTCGCCTTGCTCCTCGCCTTGCTCCTCGCCTTGCTCCTCGCCTTGCTCCTCGCCTTGCTCCTCGCCTTGCTCCTCGCCTTGCTCCTCGCCTTGCTCCTCGCCTTGCTCCTCGCCTTGCTCCTCGCCTTGCTCCTCGCCTTGCTCCTCGCCTTGCTCCTCGCCTTGCTCCTCGCCTTGCTCCTCGCCTTGCTCCTCGCCTTGCTCCTCGCCTTGCTCCTCGCCTTGCTCCTCGCCTTGCTCCTCGCCTTGCTCCTCGCCTTGCTCCTCGCCTTGCTCCTCGCCTTGCTCCTCGCCTTGCTCCTCGCCTTGCTCCTCGCCTTGCTCCTCGCCTTGCTCCTCGCCTTGCTCCTCGCCTTGCTCCTCGCCTTGCTCCTCGCCTTGCTCCTCGCCTTGCTCCTCGCCTTGCTCCTCGCCTTGCTCCTCGCCTTGCTCCTCGCCTTGCTCCTCGCCTTGCTCCTCGCCTTGCTCCTCGCCTTGCTCCTCGCCTTGCTCCTCGCCTTGCTCCTCGCCTTGCTCCTCGCCTTGCTCCTCGCCTTGCTCTTCGCCTTGCTCCTCGCCTTGCTCCTCGCCTCCCGCGTCGCTTTCCCCGTCGCTTTGCCCGTCTGCCGTCGCCTTTCGCGTCGCCTTCTTTACCCTGTCGTCTTCCCCGTCGTCTCCTGTCGTCTTCCCGATCGCCAAACCTTGTCGCATTCCCCATCGCCGCCCCCATCGCCGCCTCTATCGTCGTCCCCATCGTTGCTTCCCCATCGTCGCCTCCATCGCCGCCCCCATCGCTCACTAAAAAGTTCCCTTGAAGATTTCACTACCGACAGTGCTAAATTCGCCCTACGCCAGTGCGAACTCATCAAATCACTCTCGACGGTGCAATCAGCGCTTGTTTGCACTTCTGAGTGCGAAAATGGACCAAAAAGTGCTAAGTCGGTGAGTGAGTGCACTTGTAAGCGCAAAAATGTTTCACCCGGGAAAAGTGCGAAGTTTCTCGCCTCTGATTGGTTCCCTTGCGGCGCGTATGTTTGAATCACGCGCGTCAAGGGCACGACGTTGTTGGTTTGGCGAAAACGACCGATTACTGAAGAACATAACACCGCAAAATACCCCAGCCGCTCAGCTATGATCACATTTTCTGACAAACTATCATAATGATAAAACGGCAGGGAATGAGGAAAATTCAATTTCTTGCGTTACTTCATTCGAGAGTTTCCTAGCCGAGATTAAGAGAACAAAACATTAAATTCAATGAAAATGTTCTTTGTTACACTGGGAGAAAAAATGAAGGTTGCGACTGTTAATCTTAATGCCACTCTTCGCTGTACATCGAAAGAAGGTGTTTACCGTACCCAGGGATACAGCAGACACCGTACCTCAAGGAACGGAATCCACTGTACCCTGGGAACATGCATTCACCGTACCTCGGAAACTGTTCAGACATCGAATTCATCATAAATGTAGAATGAAGGCAAAATTTTAAATTTGCAAAAGAAACAATTCGATTGCGGAAATAAATACATCTCAACAAGACGAACAAAATATGATAAGCATGTTATGACCTCAGACTCGAAGTTTGGCAGCAATCGGCGTCAGAAGTTTCTAAAAGTACGATTTTGGACCCTTTTAGAAACTTCTGACGCCGATTGCTGCCAAACTTCGAGTCTGAGGTCATAACATGCTTATCATATTTTGTTCGTCTTGTTGAGATGTATTTATTTCCGCCATCGAATTGTTTCTATCGCAAATTTAAAATTTTGCCTTCATTCTACATTTATGATGAATTTGATGTCTGAACAGTTTCCGAGGTACGGTGAATGCATGTTCCCAGGGTACAGTGTTTCTGTTTCACTTTCTGTATCACTTCTTTGGTCTTCTTTGAAATTTATGTTGAAAAAAGTATTGAGTATGAAAGTACAATGAGGATGAGAGTAATGACAGTGAAGACCAAAGAAGTGACACAGAAAGTGAAACAGACAGTAATTTTGATGATACTAGTTTTGTTGATTTAGAATCATGCGCTGCAGTAATGGCCCGGGAAGTGTTAGCAAAAAGCAGCATGACTCACTCCAACCTAGTACGTGTTATGAAGTCATGAAATAAAATTGCACTTCAAAGAGTAAAAATCACTCTATGGGGGGTAAAATTAGCACTTTTGGGGGGTTTCACCCCTGGTTCCGCCTTTGCACTGGGGAGTGCTATTGACTTAATACTTTGCACTTTGTAGAGCAAAAATAACACCTCTAGGAGTGGTCCATTTTAGCACTGCGAAAGTGCGAAATTTGCACCACTAGGAGTTAAGCAGCTAGAAACTTTTTAGTGAGCGCCGCCCCTATCGCCGCCCCTATCGTCGTCCGCTGCTTCCCTATCGCCGCCCGCATCGCCGACCCCATCGTCGTCCCCATCGCCTGCCGTCGTTGCCATCCCTGTCATCGCCCTGCCATTTCCTTCGGCGTGCAAACCGCGCTGCATCGGGAGGCGCTGGGAGCGCGCCGCCGTGCGCCGCCGTGCGCCGCGGCGCGCTGCACTGGGCTGGCGGCCGCGGTGGCGGTGCGCGCCGCTTTGCCATGGCTTCGCCGCTTCGCCGCTCTCAGCGCCTTCTAATTTTAAACCTAAGCACCCCATAGATGAGAGGCGGCGCGGCGGACGCACGGCGAACGCACGGCGAACGCACGGCGAACGCAACGCACAGTGCGTGCGGACCGCACTGCGGAGCTGCGGACTGCGCGCACCAACACCAGCTCACCCGTCTCTCTCCCACCTGTTTAGAAAGCCCGATGAGTGCGAGAGAGACAGAGCGACTCTCCGGAACCGATGTGCTGCCCGCGTCGCGGCGTCGCTTCTGCTCGAGGGGGCAACCACCCAAGAAATCATGTGTTCCCTTAAGCGCCAGAAATCTCTAGAAATCGAGGATCTTCCCCCCAAAAAGGCAAAAAACAAGCAAAGTTTGGGCGTAAAATCGTTCGAAATCTTGTGAAATCCGTAGAAATCTCTTCTCTTAAGAAATCTTGTGTCCCCAAACATGCTAAGTGGTTGTAACCCCCTCGCTTCTGCTGATCCATTTGGCCCTGAAAGTAGTCCGATTCCGCACAGCGCTACCTCGCTCTGTCTTCCTCACTCGTCAGTCAGAGCGAGACAGAACGGCGACAGCGATGTGCGGAATCGCTCTTGCAGTCCTTGCTGTCCTTGGAGTGCGTGGGCGGCGCGGCGTAGCGGTGCATAGTGGGCCACAAGATCGGTGGAGGCGGTCCAAAGCCCGGACGCGTTTCGAGCCCCAGAGTCGCGAAGTGGGACTCGAACTGAACAAGAGACCCCGCCAAATGGATTGCTCTCCGAACGAGGAAGAGTTTAGGCCGCCTACGCCGGTCTTCTGACCCACTGTGCGGTGGAGTGCGCCTTCAGCCCAGGTAGTCAGTTAATTACTATCGCCGCGCACTCGCACAAGCCCACATTCGCTCTGTGGACACACACACCTGTGGCACCTCAATTTAATGAACATATTGGCGCGGGGCGTCGCGGCCTGGCCGGGTGTTGGTTGCCCGGCGTGGTGGTGCTGCCCTGGTGGCGCCGGCGCGTCGGCCTTGCCGCCTGCAAATAATGAGACCCGCTCTTGCGTGCAGTCCACCGTGACGGACGCCACGGGCTTTCCGTTGCGTGTGCGTGTGTGTGTGTGTGTGTGCGCGCGCGCGCGTGAGTGTGTGTGTGTGCGCGCGCGCGTGAGTGTGTGTGTGCGCGCGCTCCTGCCTGGAAACGTCATGCTCGGAGTATACATGCGATGACTTATGCCCGCTTGGCGGCCTGGCGGCGCTTCCTCCTCCAGAAAGCCAACCTGGCGCGCGCCCCTCGCGCCCCACCTCCGCGGCTTTCCCCTTGTTTATCATGTCTGAGAATAGCCGGCAATGTTGAGTCTGTTCACTGCGCCGCGGCCACCCCCGCCGCCCCCGACCCGCCACCCCCCGGCCCGCCGCCGCCGCCCCGCTCCCCGAATCGCGGAAGGACGCGACACCTGGGCGGCAACCGCTGACCGCGGCGTTGCTCTTTTTGTGTACTCGAACATCGTCGGCCGGCCCGGCGGCAACCAGGGCCCTGCGGTCGCGGCCCCAGCGCCTTGCCGCCCCCGCCGCCCCCACCGCCCCCGCCGCCCCCGCCGCCCCCGCCGCCCCCAGCGGCCCCAGCACCCCTGCGAGGCGCGGCGCGGCGCGAGCCCCAGACAAGCGCCACCCGTCAGGCCGCCGCCTTCCCGCCAAACGCCCCCGCCATCCTTCGACACCTCCGAACGCTAACACCAGCAGCTGCCTTGGGGCGCCAAGGCGCGGCCGCGCAGCCCGTTTGAAAAGAGCTCCCTCCAGCCCGTCGCTTTCAAGCACTCTAAACCGCGTGCCCGTTTGAAAAGAGCTCCCTCCAGCCCGTCGCTTTAAAGCACTCTAAACCGCGTGCCCAACCCCCAACAATCGGCCGAGACTTCTACTACACTGCACAGTGGGCCAGAAGACGGCGCAGGAGCTGCAGAGTCGCGAAAGGAAGGACTCGAACCGAACGTCATGTGACCCCACCATTGGTCTCAGAACGAGGCATCCATCGTTCAGTTCGAGTCTTGGTTAGCGACTCAGAGTCTTGGCTGCCTGCGCGCCTGTGCCGACCTCTGGCCCACTGTGCACTGTTGTGAAACTTGGTTTTCAATCCAGTCAGTTTGAGCAGCCGGTGCGTTATTGGAAAGGCGCCATGCCGGTGCCACCCTTTGGCGGACCGGCCAACAACAGCGCTTGAGTAAAGGGCTGCAAATGATGTGTTGAATCCGACACCCTACTCTGGTCCCTTCGGCTCCCCCGAGGCCCTTCCCCGCGCGGACGTTGAACCCCTCGGCCGAGCCTTGTGCTTTTCCACTGTAAGATTACACCGCGCCCCGCCGCGCCCCGCCGTGCCCCGCCCCCCTCGGCGCGCGCGGCAGCATTGGTGCGACGACGGCGGGGATTTTTGTTGTTATGACCAAAGTGTAGGTCACCAGGAGAGAGAAGGGAGCTAAAAGCGTCGCCGCGGCCCAGCACCGCGACGCACCGCGACGCAACGCGGACGCAACGCGTCTTGCGGCCACCGACGCCCCCGCACTGCGCGCACCGCGGCGTCGGCTTCACCTGCATTGGAAAGGAAGCCTGCAATACTCTAAATGATAGATTCATAGAAAATATTTTGAAATGTTCGCCCGTTTTCTCACCTCATTCGGAGAGCAATCCGTTGGTGGAGGTCACGCGTTTGGTTCGAGTTCTATTTAGCGACTCTTTAGCTCAAAACGCGTCTAGAATTTTAGCCGCATGCGCTGGTCTTCTGGCGCACTGTGCGACGCGAATCGACGCGGTAAATTGCAAGTATCGAAAGATCGTGAACTGCTGAGAGGCTATCACGTGTGCCAGCAGCAGAGGGTGGTTTGAAGCACCTTCGAGTCTGCAGCAGCGTGGCGGCGGAAGCTTGGGAAAGAGTTGGCTGAGCTTCGCGGTGCACAGTGGGCCCGAAATTCTAGACGTGTTTTGGCGAGCTCCAGAGTCGCTGAATGGGACCAAAATTGAGCGTGTGATCCCACCAATAGATTCCTCATGCTGAGAGCTATCCATTGATGGTGTCACACGTTCGGTTCAAGTCCTGTTTAGCGACTCTGTAGCTCAAAACGCGTTAAAATTTTGGCCGCCCGCGCCGGTTTTCTGGCCCACTGTGCGGCGGCGCAGACAGCACCGAGGGCGCCCGAAGGCTGAGAGGGGCCCCAAGACCAAGACGGCCCCAAGTACCCCATCCTCTTGCCGTCCTCGCCGCCCCCTCAGACCGCCGAGACGCTGACCGGCTCACTGGTTCCGACCAACGCTCCATCTCTCTCCCTCTCTCTCTCTCTCTCTCTCTCTGTCTCTCTGTCTCTCTGTCTGTCTGTCTGTCTGTCTGTCTCTCTCTCTCTCTCTCTCTCTCTCTCTCTCTCTCTCTCTCTCTCTCTCTCTCTCTCTCTCTCTCTCTCTCTCTCTCTCTCTCTCTCTCTCTCTCTCACGCACCTGAAGGGCGCAGCGAGAGCGAGAGACTCAGTGGCGACGACGGGATCAGCCGGCAGCTACACTGTCACCCTTCTCTCCCGACTTTACGGCCTCGAAAGGCATGCAACATAATCTCCCCTTTCTTTCGGGGAAATGTAAAAATAGTTTGGGCGCGTGGCCGCGGAGTGCGGCGGGGTGGCGCTCGCGGCCGCCGGGATCGCCCGGTGCAGCGGCCCGACTCGTGGGGGGGATACTTACACATATCCGAGTCGACAATTTTTTCGCCGCTCCAGCGCGGCGTGGTGCTATGGTGCTGTCTCGCGGGCCTTTCGTAACGCACGCGGGAGTGAGCGAGAGGGAGACAGTGCGTGCGTCGCACAGTGGGCCAGAAGACCGGCGCAGGCGGCCGAAAGTCTTGACGCGTTTTGAGCTCCAGAGTCGCTAAACAGGACTCGAAATGAACGTGTGACCCCACCAATGGATTCGTCGTTCAGAAAGCAATCGATTGGTGGGTCACACGTTTTGTTCGAGTCCTCTTCAGCGACTCTGGAGCTCAAAACGCGCCTAGAGTTTTGGCCGCCTCTGCCGGTCTTCTGGACCATTGTGCGGAGTGTGTGTGTGTGTGTGTGTGTGTGTGTGTGTGTGTGTGTGTGTGTGTGTGTGTGTGTGTGTGTGTTGGGGGGCCCCGGTGCCGGGGTGGGTGCCCGACTCGCCCCGCCCCACGCCGCCCCACCCCACCCCGCCACGCCCCGCCGCCTGCGACAAGATTGGCCCGCAGCGGCCGCCACCAAAGGGAGTGGTTGGTTGTCCGCTACGCCATACGCTACGCCCTGCTTTTAAGGGCCGCTGGGCGCGGGGCGGCCAGGTCGCGGCACGTACAGCACCGCAATCAGAATCAGGGTCAGTCGTCGAGGCCCGGCAAAGCCCTTCTGGCCCTTGCAGCCCAGCCCCTTGCCCTGCGCAGCCCTGCGCAGCCCTGCGCGAGTCCCGACACCCTCAGGCGCGAGGGGGCAACAACTCGCTAAATCCTATGTCCATTTGAGCACCTGAAGTCTCTTGAAATATCCGAAATCTCTCCCGAAGAAGCCCAAAAAGGTATCAAAATTTGGACCTAAAACTCCGTGAAATCTAACGAAATCCTACGAAATCCTACTAAATCTCTCCCCTTTAGAAATCTTGTGTTCCTAAACATCGAAGGTGGTTATCCCCCCCCCCACCCTCCCCAGCTAAGGCCGCTGGTGCAGAAGCCCGAAGCGCACGTCACCGGCCACTGATCAACAGCATCCACTACACCACGGCACGGTGGGCCAGAAGACCGGCGCCGGCGGCCTACACTCTAGACGCGTTTTGAGCTGAAAAGGCGCGAAACAGGACTCGAGACGACAAACGTCTGACCCAACCAACCGATTCCTCGCTCGAAGAGCAATCAATTGGTTGGGTCACAAGTTGAGTTCGAGCCCCATTTAGCGACTCTGGAGCTCAAAACGCGCCTAGAGTTTTGGCCGTCTGTGCCGGTCTTCTGGCCCACTGTGCATGACGAAGTGTGATCCTCGTTACTTACCCCTGTCTGCCTCCCTCCCTGTTTTTCGTTTCCGTTCTGTTTTTTTTTTTTTTTTTTTTTTTTTTTTCTGTCGGGTCGCGTAATTCGCGTAGTGGCAGTGCACCCTTGTTAGCCAGCAGCAGCTTGCCAACGCGGCCCGTCGGTGCGTCCCCCCGGCGCGGCGTGCGCGGCGCGAGGCGAGCGGGGCGTGCGGTCCCGCCCTGTCTAGACGACGCCCGTGACGTAACGCCGGGAGGGGCGCCGGGAAAGAAAGTAAGGGGGGAGGGGGGGCGCCGGGAGGGGCGCGCCCTGACATTTCCCCGCCGCCCCCACCAGGACCAGGTAACGCCGTCTGATGCGCTTTGTCCTTCAGTGCCGCGCGTGTGCGTGAGTAGGCGGTAGGGCTGACCTGTGTGCGTGTGTGTGTGTGTGTGTGTGTGTGTGTGTGTGTGTGAGAGAGAGAGAGCGTGTAGGTGGATGCTGGGGGTGGCGCGGCCTGTAGTGGTCCCCCACCCGGTTCCATCACCTCCTCCGCACCGGTGCAGACGGCCTAAACTCTAGACGCGTTTTGAGCTCCAGATTCGCTAAACAGGACTCGACACAAACGTCTGACCCCACCAATCGATTTCTCGTTAGGAGAGCAATCCATTGGTGGGGTCACACGTTCGGTGTGAGTCCCATTCAGCGACTTTGGAGTTTTGGCCGCCTACACCGGTTTTCTGGCCCGCTGTGCTCCGCCGAGGTCCGCTGTGCTCCGCCCGCCACGACAGCTGGCTGGAGGCGTCGCGGTGTCGCGCTGCGGCGTCGGACGGCGCGGGGACGCCCCCTTGGCGGGGCGCCCACCGCACCGCATTTAAGCGTCTGGACGCCCCCTCCCCGTCACCTCGCGAGTCGCGGTCCTGTTGCGTCTGAGCCGCCGTTCGGCAACCCTGCCGCCCCGGCGCGGCGCCCTGCAGGGCACGGCGTCCAGGGATCGAGTTCTGCCCTTGGCGCCGGACGCGCCGCTGCGGGGTGGGGCGGGGCGGGGCAGGGCGGGCAGGGCCGGGCAGGGCGGGGCGGAGTGGGTGCGACGCCCCAGCAACAGTTCGCCCATCCCGCGGGACGGCGCTAGAGCAGACGACCTGCCGTCGGCGCCGCCGCCGACCAGAAAGCGTTGCCACCCCGCACCACCGCCATGCACAGTGGGCCAGAAGACCGGTTGAGGCGGCCAAAATTCTAGAAGCATTTTGAGCTCCAGAGTCGCCAAATGGGACTCAAACCAAACCTGTGATTCCGCCTAGGATTCCTCGTGTGGAGAGCAATCCGTTGGTGGGGTCACACGTTCGGGTCGAGCCCCATTAAGCGACTCTGGAGCTCAAAACCTTCACGGGATTTTGACCACCTCCCCCGGTCTTCTGGCCCACTGTGTCAAGACGGGCATGCTGATGTGGTGGTCATGGTGATTTGGCGATTGCCATCGCTGCCCCGGCGGTGGCGGTGCCGGTGGCGTTGCTGGTGGTGGCGGCGGCGGCGGCGGGGCGGCGGTGGGCCAGACCCAGGCGCCGTTGCCAGACGTCGCCGCCACCAGAAATACACGGAGGCGCGGTAGCAAGTGTCTCGAGAAGAAGGCGACGGCGAGCAGGGAGGGGACGTTGCACTGCGGGCCGGCGCGGCAGGCCGGTAGGTGCGTCGCGGCGCTCGCGGATAATGAGATGTGGTCATCGGGAGGCTCGTTCGATAAGGCCTCGGCCAGAGCGTCGTTGCACAGTGGGCCGGCGCGGCAGGCCGGTAGGTGCGTCGTGGCGGTAGCGTGGCGCTAGCAGCCAGGGCAAGAGCCAGGGTCACTCCGCGACGTCCTCTGGAGCGCGGACAGGCACGGCCGGTTGGCACTAGGGTCCCCGATCGGTTGGTAGCCGTTCAGGCCCCACACACTAAATACCTTTCTACAATTTTTTGCGTGGTCTATTCGCACACGCAGACGTGCTTGTTAGTGAAAATTTGTGCACGATTCCGCGGACAAATTTGTGCGAAAAAGTTCGCAGGATCAAAATTGTGTGAGACCACTTGCTAAATTGTGCAGATACATTTAGTGTCCACGCGGCTCCTGCAGGCTGATTCCGAACGGTGCGTTGGTCGCCCTGTCTCTGTCGCACTAGCGGGGCGTGCCGTGGGGGTGCGAGAGAGACAGAGCGCGCCTACCGCGGCGCTGCTGCCACACCGTAGGCCAGAAGACCGGCGCAGGCGGCCAAAATTCTACACGTGTTTTGAGCTCTAGAGTCGCTGGATGGGACTCGAACCGATTGTGTGACCCCCACTCCCCAAACGAGGAATCCATTGGTGCCGTCACACGTTCGGTTCGAATCCTGTGTTAAGCGGACTCTGGCGCTCACAACGCGTCTAGAACGTTGGCCGCCTGCGCCGGTCTTCTGGCCCACTGTGCTGCCGGCTGCCGGCCCTGCCCCCTCGGTGTGATTCAGCCCCGTCTGCCGCGCGGCGCTACCCGGCGCTACGCGACGCCGAGTGACTGCGAGGCGTCGGTCGTGACGAACAGGGGCAGCAGCCGTGCCAAGACCACGTCGCGGCGCCGGTCGCGGGGGTGGGGGAGTGGGGCGAGACGGTCAAATGATTCCATCTAGATTCGTTTCTGGCGTCCTCTTTTCGCACGGTGACAACCTGGTGCTGGTTGCAGCAAGAGAACGCTCTGCTCTGGTTCAAAATTAGAAAGTCGCGAACCCATGGACAAACAAACTGAAAACGTCAGTCAGTCAGCCGTTTCTTCGTAAGGCGGTCGAATGAGTGTTTGGGACACCGCAGATGACCAACATCCATCCTAAACTTCACACTAAATTCCTGTGCACTTTTTTGTGCGCAAGTTACGCTCTATTCTGCACATGCGTTTAATTTATTTTTTCTCGTTTTCATGCGTATGCAGAAGCTTACGCATGTGAGAAATGGTGCGTGACTTACGTACAAGAAAAGTGCATAAGGATTTAGGCTTAGAGTTGTTTGTTTTCAAGAATGCTATGGAGGCCTGAGCTTCTTTCAGCTTGCGATTCTCTAATAGGGCGTGTCCGATTGTTCGAAATCGAATGCCAAAGCTCCCACACAGGTAAAAATAAAGCGTAGTATTACCCTCTGTTTTTAAGGGAAATCAGTTTACGCTTGAAATCAAGCGCAACAGGCCGATGAGGCAACCACTTAAGAAATCATGTGTCCCCTTGAGCGCCAGAAATCCCTAGATATTGGAAATCTTCCTCTCCAAAAGGCAAAAAAAAAACAAGCAAATTTTGGGCGTGAAATCGGTCGAAATCTTGCGAAATCCGTAACAATCTCTTCCCTTAAGATATTTTGTGTCCCCAAACATACCAAGTGGTTACCCAACAGGCTCATCCGCGAAGACTTTCCCTACCTAAATGCATCCTTCATTTCAAGCGTAATTTTATGCCTGACTCGAGCATAGAGTTACGAGTAGTTACGCTCTGGTTTTACCTTCGAATACTTCGTCGCTCGTAGCTACTCGTGAAGCGGCCCACACGCCGGCCCCCCTTGGGTCGGGTCAAGAACGCCCTTTTCCAAGGATTGCCACAAAGTGCGACCCGGTTCCCCGGCCACGACGCACAGTGGGTCAGAAGACCGTTGAGGCGGCCAAAATCCCGTCCACGTTTTGAGCTCCAGAGTCGCTAAATGGGACTCGAATCGTACGTGCGACCCCGCCAATGGATTCCTCGTTTGCAGAGCAATCCATTGGTGGGGTCACACGTTCGATTTGAGGCCCATTTAACGACCCTTCAGCTCAAAACGTGTCCGGAATTTTGGCCGCCTCGACGATCTTCTGACCCACTGTGCGACGGGGCCGCTGGGCGGCGGGGTGCCGTCGTCGTCGCCGTGGCGCTGTCCGCCGCCGACCGCCGCCGCTCGCTCATCGCCCGCGCTGTAATAACGTGTTATTATTATGTCCTCTGTAAATTTAAACCCTTCCACCCTATTTGCTTGGCGACGCGGTGCGGCGCGTCTCGGTGCGAGTGTCTCAGGGAACGTCTCGGCGCGGCGTGGCGTGGCGTGGCGTGGCGTGGCGTGGCGCGGCGTGGCGCGGCGTGGCGGGGGTGCGGTGATCTCTTTGCGGTCCTATTATTCTTGCGAAGGCCGCCGCGCCTCGGCCATGCCGCACACGAAGGATGAAGCAAGGAGGCTGCCAGGGACTTGAACAACCCAAAATAAATTTCTTCTTCTTCTTCTTTTCCTTCTTCTTCCTCTCCTGCTCCCTCTTCTGGTGGTGCGCTTGGAATTATTGTGCAGCCGCGGCGGCAGGGGTGGCCGGAGTCGGCGACACTGTCGCCACACTTCCCCCTCCCCTCCCCTCGCCCGGGGACGCCGGCAGTGCCGACACCGCCGCCGGGGGCTCCAGAATGATGGTACAGCCGCCGGCCCGGCGCTTCGAGTTCAAAGCTCCCGCCTCACAGACACGCACACGCTCCTCTCTCTCTCTCTCTCTCTCTCTCTCTCTCTCTCTCTCTCTCTCTCACACACACACTCAAGAGGAGAGCGGCGCCGCCCTCTCTCTATTGGTGGCCGTTGCATTGGAGGAGCCGCTCCAGCACGGCGTCCGAAACTAACAACGGCAGCGACGCCGCGGCCCTCCGCACGCAGTCCACGCTAATCGTCTTAATTCGTAGCGTCATTTAATTGCCTCGTGGTGACTCGGGCTGCGAGGCACAGTGGGTCAGAAGACCGTGCAGGTGGCCAAAATCCCAGACACATTTTGAAATCCAGACTTGCTAAATAGTACTCGAATCAAACGTGCGACCCCACCAATGGATTCTTCGTTTGGAGAGCAATCCATTGGTGGGGTCACACGTTCGATTCGAGTCCCATTTAGCGACTCTGGAGCTCCAAACGCGTCTAGAATTTTGGCCGCCTCGACGGTCTTCTGGCCCACTGTGCGAGGGCTGCGTCGGCTGCTTGTGCTGCTGCCGGCCGGCCGGCGTGGCGCTGGCCTCCGCCACTCACTCCCACGCCGCGCCGCTCGGGATCGTCGGCATCCCTCGGGATGCATTCCGGACAACAACAACTGGGTGTTCCTTGTTGCCCCCCACCCCCCTCCGTTTCCTAATTTCCCCGCTGCGCATCGCTCTGTAATTTGTTGTGATCAGCTCCGCCCACTGCAGGGACTGCAGGGCGGAGCGCCACGCAGTGGGCCAGAAGACCGGTGGAGGCGGTCAAAATGCCGCACGCGTTTTGTCGCTAGATGAGAGCCGAACCGAACGAGTGACCCCCACCAATGGATTGCTCTCCGAACGAGGAAGCCATTGGTGGGGTCGCACGTGCGGTTCGAGTCCTATTCAGCGACTCTGGAGCTCAATACCCGTCCGGGATATTTTGACCGTTTCCACCAGTCTTCCAGCCCACTGCCCGCCACCCTCTCCTGCCTTGCGCGTGCGGCTGCTTTCCGAATTAGCTCCGATCGGCGTTACACCGGAAAGAGACCCTCGTTTACGTCGGCGCCGTCCTCGTCGTCCTCGCCCCGCTCAAGTGCCGCTTCGAGGCGCACATTGTTGCGCGCACTGCCGCTTCCGCGATCCTCGCGCTGCCAAACAAGAGCCCGGCGGCGGCGCGGCGGCGCGGACTGTGCGTGTAACCCAACGTCCGTCTCGCGGGGCCGGCTGGCGGGGCGGCGGGCACTTTGCGCGAGAAGTTACTTGTTTTGATGGAGCAGCTGCGAAAGTGTGCGCGGAAGAGTGGGACTGTTGTTGCCGGGACGGCCCCTAGGGTAGGGCCTGCGTGGCCGCCGGGGTTTAGGAGGCCGTTGCCGCCGGCGCGGCGATGATCTCGTCAGGGAACAGGCGCGATCCAGAATTTTTCCGAGAAGGGGTAGGGGAGGGGGCAGTACAGGCACTGATATATACCAGATAGACCGCCCCGAAGGTGGGCAACAAGCCCCTGTCAGTAGGCAAAGATTTGTACATTACCCCCTTCTAAGACAAATCATGGATCCACGCCTGGTAAAGTGTACCTTTTTACCGATCTACAGGGGCAAAGCAGTGCCTTTTGCCTAGTACTCTTTCCAGGCGGCTTATCAAGTATCTAAGGAAGGGGTATAATCACCCCTACAACCCCTCCCCTGGATCTGTGCCTGTCAGGGAAGTCCACAGAGGCAGGGGCTGACTAGGTGACTAGTTGACTGGCTGGCTGACTGGCTGGCTGACTGGCTGGCTGGCTGACTGGCTGACTGACTGGCTGACTGGCTGGCTGAGTGGCTGGCTGGCTGACTGGCTGACTGGCTGACCGACTGGTTGACTGACTGACTGGCTGGTTGGCTATTGCTGCACCTCGCGACACTATGGTCGTGTCTCGTGCCGAGACCTCATATCCTTTCCCGTAACAATGCTTGGGGGATTAATGTTGATGTCTGAGCAAGATAAAGTACCAGGTGGCCCAGGAGCCCTGCGCCAAATGAAAGGTATGCAGTCCCGCCAAACACACCCGCACCATTTCCCTCCGACCCCTCTGGCCTGCGAGGAGTGTCTGGCGGGATTGCATACCTTTCATTCAGCACGGGGTTCCTGGGCCTCCTACTACACACGTTTCGGGCAGTGCACATTCCCTATTTCTGAATGTCACTTTTAATCGGCGGCGACGCTGTTGTTTGGGTGATTTGTTTCTCTGCTTCGCGGGCGGTCGCTCCGCCGCGCGGCTAGTTTGTGAAAGCAGTATTGAGCGGAGACGCTTGACCTCGTGTCGGCGAAACGGAGGAAGAGACGGCATCACAGGGCCCGCCCTCGGCGCGTACTGCCCGGCCGCGGCGTGGCAAGGCATGGCGGGGCGTGGCACGGCGTGGCGTTGCGGGGCGTGGCATGGCGGGGCGTGGCACGGCGTGGCGTGGCATGGCGGGGCGTGGCATGGTGGGGCGTGGCACGGCGTGGCGTGGCATGGCGGGGCGTGGCATGGCGGGGCGTGGCATGGCGGGGCGTGGCATGGCGTGGTGTGGGATGGCGTGGCACAGTGCGGCGCGGCACGGCGAGCTGCTCGACGGCCGATCGGCGCGCTGGACGGCCTGGACCTGCCCAGGGCCTGGCCTGCCCGACCACACATGGTGACCCCAGCCTGCAGCTCCAGGCACCGGCCTGCCCACAGTGGGCCAGAAGACCGGTGGAGGCGGTCAAAACTCTGAACGCGTTTAGAGCTCCAGACTCGCCAATGGACTTGAACCGTACAAGTGACCCCACCAATGCATGCAATGCGAACGAGGAATCCATTGGTGGGGTCACACGGTCGGTTTGAGTCCCATGTAGCGACTCTAGAGCTCAAAACGCGTCTAGAGTTTCGGCCGCCTGTGCCGGTCCTCTAGCGGGCGTCATGTGAGAGGGACGCAGAGCGGCAGCCAATCAGAACGCATTGGTGTCCCCTGGGCAAAACTCGCCCTGAAATTACCCCACGTGAGACTAGTATGAGGATCAGTCGCGGCTAGATTCGCCGACTACCTGCGGACCGGCTGGACCCGCCGGCCGCACACGCACGATTTGGATTCTCATACCGCAGGTAGTCTCGCGCACGCTACCGCGCACCGCTACCCACGGGGCACCAGGCCCTCGCTCTGCGCCCCTCTCACATGCGGCCCACTAGGTCCTCTGGCCCACTGTGCAGCCGGCTCCAGCGCGCAGCCTGCAGGCCGGTGCATTACACCACCTTGACGTACTAGAGGGGCTTAAGTAGTCCTGCCGAAAAACGCCTCGGGGCCGTGACTGCCGTGACGTGACAGGGCCCCAGATTCTCACGTAAACGGTGAGAGTGCAGCGGTAAATATGCCGGAGTCATAAAAACCGGAAACAGATTTTTATTAAAATTGAAAAAAAGAAAAGATATGTATGAAGCGGGTCTTTGCTCGCACGTTCCCGTCGTGTTACCATTCCGTCGCCCTGATTGTGCACGGCGGCCCTGGCCCGCTGGCCTTATGCAGATGCTGTGGGCATTGCGGCCGCACAGCCAGTGGCGCAGCTTGGCGCATCGATATGGCAGATGTGTCGGCGCGTGGCGCGTGTCCCCAGTCAGCCGCTCCGGCGGCCCTGGCCCCGCCATCTGCGTCCCGCACTGGGGACCCTGCAGACGCGCACAGTGTACCCGATGGCATCTCCGCGTGCGGTACCGCAGAGCACTGCAGTCATTACTGGTCACGCTGCCCAGTGCTTTTTGTGACGCCCTGAGCAGCGACCCGCGCCTCCTTTGCCACCACCGCCGCCACGGCGCGGCGTCGAGATAAAAGAATGAAACGAAACGGCCTATTTTGAGTTTCTTCTCTGCTCCTCGGCCCTCAGCTCTTTCCCGTAACAACGTGTACGTCCGCCCGGTTAATTAAAAAATATCTGCCAGTGCCATTTTTTCCCCCTCTTTCTTTTTTTACTACTTGAGGGAGCCGCGCGCTCACACCGATGCCATTCAAAAAGGGGGGAGGCAGTGTAGGGCCCGGCAGGGCTCCTGGGAACGTGTGGCGCGCTGCCGTGCCGTGCCGTACCGCGCCTTTCGCCTCGAGCCCTCGGCGGGGCGGGGCGGGCTGCAATGGGGCGGGGCGGGGCGGGGCGGGGCGGGGCAGTTATGGAAGCAATAAGTGGCTGCCGGCGGTACGGTATTGTTTCAAGTGAGTGTCACGCTCTGTAGCCGTGTGACTGTGTGACTCCGTCCGGCGGCCCTCCTTGCAGGACATCCTGGAGACTGAGTGCGCGGCAGCTGCGCAGGGAGAGGCTGGCGGGGCTGGCCGTCGTGCAGTGGGCCAGACGACTGGCACAGGCGGCCAAAACTGTAGACGTGTTTTTAGCTCCTGAGTCGCTGAATGGGACTCGAACCGAACGCGTGACCGCACCAATGGATTCCTCGTTCGGAGAGCAATCCGTTGATGGGGTCACATGTAATAATGTATACTGAAGGTTGGGGATCTTCTTTAAGAAGTACACGATGTTGAGAGATTAAGATTTCTATTTATTCACGTCTGTACTGGACAAGATTGCGAGACACAGTGTCAAGGAACAGAAAGATAAACAACATCGAGACACATCGAGACTCCAGCAAGATGGAGATAGTATGATAAACTCAAGAGTACCAGTATGGGAAATTGTCACATCACAACACCCCCTCTCAATTTTACATACTCTCATGCATAATTAGTTGAGTTAATTTGGATTATGACATAAGCCAAGATCCTCTCTATGTTTGCAAAACATAAGTCAACACAAGTCAACAGGAAGTCCTTTCGTCGTAATATTAGCGGTTTCCTCTTCTGTTGGCATATAGGTTACTGAAATAATATTTTTGTTGTTCATATCTTTGATGAAATTATATTTAACATCAATATGTTTCATTCTTTTCGAGTCCCAACTTTTTAAATTATGAATGCAAGCCTGATTGTCTTCATGCACTGGAATGGCTTGATGTAAGTCTGGCACAAATAATTCAGATAGCAACTGCTTCAACCACAACATTTCAGAGGCATTAACAGCCAATGCAACGTACTCTGCCTCTGTGGATGATAATACAACCGATTGTTGCTTTCGAGTTCCCCAGGATACTGAGTCACCGAAAAATTTGATCACATATCCAGAGATAGACCTACGGTCAGGTCCATTGGCAAAATCAGCATCTGCAAATACTCTTAATGGCGTATTTGAGCTACGTCTATAGGACAAACCAAATGTTACTGTCCCCTTCAAATACCTCAAAAGTCTTTTAAGAACTTTCCATTGGGCTTGTGTTGCATTGGTCTGAAACTGTCTGAAGAAGTTAACAGCTGCACACACATCTGGTCTAGTTGCGATACAGGCGTACATCAAGCATCCAATTAGCTCTCTATACGGCTTGTCTCCAATAACACTTGGAGTTTTGGTTAAATCTCTGTCAGGTTTAATTTCTAAAGGAGTTTTAACTCCATTGGGATTCATACCTTTTAGCTGAACATTGTTTGAAACCCAAAGATTTAACATATGAATCGAATCTCAGAATCCATTCTCTTGGAGCTGGTTTAAGGCCATATAACGTTTTCTTTAATTCACACACTTTTTCTAAGTCATCTAATTTCAATCCTTCTGGTGGCCACATATAGATTTCTTCCTTCAAGACTCCATTTAAAAACGCATTTTTAACATCCAGCTGACATGAGACCAAACTATTGTCATAAATCAGACAGAGCAAAGCACGCATAGTAGTGAGACGTGCAACTGGAGCATGAACATTATTTTCATGGCAGTCAATGCCTCTTCTTTGTGAACACTCGTTAATTACTAGTCCAGCCTTTCTCCTAACTAAACTACCACTTCCATCTTCTTTTACTACCAGGACCCACCTACTCTTGATAGGATTAACCCCAGAGGGACGGGGAACTAGGTCCCAGGTATCATTTTCTTCCATAGCTTTCAGTTCTTCATCCACTGCAGCATACCACTCTTCTTCTTCTCTTTCTTCCTTTGATTTCTGAAAAATCTTTGGTAACCTTAATGCAATAGATTTGAGCGTCTAGTGTAATTTGGGATTCTGTTTGTCCCCCACCGAATCTAAAGCAAGTTCTTGAAACTCTGTTTCTACCTCACTCAAGTTATCAATAAACTTAGCAACGGTGGCCAAAGTTGCATAATCATTTAAATATCTAGGTTTAATTTTTACTCTAGTGCTCCGTCTCGCTACCTGTCCTGCCTCATCTGCCCCATCTTCAGCCTCATCAAACTCTTCCAGTTGCGGCTGTTCCTCTAACTACCCTGAAACACTAAAATCAAACACACTCTCCTCCTCCATTTCATTATCGCCATTATCTACAATATTATTATCTACTTCAGAACTTATTTCAAAACTATAATAATTACCAGGTACATTGAACTTAGTTCTACTTTCATCACATTCAACACTAGTTGCTAGTACCACTTTCTTCTCATAAACCAGCCACACATTGTCACATCACAGCATCACACGTTGTTCAGCTCGAGTCCTGTTTAGCGACTTCGGAGCTCAAAACGCGTCCAGAGTTTTGGCCGCTTGCTCCGGTCTTCTGGCCCACTGTGCCTCGGGGCTGGCAGGCAGCGAGGGTAATTTGTTGGTGAGCCAAGCCACCCCTCGACTTGCAGCACTGAATGGACTGCTGGTGACACCAGGCCTCAGCCAGGCCGGGGGCCATGTGCAGGGAGAGGGTCCTTGCCCCTGGCGACGACGGGCGAGGGTGGCTTGTAGCTTTCTGGAACCACTCTGAGAGACCAGAAAAAGTGATTTTAGTTCCGTTATAATACTTGTAAATTCCAATGTATTTTACGTAAAATACGTAAGTAATAAACGACTCCCGTAAAATTCGTAATTTTTCTAAAACTTGTTTTTTTGGGTTGTTTTTTTTTTAAGAAAAATGATGGAAAATTATGTTAATGTGCAGAAATGCTATAGTTCGTGACTTTTTTTATGTTTCTAAATCGTTCTGGCTGGGGGAAGGGAGAGTTTTGCTCTTTACAGCATGGCCAGTTGTACTTTTCAGTTGTACGTTTCGTACTAAAATGACCTGTGAACGTCCTTATACCACTTGATACTATATATTTTGATAGTTGATTAATTTTAACACCACCAAATTGAACATGCCGGGGTCGATGTAAAAATGATGAAAACTTGTCGGGCTCAACCCATGGGTTGAAACTGAGTCCGATCCAAATCTGAAGTCAGATGTTTGGTAGCTTGTGATTAGGTCTCAAAATGCTAGTTATTGTGACCCGATGTATATGAAATTAACATGGTTTGATTGGCAACCAGAAACCAGGTATCAAGAAATTTCTGATAATATAAAAACTCTAGAACTTTTTGAATGGCGCATATAATTTAAGATTTGCCTACACGACAATCAGAATGATTATTCGATGAGAAAATATTGATACATTAACACGCTATGGTACAGTATAGGAGCAGTGATTCGCTTGTGCGCAAAAAAAAAGTTCAAAACACAATAATTTTGTTAGTTTTATGCGTCGAAGTGAAAATTACGAAAAATACGAAAATAACGGAATAAATTACGTATTTTACGGTTTAAAACATAATTTACCGTACGATTGAATAAATTAGGTAAATTTAAATTACTACCCAGAAGCCTCACAGTGAAAACAGATTCGCTGTTTGGGTAATCGTGCTCTCTCCAAAAACGGGTACCCACACAAACCCGGCAGTAGTCCGTCACCAAAACGGTGTACCTCAGTTCATCAGACGGTGTTCCGCCTGCGAGCTTAGGATAGACACAGCAACTATTTTGAGCTGTCCGTGCATATTTGTGAGTGTGCGCGGGCCACGTTGCGTTTTGAGTAGTCACGCACTGATTAGCCAAACGTGGTCATTGCACTGAAAGATCATGCCAAACGTGGTCTAGACCACACCAGAGCACTCCAAACGTGCTCTAGACCACACCAGAGCACTCCAAACGTGCCCTAGACCACACCAGAGCACTCCAAACGTGCTCTAGACCACACCAGAGCACTCCAAACGTGCTCTAGACCACACCAGAGCACTCCAAACGTGGTCTAGACCACACTATCTGATGCGGGAAAAATGGCACTGGTCTAGACCAAGTTTGGTTTTTCAGTGCGCGAATGATTGCGGACAGCCCGTGACTTGATTTGTTTCGTACTTCACATTATATGACGATTAAAAGTCGCCGGCGGGAGGGTGGCTGCAATGCCGTCTTGATGAGGTGGCTGCTCCGAAATGGATAGGACAGAGGGCCGCCAGAATGGTCTAAGGATGTCGCTGTTGTCATTTTCTCGATTCGGAGACAAGACGTCAATTGGCGAATCTTTTTTCACTGTGTGCTGAAGGCAGGGCGTTTTGACTGTGTGAGCGCATCATCTGGACAGACTCCCACTGGATAGGCCTTCGGGCGGGCAGTAAATCTGCCAGAAAGAATTTGTGGATAGGTTATTTGCAAAGCCTTTGGACCCCGGCCTTCAACAAGCCCCCCTTCCTCCAGGCGAGCCTCCAGCCGTCTGGGCTACAGTAGGCCAGAAGATCGGCGCAGGCGGCCCAACCCTGGACGCGTTTCGAGCTTTGGAGTCGCTAAACAGGACTCGGACAATATGTGTGACCGAATCAATAAATTCCTCGTTCGGTGAGCAATCCATTGGTGGGGTCACACGTTTGATTCGAGTCTCAATTAGCGACTCTGGAGCTCAACACACGTCCAGGATATTGACCGCATCCACCGGTCTTCTAGCCCGCTGTGCGGGTGCGAGCTCAGTGGCTGCTCGACCAGCTTCAGTTTGTTGTCAATGATGCCGCACCTCCTCATATCTCCTTTCTCTTTCCGTGTTGCATCAGTCTCACTCTCGCAGTGGTCGCCGCCACCACCCAGTGCGGGTTGATGCAATCAAGCGTCCCGCTAAGCAAAGAGTGCGTGCGCCTCTATTATGCAGATTAAAGCGCGGCAGCTGAGCGGTCCAGCCGATGGGCCCCACAGAGGGCCCCACAGAGGGCCCCACAGAGGGCCCCACCCCCGACTAATTCGCCCCAAGTATTATTGGGTGTGGCCTCTGGCCACGCGGAGCGCTCCTATAAACACACCAAATGTTTATGTACCTTTTTTGTCCATAACTATGACCATATTTGTTCATATGTATACTTTGTACAATTTATCACATAAATTATTGACAATATTTTGATATTATGATTAAGTTTTTATGAAATTGTCCCTATAATTCATGTACAAATTTGCACATAACTTACGTGGGAACAAATGTGGCAATATTTATGTACAAATAGTCCATTAGCATTTAGTGTCAACACGCGGAGCCGTTTTTTCCTCGCTCAAGGAACACGAATCATTCCCAATCATCAAATACAAACATTTAAATTTGTAAAATTTTGTATTTTTTTGCTGAGCGAAGCGAAGCACCCTGTTTGGGATTTTGAATAGCCCAATTGTCCGACCCCCCCCCCCCGATACCTTTAGTTTACTAGAGGTATCTTCCTCTGTTTATTTTTACTATATTCATATGCGTATACATAGTCGAAGCACCATAGTCCAACCGCTATAGTCCAAACTCTATAGTCCATTCTCTATAGTCCCAGCTCAATCGTTTAAGCTTTATAGTCCAAGCTCCATAGTCCAACCTCTATAGTCCAAGCTCTATAGTCCAAGCTCTATAGTCCAAGCTCTATAGTCCAAGCTCTATAGTCCAAGCTCTATAGTCGAAGTTCTATAGTCCAAGCTCTATGGTCCAAACTCTACGGTCCAAGCTCTACAGTCCAAGCTCCATAGTCCAAGCTCCATACTCTAAGCTCCATAGTCCATAGTGGTAGTACCACACGCCACGAGCCCGTTACGTTAGGTTAGGATTGGTTGGACCATTTGGTTTGAGAATAAAATCTGTCGAGAGTAGGGAAGGATCTGTCACGAGTAGAGTAAGATCTGTCACGAGCCCGTTAGGTTAGGTTTGGTTAGGATTGGTTGGACCATTTAGTTTGAGAATAAGATCTATCGAGAGTAGGGAAAGATCTGTCGCGAGTAGAGTAAGATCTGTCACGAGCCCGTTAGGTTAGGTTAGGATTGGTTGGACCATTTAGTTTGAGAATAAAATCTGTCGAGAGTAGGGAAAGATCTGTCACGAGTAGAGTAAGATCTGTCACGACCCGTTAGGTTAGGTTAGGATTGGTTGGACCATTTAGTTTGAGAATATAATCTGTTGAGAATAGGGAAAGATCTGTCACGAGTAGAGTAAGATCTGGCACGACCCGTTAGGTTAGGTTAGGATTGGTTGGACCATTTAGTTTGAGAATATAATCTGTTGAGAGTAGGGAAAGATCTGTCACGAGTAGAGTAACATCTGTCACGAAAGGTTAGGTTAGGTTACGTTAGGGTAGGTTTGGTTACGTTAGGTTAAGTTAGGTTACATTAGGGTAGGTTTGGTTAGGTTAGCTAAAGGCTACACAACACATGTTCGCATAACATTCCGAGACACGAAGCCTTAAACATTCAGAAGGTTTACCATAAATGCAATTGGATCAACAAATAAAAGTAGCTCAGCATCGAGGCCGAAGGCCTTCCCCTGGCTAGTAATTTTATTTTTAATTATTTTTTTTGGCAATTTTGTACCGCTGCTGCGTTGCCGGTCACAGGTTTCTCGATTTCGGGAAATGAGGCCTGCTAGTAGCACCGTAACGCATGGGGCCTAGATGCGGGCGGAGCGGGGCGGGGCGGGGTGGGGAGGGGCGAGGCGGCGACCAGCAGCGGACAGTGGTCGTCGCGGACACGGCCGGACCATGGCAGGTGGCTTCGGACAGGTCCTGTCTTCCACACCATATATAGCGAGCCGAGCCAAACCGAGCGAAATCACTTATGCCATTTTCTTACGGCAGCTTCCAGCCAATGGCGTGCATTTACACGGCGCATTCACACGGATGCATTCTTCTCACGGCGCAGTCAGTGCATTCCACTGTGAACTCTCCCGGAGCGTCCGCAGATTGCATTATCCTAGCCACGCCCCCTTATTCCTTTTTCACGGCGGCGCTCTTTCTGCCCCGAAATGTTCGCGTATAAACTCGGACCACATGCGAGTGCCGCACAGTGGGCCAGACGACCGTCGGAGGCGGTCAAAATCCCGGACGCGTTTTGAGCTCCAAAATCGCTAAATGGGACTCGAACTGAACGTGTGACCCCATCAATGGATTTCTCGTTTGGAGCGAGCAATCCTTTGTTGGGGTCACACGTTCGTTTCCAGTCCCATTTATTACCGAGTCTGCAGCTCGAAACGCGTCCGGGATTTCGACCGCCTCCGCCAGTCATCTGGCCCACTGTGTGCCGTGTGCGCATGGTGTCTCAACGAGGAGGTCGAATGAGTCACTGGTCGCTGCGTGCGGTGCGCCGTGCCGGCTGTGCGCCGGGTCAGGACGACGTTTCGGCTTTCCTTTCCTCCCTCATTATAACCCCACCCCCCTTCCTCTTTTTTTCCTCCGCCGTGTATTGGGATCCGATTGGAATACCAAACCGGGCACCGCCTTCCTTCTTAGTTCCGGGCGACAGCGCGAAAATGCTCACCAGTCGACTCTGTTTGTTTATTGGACTGCGCGGGCAGACGCACAGAGAGAGAGGGGCAGGAGGGGTGAGGAAGAAATTGTTGGGTGATTGAAGTTGGGCCGTTTTGACGATGGCAACATTATTAGGACGAGCCGTTTAAGTATTCCTAACTGCGGTTTGCTCTGCCCCGCCCGCCGTGCCCTGCCTGGCCCTGCCCTGCACGGGTGGTCCGCCCAGGTCCGCCTGCTCCTGCCCCTCCCCCTCCCTCTCTTTCTCCCCTCCCCCCTCTCTCCTTTCCCGCTGGCCACTCTTCTTTGTTTTCTCGGCCGCCTTTATTGTGCATGTCTCTATTACCGTCTAATGGTCAGGCCGAGGCCGGCATCGGACCATTGGGCCCGTGGCACAGTGGGCCAGAAGACTGGAGGAGGTCCAAATCCCGGACGGGTTTTGAGCTCCAGCGTCGCTAAATGGGACTCGAACTGAACGTGTAACCCCACCAATGGATGCGTCATTTGGAGCGAGCAATCCATTGGTGGGGTCACACGGACGGTTTGAGTCATGTTTACCGACTCTAGAGCTGAAACCGCGTCTGGAGTTTTGTCCGCCAGCGCCAGTCCTCTGGCCCACTGTGCGCGGGCCTTTGCATCGGACCCGCGGCACTGGCAGGCGGACACCGTTTACGCGCTTCTCGTTTTGGCCGCGCGTTGCGTCGTCACGCGTTGCTTGAAACCGATAAATGCGTACCTAATTTCGGCACATTGATTCGGAACGGGTCAAAGCCGCGTGCATCGCGGAAATACGCGCTTCCGTCGATACGGCGGCGACCGTCCCGAACCGTGTCCTGTGTGCTTTTCGGTCCACTCGCCGTCCGAAGGATCCGAAGGGACTCACCGGCGGTGACTCACGGGGACGCTGGTAACGAGCAGCGGGGCGGGGCGGGGCGGGGCGCGCGCGGCCGGGCAAGAACCACAACACGACGCCCAAACGGAAAATCGCCCAAAATCAGGTCCAAGCAGCACGAAAAAGGAAGAGCACCTCACTGCAGCAGCGAGCCGGTACGCGTGGGGGGCCCACGACCCTTACCCCCCCGGAGGCCCCGCGCCCCGCCACGCCCCGCCACGCCCCGCCGCTCCGGTGGGGCCCCCCAGCGCCCCGCGGCGGCCCGGTCAGTGCTTCGCTTGCCCGCTCGCTCCGGGTCACTTTGGCTTCGGCCGGAGAGGCGGCGAGGCGTCCGGTCGGCTGGCTCGCTCGGTGCGGGATGCCGTCGGCTCGCCGTCTGCTTGCGTCCCGTCGCGTAGTGGGCCAGTAAACCGACGCAGGTGGCGAAAAATTGGAGACGCGTTTCGAGCTCCAGTGTCGCTCAATGGGACTCGAAACGAACGCTCGACCCCACAAATGGATTCCTCCACGGAAAAAAATAATTTGTTGTACCAACAAATATGTATGTTGGTTTTGGGATAGCAAAGAAAAAGTTGTTAGGTGTACTTTTAATTTGTTGTCAGAACGAAAACTTTGCTCTCTCAACAAATAATTCGTAAGGTATACAAACATTTGAATATTTTTATTTTGACGATATTTAGTCCCTCTGACGATGTTGTTCGTTGTGAGAGCAAAGTGTTCGTTTTGACAACAAACTCATAGTAAACCTCACAACTTTTTCTTTGCTGTCCCAAAATCAACATACATATTTGTTCGATATTTGTTGGTACAACAAATTCTTTTTTTTTTTTTTTCGTGTCGTTCAGAGCGAGCAATTTCATTGGTGGGTTCACACTTTCGGTTTGAGTTCCATCTTATGACTCTGTAGCTCGAGACGCGTCCGGGAATTTGAACGCCTCCACCGATCTTCTTGGCCCAGGCACGAGCCCTGGCCTCGTCCGACGAGAGCCTGCCGAGCGGCGACCTGTTGCAAGCAGCGCGCCACTGTCGGATGGGCTGCCTACCTGCCCGGCGGCCTGGAACGGCGGCCTGGACAGTCCCCCCCGCTGGGTGGTCCGCGTCCCCGTCCCCCTTCACAGTGCCGGACTGACCCACCAAAAAAGAAAGAAAATACAGAACTTCCTCGAAATCGACGGCCGATTTGATCCAAGCGGGCGCAGCCTGCCCCGCTTCTGCCGTGGAGTTTTCCCCCCACGCACCGATTCCGAACGTTGCTGGTGTGGCTCTCTGTCTCTCTCGGACTCACGCGGCTTTTGTTAGGGGTGCACTGCACAGTAGTCCAGAAGATCGGCGCAGGCGGCCAAAATTCTAGACGAGTTTTCGGCTGCAGAGTCGCTAAATGGGAACGCGAACCGATCGTGTGACCCCATCAACGGATTGCTCTCCAAATAAAGAATCGATTGGTGGGTCACATGTTTGGTTCGAGTCCCAATTAGCGACTCTAGAGCTCTAAGCGCGTTAAGAGTATCTGGCCGTCTGCACCGGTCTTCTAGACCACTCCGGGGTGCGAGAGAAGGCCATATGTCTTTTCGTCTACTCGTCTATTCGGCCAAAGCAAACTGAAAAGGGAGCGGGGCAATCACGGTACCGCGAACTGCCGCGCGGCGCCACCATCGCCCTGCCTGCCCTGCCCACTGTAAACAAGGGCATTAAACACAATCAATAACTCTTACCGCATCAAAGACCGCCTGCCGTAAACGCGCCGCACTGCGCCGCACTGCGCGCCGGACGGAGTATCGGCGAAACGCGGCGCAACGCCATCACCGCACAGTGAGTGAGACGACCGGCGCAGGCGGTCAAAACGCTAGACGCGTTTTGAGCTCAACAGTCGCTAAATGGGTCTCGAACCAAACGTGTGATTCCACCTATGGATTCCTCGTTCGGAGAGCAATGCATTGGTGGGTTCACACGCACACCTTCGGTATGAGTTCCAGTGACTTTGGAGCTCAGAGCCCGTCCGGGATTTTAACCGCCAGCGCGGGTCTTCTGGCCCACTGTGTACTGGCCACACGTAAGCGTGTCTTCGATGCCCTGCCTAACCAACTCGAGAAACGCCGTCATTTTGAAGTAATTTCCACTACCTATGGTAAAAAATTACGACAAAAATTGAGTCATTTCCTCACTCCACCGTTGTCCGATCATTTTGTGACCTCACTTTGTGAACGGTCAAACAGGGCCTCCAGTGCGGGTGTAGTTCCTCACGCCGCTGGTTGCTCGCAGTGACACTATTTCATGATATTTTGCTTTGTCCGTAAGCAATGCCTCCATGGATGCGTGATGTTCGTAGCAGAAACTTTTTAGTCCTCCAGTCAGAGCGCCTCTTGAACAGCTGTAGCGCTTTGAGAAGACTTGGCTGTGACCTGATGACAACGTCAAAGCTGATTTTCTCGCGCGAGAAACTTATCATGAATGGACATCAGCATACGATTAAATCCTTTTTATATTGTTTTGTCTAAGTTATAAAGTGACGACAATGTTTCATTATTTCTTTCTTTTTTTTTTTAAGAGGAGTGAGTTGCTGTTGTTGATGTGGAAGGCTCGAGTGAATCGGCCAGCCAACCAACCTAACCTAACCCAAGGGTAAATCACTCCAGCCAAATTTGTCCACCAAATAGACCAAAATTTTAAAAATTTACTGAAATTTATTAAAATTGATCGAAATTCTTCTCAAGATTCTGTAGCCTTTCCCCTAAATTCATCTTAGTTCAACCGAAATTCATTTATTTGTACACCGAAATTCACAGTCATTACCCCAGGGTACATTTGAAATTTTTGGTGAATTTTGGTGTACAAATTTGGCTGGATTTTCTCCCTCTTGACTAGTGATGGCGGTATTTTATTGGTCAGTATTTATCGGTATTACATGGTTTTTAACCCGGTATTAAACCGGGATGATTTCTGAATTACTTGGCATTTAACGGTTTTATACTGGTGTGTTTCAGTATTTTATTCGGTTTAAAACCCATTAAAAATACCAAAATATATAATACCGGTATTTTACCATCCCCACTCTTGACCTATCCTAGCACAACATAACCTAACCCAACCTGCCCTCCCTGTTGCAGTGAAGCCCCCCGAGGTGTGGGGCCTGCGGGACGTGACGGCGCGGACGCGGCGGAGGCTGCGGCTCGTCTGCCGGACGACGGGAACCCCGCCGCCCGCCGTGCAGTGGTTCAAGGACGGCGTCAGGGTGGCGGCGTCGGGACGCGTGCGCCTGCTGCACAGCAAGTGAGTACACTGTCCTCGTCAAAGTGGGCCGACGAAACAAAACGAAGGCGGGGGACGGGACACAGTGGGCCAGAAGATCGGCGCAGGCGGCCAAAACCGAGGGGGCAACCACTCAGTATGTTAGGGGACACAAGATTTCTTAAGGGAAGAGATTTCGTCGGATTTCGCAGGATTTCGACCGATTTTACACACTAAATGTTATGTACAATTTTGTACGAGACATCACAGTTTTTTGCGCAGATGAACTTTTCGTACAATTTTCGTACGAAAATCTGCACAAATTTCCCTACTTTTATACAAAATCTCGTACAAAATTGTACGAAAAGTTCATCTGCACAAAAAACTGTGACGTCTCGTACAAAATTTGTACAAAAACATTTAGTGTGTACGCCCAAAATTTGCTTGTGTTTTGCCGGGTTTGGGGGAAGATTTCCGATTTCCAGAGATTTCTGGCGCTCAAGGGGACACATAATTTCTTGAGTGGTTGCCCCCTCGGCCAAAACTTTACATTGAAAAAAAAAAATGGCTCAATACATTTTACTGAACGCGTTCAGTGGGGCTCATTTCAATTGAATGTACTTCTCACGTTTGAGCTCCAGCGTCGTTAAAGCCTGGATCCGTACATGTGACTTCACCAATGGACTCCTTGTTCGGAGAGCAATCCATCGGTGGGGTCATACGTTCGGTTCGAGTCTAATTCAGTGACTCGGGAGCTCTAAACTCGTAAAAACCCCTCCGGGATTTCGACCGCTTCCTCCGGTCTTCTGGCCCACTGTGCGAGAATCCGAGCCGGGCCAGGTGGCGTCCGCGCCGCGCACAAACCGACCGAGCCACCGAGTACCGTGCCACGCTGCTGCGCAACAACGGACATGGGCGGTGTGCTGGAGCAGCTAGATCTAGTGCGTGCACTAGAGGCAGGTGCTCAACGCAGACTTAAAAATGTTGAGCTTCACGCGAGTCACAGCGCCAGTCAGCTTCCATTTGCTTTCGCGGGTATCATACTGTAGGAGCTGTGTAAGCTGTGCCCGGCTGTGCCGCCCCGCCCCTCTCTCTCTCCCTCCGCTTACCTACATACCGCCTCACGCACAGGTGCGCGACCACCCCCGCACCGGGCGGCCCCCTCCCCCTCCCCTCGGTGCCCCGGCGGCTGCCCCGGTCGGCGGGTTCGGCCCGAAATATTCCCTGGGCCAGCCTTGGCCGGCCGGTTGGGTGCGGGGCGTGGCGGGGCGTGGCGGGGCGTGGCGGGGCGTGGCGGGGCGTCGTGGGGCGTGGCGGGGCGTGGCGGGGCGTGGCGGGGCGTGGCGGGGCGTGGCGGGGCGTGGCGGGGCGTGGCGGGGCGTCGTGGGGCGAGGCGGGGCGTGGCGGGGCGTGGCGGGGCGTGGCGGGGCGTCTTGGGGCGTCGTGGGGCGAGGTGGGGCGTGGCGGGGCGTCGTGGGGCGAGGCGGGGCGTGGCGGGGCGTGGCGGGGCGTGGCGGGGCGTCGTGGGGCGAGGCGGGGCGTGGCGGGGCGTGGTGATGCTGCGCGAGGACCAACCGCCGCCCGTTTCAACTTTCTTCTGCTTTTGCCCCAAAAGATCACTTTATTTATCTTCCTGTTAAATACTTATAATTTCAAGTTTTATGAAAACCCATTTTAATGAGATTCTTACTCTTCCGAGTAGTCTCCCCAGTGAAGAAGATCGCGCACGTACACGGTGGCATCCATTTTACCAGATATTTTTGTTTATCTGTGTCACGGTCTGTGAATTTCAGATACTATACTCTGCAATAAATACATTTTCCAATACATTTTCCTTTTCTGCCAAGTCCTCCTTTGACGTGGGTGGTAACAACGCGTGCGCCGCTTCCTCGTGCGGCCTGCGCGTGTGTTTGTGCGTGCGCGCGTGTGTCTGTGTGCACCCGCGTCTGTGTATGTTGGTGTGTACGCGTGTCTGTGCTGCGCTGGCTCCTAGGCGCCGCCGTGCAGGGGCACTACGATGTACACGGCGGTCAACTGGTCTGCGTTTCGCACATCACACCCTCCCCTCCCGTTTGCCTCAACATCTCCCCCTCCATTCCCCATCGCCTCCACATCTCCCCCCTCCCCTCCCCTCAATTTATACGTCTTGGCCAAATAAACTTGAGCGTCCGCAAATGAAGGGGCCGCCCCAGGCCACGATGCCCCAGGCCACGATGCCCCAGGCCACGCCGCGCACAGTGGGCCAGAAGACGGGCGCAGGCAGCAAAAACTCTCGACGCGTTTTGAGCCCCAGAGTCACTGAACATGACTCAAACTGAACGTGTGACCCCGCCAACGGATTCCTCTTTCGGAGAGCAACCCATCGGTGGAGTCACACGTTCGGTTCGAGTCCTATTTGGCGACTCTGGAGCTCAAAACGCGTGTAGAGTTTTTTGCCGCCTGCGCCGTCTTCTGGCCCACTATGCACCGCGCCAGGCCACGCCGCGCTCGCTCTGACCCGCAGGCCGCAACACTAACCCGCGAAACATCGGCGCCGCGCTGCCGCCCCGGATTGTGCTTACCGGACCTGCTCGAGGCGATCCCCGCCGCGCTGCCGCCCCGGGTTGCGCTCAGGCCAAGGCCAGGAGTACACTTAATGCTTATGGACCATTGTGTCTATAGCTGTGGCCATATTTGTGCATAGGGGAGTTATGCACAAATTTGTGTTTAGGTACAATTAGGTACAATTTTATAAATACTTAAGAACAATACAACAATATTTTCCATAATTTACCATTGCTTACATATGCACAGAAGTGGATATAGTTGACAATTGAAGTACATAAACATTTAGTGTAGGGAGGGTACACGTGGTAGGCCACCATTGTACCGGGGTCACACCAAGCCTAGGGTCATTGTACCGGGGGCCCTCTGTACATTGGTCCCCAGGCCACGTGGCATCGTGTAGCTCGGAGTACTATATGTCCTTGGCTACGTGTACTCTAGGTACTTTGGGCCTAGGATGCGAACCCTAGGTACATTGGGCCTAGGATGCGAACCCTAGGTACATTGGTCCTCGGCCGGATGTGCCCCGGGCACTGTGGTCCAAGGCAACGTGTACTCAGGGTATGGTCCTACCCTACGACAGGTTTACCGTCAACGGGGGTAACTTGGGACCGAGGGGGTAAACACTTCAAAAAATCGTGTACAGACTACTTGGTATTACGCTGTATTACGGTGGTATTACCCGTGTATTACGGCATCAAAACGCTAAATTTTTCCACATTTGACCCTAAAATGGTATTACAAATACGTGTATTACGCGTAATACACGGCCTTTTTTGTACAGGGCATTACGAAAGTGTTTACCCCCTCGCTTGGGACACTTTTTCGCGTTTTTTGAACGCCAGAGATACGATTATCGACCGAGGCTATTATATCCTACCGATCCTTTCCTCATTACTTCATGCTTGTCTGGTTCATTTGCCTCGAGTATGTCGCTTATAAATTGCTTCGAAAGAGTGTCCCAAGTTACCCCATGAACGGGGGTAACTTGGGACCCCGTGTAAAAAATTATAGCGCGAATTCATCTCGATTTCGTCTCTTTCAGAAGACGACAAAGAGACGAAATGCGGCTGGAATGACGACGAAATAGAGACGAGTGAGGGACGAAATAGTGGCGACATAGGGACGAAACGCCCGTCTCTGTGTCGTCCCTATCACGTCGTGGATTCGTCTCATTTTCGTCCCCGTTTCGTCTCTCATGTGCCTTCTGGGACGACAAGATGGAGACGGATAAGAGACGAAAGGGAGACGAAAACGAAATGAAGGCGGTGAAAAACGAAACTAGGCGTGAGTCGCTGTCGATCCTCCGACATCTCTGTTCGGGAGCACGGACGGAACCACTTGGCCAGAGCGATTCGGTAGAATATAAGAAGCGGCGTTTGTGCTTTGATGTAAATTTTAAACTTTGGCATTAACCTCGATTTTCAGGCATGAAGTAGCTGTTTTGAGATTGAGATAACAGTTTAGGCTTGACATCTGGACTGCTTCCAAGTAACGTCCGCAGTAAGTAGATGTCAGCGGCGGATGAAACGCCGAACATAAAACCCGACTTGGTTATCGGAAAGTTGTTATCCTGATGCCGCATTCACTTCTCAGTCGAACACATACGGATACCGCTCCACCGAATCGCTCTGGCCAAGTGGTTCCGTCCGTGCTCCCGAACAGAGATGTCGGAGGATCGACAGCGACTCACGCTTAGTTTCGTTTTTCACCGCCTCCATTTCGTTTTCGTCTCCCTTTCGTCTCTTATCCGTCTCCATCTCGTCGTCCCAGAAGGCACATGAGAGACGAAACGGGGACGAAAATGAGACGAATCCACGACGTGATAGGGACGACACAGAGACGGGCGTTTCGTCCCTATGTCGCCACTATTTCGTCCCTCACTCGTCTCTATTTCGTCGTCATTCCAGCCGCATTTCGTCTCTTTGTCGTCTTCTGAAAGAGACGAAATCGAGATGAATTCGCGCTATAATTTTTTACACGGGACAGCAGGGAAACACCGACATTCCTATGCATCTACTGAGATTTATGGATTTATGGTGAAAACAAATTGTAGTGACAATGTCTAGACCAAGAATTCGGGCCTAGAAGTTGTAATGTGATTTTAATTGGGACTGTGAATGCGAATATTCTTACATTCTGGTATTTTCAAGGCATTTTATGCAAAGTGAAAAATTTGGATCAGCAGAAGGGAAAACCGCATAGAAAGGCATCTCTTTACATCACCGGCAACATCCCATGGACAGGTGATTCCAGAAGCCGGGTCGGATAGCACCAAGGAGCCTAGGAGCGCAGGGAACATAGTGGAATGACTGTCCTAAGTTACCCCGTATATCTACGATTTTTGATTAATTTAAGTCTGGGCCGAAGATGGTGAGACTGAAGTCAACACTTTTTTGCGTCCGTTATAGTGGATGTATGGCCCAACTACCCGGAGAGACTTGTCGGCCACATCTGCATTACACTCCTTGTACCAGGGTCAACATGTCAGTGTTCGACATAAATTGTCAGAAACCCTATTTCCTTCCTTGCTGTTTTCTTCATACTTACTGTGATGGTATGCACCTTCTCCATTTTTTGCGTTTGCACCCTAAAGCCTCTCAAACAAAACCCTGTCGCGGGATTGACGCTACGAGCCCCCACCGCGAGATGGCAGCACCAAAAATGCTGTCAGGGGAGACTGTCCCAAGTTAGCCCCGGTGTCCCGACACTGCAAGAAAAAAACCACAACGAAAGTACACAAATTACTGGCAAATTTTTTATCAGGAATTTACTGTACTTTCAAAGTACAACAATTGTTGTACAATTGCTGTACAAAGTACAATGGAACCGGCATGACGAGTACTGTGCAGTCCAGGCCTCGTTGTGGTTCGTACAATTCTCGTTGTACTTTCTACAATCCCTGTTGTACTGTTATTGTACAGTTTTTGTTGTACTTTTGTTGTACTATCCACACTTTTTCTTGCAGTGGAGGTGAGTTACCCACCCCCATTGACGGTACCCTGGATACCCTGTGGCCGCGGGGAGCAGCCCACAGTGGGCCAGTGGAGGCGGCCAAAACTCTAAGCGTTGTGAGTTCATTGTTGGGTAACACGTATTTCGGTTCGAGTCCCATTGAGCTACTCTGAAGCTCGAAACGCGTCTCAAGTTTTAGCCGCCTGCGTCGTTCCTCTGGCCCACTGTGGGGCGGGGAGCCCCTGCCGTTCCTCTGGCCCACTGTGGGGCGGGGAGCCCCTGCCGTTCCCCGTTCCCCTGGCCCACTGTGGGGCGGGGAGCCCCCTGCCGTTCGGCAGTCCCGGCCGCATGCCCGTTCAGCGGGACTGCCTACGCTGGGAGCGCGCAGGCGCTCGGCGCTTCCAGTGTGCGTGTTTTTCCCGGTTTCCCAGCTGTGGACACTTGCCGCATAGCCGCCGCGCCGCGTACTGCCGCAAGGCCGTTGCGTGCGAGCAGCCGCTGCGCTGCCTCGTCCGTTTCCAAGTGATAACTGCGCGCGCTGCCGCAAGGCCGTTGCGTGCGAGCAGCCGCTGCGCTGCCTCGTCCGTTTCCAAGTGATAACTGCGCGCGCTGCCGCAAGGCCGTTGCGTGCGAGCAGCCGCTGCGCTGCCTCGTCCGTTTCCAAGTGATAACTGCGCGCGCTGCCGCAAGGCCGTTGCGTGCGAGCAGCCGCTGCGCTGCCTCGTCCGTTTGCAAGTGATAACTGCGCGCGCTGCCGCAAGGCCGTTGCGTGCGAGCAGCCGCTGCGCTGCCTCGTCCGTTTCCAAGTGATAACTGCGCGCGCTGCCGCAAGGCCGTTGCGTGCGAGCAGCCGCTGCGCTGCCTCGTCCGTTTGCAAGTGATAACTGCGCGCGCTGCCGCAAGGCCGTTGCGTGCGAGCAGCCGCTGCGCTGCCTCGTCCGTTTCCAAGTGATAACTGCGCGCGCTGCCGCAAGGCCGTTGCGTGCGAGCAGCCGCTGCGCTGCCTCGTCCGTTTCCAAGTGATAACTGCGCGCGCTGCCGCAAGGCCGTTGCGTGCGAGCAGCCGCTGCGCTGCCTCGTCCGTTTCCAAGTGATAACTGCGCGCGCTGCCGCAAGGCCGTTGCGTGCGAGCAGCCGCTGCGCTGCCTCGTCCGTTTCCAAGTGATAACTGCGCGCGCTTCCCGTGGCTCTGACGTCCGCCGATCTCCGCTGAATCCCTCTGAGTCACCCAGCCCTTCCCCCGCCTTGCACAGTGGGCGAGAAAACCGTTGGAGACGGGCTTTGAGCACACTAAATGTTTTTGTACAAATTTTGTACGAGACGTCACAGTTTTTTGTGCAGATGAACTTTTCGTACAATTTTGTACGAGATTTTGTATAAAAATAGGGAAATTTGTGCAGATTTTCGTACGAAAATTGTACGAAAAGTTCATCTGCGCAAAAAACTGTGATGTCTCGTACAAAACTGTACATAAAATTTAGTGTGAGCTCCCGAGTGGCTAAATGGGACTCTAACCGAACGTGTGACCCCACCGATGGCTTCCTCGTTCGGAGAGTATAATCCGTAGGTGGGGGAGGGGTCACACGTTACCATTTAGTCACTCTGGAGTTCAAAGAGCGTCTCCAACGGTCCTCTGCCCTGCCTACTGTGCGCCCCGAGCCCGACTCACCCTAACACAACTTTTGGTCCCCTTTCCAGGAAGAAGTCCGCGCTGGTGATCGCCAAGGTGCGGCCCTCGGACGGCGGGCGGTACGAGTGCAAGGTGACGTCTGTGATGGGCCGCTCCGACAGTGCGGCCGCCGCCGTCAGCGTGCAGGCGGACACGCGGCAGGACAACGGTAAGTCTGCCAAGAAGGGAAACGTTACTCGCATTCCTTTTGCACCCGCACTCGTGTAAATTTTGTCAGAATGTCAGAAACTTGTCTGAAATCCTAATTGAAATTCACGGACCACCGAAAGCTGAAAACTAACATTCTGCAGAACCCAGGCTATCAATATCAGAATAAGTTACAGTAACTTAGCCTCCAGAGGTGCGCGACTTTGATGAGGATTTTAGACACGCTTCTGACATTCTGACAAAATTTACTCGAGTGCGCGAAATGCACTCTTTAAGTTTTATGGTGGGGATTATCCACATTATGGTGAAAATTCTCTTTATTATGGCGGTGCAGCTGCAGCCGACTTAAAAACTTACCATGAAAATTCATTCTACCTGGAAGATATTTTGTCGAATTTCCACTGTATTATGTAGAAAATCTCCACCATACGTTGGTGCAGCCTTTCACCGTTAGACAATTAAAGTGTGCCATCTTATTTAAACGAATAATTCTGTTTGTTTTGTGCGTGGTCCGTCTAACCTGGACTAGTTTGTGCCCGCTTGCTGATTTTCGAACAAAGTTGTTCGAAATTTGGCGCGAATTGGTGCGATTCTGCGTACTTATTTGTATGTAAAATTCCTCATGCACGCACCAAATCGCCCAAATATATTCACTGTTCATTCATTGTAAATATGTGTTATCATTCTTCCTTAAACATGAATTTCTATCGTTTGAAAAACCCATTTTTGTGAACCGCTGCGTTTTGTTTGTGTCGTTTCCATGTTTGATAAAGTGTTTTCCCATTTAATATTTTTATTTTGTTAAAAAAAGGCGTTGTCTTTAAAAACCCGTTGCTTTCTGTTTATGCGGCCTTTCCCTTTTACTTTATTCTTAACTTTCGCTCTCACTTCAACCTGTTACATTGTTGCGCGGAAAGCGCGGGAAGACAAACAAAGTGTTCTGCCAAGGTTTCCTTTCCCCGGGGGTTGGCGGGGTGTCTGCTGCTGCTTTGGATGCTCTGCCCCCGCCGCCGCCACAAAGAAAAAAAAAGAAGCAACAAACAATGTAACGACAGCCAAACCCCTTTTGCTGTTGCAGCCACTACACTTTGGCCGCTGGTCGGTGGACGCTGCCCCTTCGACGCCTACTGTCTCAACGGAGGCACCTGCACCTACTACGACACGGTCGCAGAACTAGTCTGCCAGTACGTTACTACTCTCAAAATTTGGCTTGTCCTGAAACCGCTTTGAAAATCAAATGGTGGTACATCTCACTTTCTACACTGTTATTCAACGGATTTGACGTCTTATTCGAATGTGAATTTTGTAACGTTTGTTTGAATATGACGTCACATTCGTTTGAATGTTGACCCTCGTTCAAACGAATATGACACTCCCTAATTTAATGTGACATCGTATTCGAACGAACGTGACAATATTCACATTCTAACGAATAACGTTGAATAACTTTGTAAGCAGGAATGAGACATAACTGTTTCATCGAAAAAAGGTTATTCTAAAATATATCACCGAAAAAGAGTGATGTATCACCATGAAACGGTGATATTTTTTCCAGAAAACAAACACTGAGAATAAAAGAGTCTTGATCAATATCCAATTCTGGGCGAGATATACCCAAAATTTGGGTGAGAATCATTTCATCACAATAATTTAGGTGAGGAAGCTTTGCTCACCTAAATTTGGGTGACAAAGGATATACCAGCTCTCTATTTAGCTATATAGGATTATCACCCAAACCCTCCTCACCCAATTTGGGCAATTAAATGATTCTCACCCAAATTTGAGTGATAAAGGATACCTCGCCCAAAATATGAGTCCTGATTATGCCTCCTTCATTCTCAGTGAAGGCCAGTCTCCACTGATATCGGACCTTTTTTAGGTGATACATTGGAGTATCGCCGCGCCCTTTTTCGGTGATACATTTATGTACGACCTTTTTTTTCGTTGATATTTTTTTATCGCCGAAAATTGGAAAGATTTAAACTGTGTGCTTGTGAGGCACACACCTTAGAAATGCGTGCCTGACGGAAACTATGCACTCTATGGGTATACTCGGCAAAAACAGTTCCTGGTTTTCCCATGTAGCTTCTAGTAACTACATAAGCTGTTGCGAGGGAGTTCCTGGTATAACCAGGAAACGCTTTTGCCGCGTAGGACCCTGCAGTCTCGGTCAGCAGACACGCTGATCTAAAGTTTGTGCCTGACAACACACAGTTTAAAATTTGTGCTTGCAGGCGTTTTCAGAGCAATCATGATTGGTCGGTCGTTAAAAAAAAGTGAAGGAAAAGTTTTCCTCGTTTACTGAGACGGTGTTTGTTGCAGGTGCGCGGAAGGCTACAAAGGGCTGCGCTGCGAGAACAAGGACGTGATTAACCGCGGCAGCCTGTATCGGCACCAGTCATACTTCTGTAAACTAGGCATTTCGAATTCCTACTACTGTTAGAGCCGCATGTTGCTGTCTGCGCCTCGCCCACAGTGTGGGCCCCACACCAAAGATTAGGTTTATGCTGGCCAGGCCTGCTTAACCGCAACGATGCTGGCTACCCTGCTTAAATACTTATTTATTCAATTCGTAATATGTTCCATTTTGTTTTATATGTTGTACAAAATTAGGCCTTTCCAACTTTTATAAATATTGTTATTATCATTTGTATTATAATATTAATGATAATTATTGTTTTTATTTGTGATCTCTTTCGGGTAGTGATGATTTCTTGAACGACGCCTAGTTCGTTGTGGGTTCTATGTTTATCGCTCAGTCATCCATAGAGTTTTCAACTGCTTCAACCTTCAATAACTTTAATGTGATAATAATGCCCTACTTTCAGCCGAGTCAGCGTTCCTATGTACAAGTGTGTAATCTTAATGAAACACTATATTTTGTTAAAGTATTTAGACATAAGTAGTCAAAGTTTAGAATGATTCCATGTTTATGTAAATCGCCTGTTAAAAGGTCGACGTGGCCGTTGCAACTTCTGCCGTAAATTTCAAGTCAGTATTTTCTGCTTCTGCAGTAGTGGGTTCATTTCGTTGAATTGGTTTGATGCACTCTGTATCACATTTCATAGCGGAATCAGGCGCGATTTTGGTTCTAAGAGAAACCGTGGTTGAAATTTCGTACTCTGACTGAGGTGGGATTTTTTTTCTTTGTTAAATGAAACGCCATGGAACTCACGATGAAAGAAAACAGACAGCACTTAAGAGCGCCATAACAGCATGTTTATTATTGTTACACTGAGAGAAAATAAGACTTACTATGTGGAACGGAAACTTGGGGTGACTTGGAGCGCCCTGCGTGCCGCGTTGGTGCCTCGGTGCCCTGGTGGCGACAGCACAGTGGCATGTCGGCATGGTGCGAGACTTGTTCTTGATGACTGTCGGGTGGGACGGGAGGGGAGGGGCGGGGGGCTGGGTCTTTGAAAAATAAAAACGCTAACCTCGAATGAAAAATGAATGTGAAAGCAATGTTAAAGTTGTTGTCGAATGTGATGTTTGTAAATAGAAAGATGTGAGTGAGAAGAATGTGCATTTACCAAAATAAATCAGGTACAAACTATCCTGCAAACGATACGTCTATTTTTGCTGGCCACCTGCTCCGCCATTCCTAACCCTGCCGACGGGCACTTCACTTGGATCCCCCATCCCTAAGACAAATTTCTAATCGTCGGCTCGAGTAACGCCCGACTGTTTTTGGAGCCCTTAAAATGTTACGGACCGCTGCGGCGCCATTTTCCTGCAACTCACGGGCAGACTTGCAGTGGAGGCTGCCAGTGCCAGAGGCTCGCAATCAATCAAGGGAAGGGCACTTCCTGGTGCTGACGAGGCGGATCGGGGCTCACCTACACCACCGCACACAGGGCCAGAAGACTGGCGCAGGCGGCCACAACTCGAGACGCGTTTTGAGCTCCAGAGTCGCTAAACAGGACTCGAACCGAACGTGTGACCCCACCAATGGATTCCTCGTTCAGAAAGCAATCAATTGTTGGGGTCACAGTTCGGTGCGAGTCCAGTTTCGCCACTCTGGAGCTCAAAACGGGTCTGGAGTTTTTGCCGCCTGCGCCGGCCTGCTGGCCCACTGTGCAGCGGGCCGAACAGGGCCGGGAAAGGCAAAGGGATGATGGCAGTCGGGACCAGACGCCACCCACGCAAGGGCTGACCTCATGCTATCGCTCTGTCTCCCTCGCACTCAGTGCCCTGGTGCCCGCGGGCTGCGAGAGGGACAGACCGTCCGAGCACTGGTCGGCAGGCGCCGCCCACGCCAGGGCTGCTCGGCGGCAGCATGCATTTCCTGTCTTCCCTGTACGCCATCCTAATTTCTCATACCGAGATTCTAGCGCGTGTGCTAGCCTCGTCCCGATCGCTGCGGGTCGAATAATCCTCTCACGTTCCGTCGCCATTGTAATGTTTTGTTTTTATTATTGGTGATGGTGACGGGGTTGGGGGGACCTTATCCATGCATGGGAAAGTGCTCGCGTGACCTCCTATTACAGTTATCTTCACCCTCTGCATCATGTTTTCTTCCCTCTGGAGTTGAACCATTGCGATGCGGTCGCAATTTGTATTCCGCTCTATGTGGGCTTTGAACCCAAAGCTCAACGCTTCCAGCGAGAGCTGAGTTTCGTCTTTCCTTCACGTCTTTTAACAAGATCTCGCCCTTACCATGAGTGACAACAATATAAAGTACCTCCTGGAACTGTTGAAGCGTCCAGGAAATAACTCTTGTGCGGATTGTGGCAGTAAGAGTAAGTGTATTGACTTTGACTTTCTTAGACGCAGACGAATTTTGAGGTTCTGTTTACTTCTGTCATTTTATCCTAAAAACAACCTTTGTCAGTGTTTTTTAACCTCTTTCCCGTCTAAATTTGATTAACTTCGAGGTAGGACTGGGGAAATAATCTTATGTTTGTTATCTGATTATCTGGAATGTTATGAGGTTAGGGTTTCGAAGTTCATCTTGTCAGCATTATGATAGATTGTCTTTAAAGTTCTGCTGTTTATTCGTCTCTCAGTAGTTGTTGAAACTTATCTTCTTTATTCTACACATATGATAGTCTAAGTTTTGTTCTGTTGCAGATCCGGAATATGCCTCTTATAACATTGGCATATTTGTGTGCGCACGTTGTGCAAACATCCATCGTTGTATGGGTGCCCACATTTCCAAAGTGAAGCATTTGACTGTTGATCGTTGGGAGGATAGTCAAGTTCAACGTATGAAAGATGTTGGAAATTTGGCAGCAAAAATGAAATATGAAGAAAGAGTCCCCCTTTGCTACCGAATTCCAGATGAAAATGAGAACCAGTTAGTTTCCTTTCCTCTTATTGTTGCTTCTTTTATTTTTTTACTTCGATGACTGGTTCTTCACATATATCTGGATTTTCTCAGGGTTTTACTAGAGCAGTGGATATTTTCTAAGTACCATCGTGAAGAATTTATGCATCCTGAACGCCAGTCATATAGCTCAGGATATATGGAAGGCTTTCTCATGAAAAGAGGTAAAGAAGATAGCAAATACTTGCCCAGAAAATTTGTTCTCAGAGAAGGTGACGATACTCTTAAATATTACATAAAGGAGGTATGTATTATGATTTTGCCATTGCTAGAGGTCCTCAGTATTTCTGTAATTTTTTTCCATACTCATCTTATTGTTATTAATTGCAGACAAAAGAACCCAAAGCCATTTTAAGGATATCAGAGCTGAATGTAGCATTTGCCCCTAAGAAGATTGGTAACTCAAACTCCTTGCAAATCACATTTCTGAAGGATGGCTCTACAAGACATATATATGTTTACCATGACGATCCTGAGACTGTTGTGAATTGGTACATGGCTATTCGCAGTGCGAAGTTCAACCGACTCCATGTAGCATACCCATCTGCTAATGAATCAGAGGTAAGTAAAGTGAAAGAAAATTTTCAAATACTGTTTATGTCTGGAAGTAAGCCCCATTCATAATTGGTGTTGGGGAATTAAATCACACTTAAACGGTTAATCAGTGCTTTGATTTTTGTGATTACACATTGTCTTCAATACTATGAACAGATTCAGTCACATTTTGACATCTCATATCATGATTCATATCAAAGCTTCTGTTAACTGTTTTCAGAAGATAAAAACTGGGTGTAGCATAATTTCAAAGATATGCACATTTCTATTTTTCAAAATTCTCATCTTATAAAATAGTTCAAACAAATTGATTTTCATTGAGTTTTTTCTGTATTAATAGCTTGTAAAGAGGTTAACTCAAGACTTTGCAAGAGAAGGTTGGCTATGGAAGACAGGACCACGCAACAGTGATGGCTACAAAAAACGATGGTTTACCCTTGACAATAGAAAACTTATGTACCATGATGAGCCATTAGTGAGTGTGTTTCATTAATTATATTTTATGTTAGTGGTCCAGTCATTATCATGAATGGTTGTTGTATGTAAATAACTGTCTGAACAACCATTTCAAATTTTCAGGATGCATACCCCAAGGGAGAAATATTTTTGGGCAACATGATGGAAGGTTACGGTATAAGGGTTGGTGTTTCCCCAAAGTCAAAAGACCAAGGATATTCATTTACCCTGCGCACACCAGATAGATCATTTCATTTGTCAGCTGAAACTGAAGAGGAAAGAGATGAATGGATTCAAGTCATAGATCAAGTTCTTGAAAGGCCTCTAACGCCACAGGATAATGCCAGTGTGTATTCTCTCACTTTAAAAATTGTCAACCCTTTACACCCTGTTGACCTTTCCACTGTATAACTAACTATGCTTCTTTGCTTTCAGTTGCTGCTCGCCTGGTGCGGAAACGAAATGCTAACAGTAGTATCAATATCTTTTCTGCAAGATAAAAAGATGCTTTCACTTTTACACATGTCCAACCAAATAAGAAGTTAGCTCCAATTAGTAATACTATATTCTTATTCGTAATTATTTTGCATTCAAAAATGAAAAGAAAAAAAATCAGTTTTCTCTGTGTTGCCAAATCATGCTTGCTCCTCTCTTCCTTAACTTTCATAATTTACTGTTGTACTACTGAAGTCTTGGGTTTAGAGCATTCCCTGCGATAGGTCTCTGCCCCTTTCTGGTTACTATTTTCTGTATTAATCAAATGTTATAATGGACATGGCATATCATTTGGAGACAAAAAGCAATTTGCTTAAAGGTCAGTGTCTGTTGTTGGAGATGGAGGCAAGCAATATTATGGTTGTGTAAATTAATATTAGGTTCCCTTGATCAAACTTAACCACTTCTTAACTGTTGGTTAGTGTTTATTATTTATAGTAACTTGCTTTTAAAGCAGCCTTTAAAATTGCATTTAATGTGATACATTTATGTGATGAAATGTCTCTTTTGTGCCGAAAATTGTTGAAAATCAGGTAGATTCCCTGATTTTGGATCATCTGGCAAAATGTACATGTTTTTTCTTTTTTGTGAAGTACGTGACAGTCTGCATTGTGCTTTTGTCACTTTTTTAAAGTTCCTCTGTAGTTATAACAACTACTTTTTAACGTTTGGATAGTAAATGTTACTCGTTGTTTGGCATATTCTTATTTTAGGGTACACTACAAAATGTACCAAAACTTTTCAGGTCAATGTTTTGTACAGCAAGACGAAAAGGTGCATACCTACCATTTTCAGTTTGGTCCGTAAAAATTAAAGTCCCTTGATAGGTAAACAATTTCATTTGAGCGTTTTTAGTGCTCATGCCTATGATCGCTACTGTTATTTTACATATTGATGAAACATTCAAATCCTGTATGGAAATGCTTCTTATCCTAAGTATTTTTAAAGTTTCAATTTATTTTTTATGCTCCATGCATATTTTTTTGAGCTTTGTTTTGTAACTCTTGTTGATTCCATGCTGTAAAGTCTTGTCAAACCTGTTTATCAAACTTCCTAATGTTTTTTTATTTTTTGTGATGTTGTCAGCTTGCCCCTTCAGTCTGACTTTTGGAAAGAAGCTTGACATGATTCCTTAAGTCCTTCAGGGGTAGGCAGCAGACCGAGGTAGATGTTCTTTATTTATTGAACCTACTTGATTGCTGTTTACCTCCCTTTCAAACCAAAAAATGATAAAGACATCAGAATTGATTCATTTTTAACAGATTTAATATTTCTTGGGAAGGTTTCAAAGGTACTTATTGAGCAAGTCGCACAAGTTTAATAATGGTTCCTCAAGCTTCTTTCCAGTGTCATCAGACTAAAATTCAACCACCCATGGTGACTCCTATTCTGTTGCTGACATCAAATTTATTATGCTTTGTGCATCAATGATTGGCTCACTCTGAAATTTTGGTATCAGCATATCCTGTTAGAATGGTGATCCTGATGATTACTCATTTAAAAATAACGTAATCTACGGTAATTTGTAATTGTTGAGTGAATAATCATTGTTATTACTCTTTTAAAGTAGCATATGAAATTTGGCATTTTAAATCTTGTTAAAATGAATTTCCTTTGATGTCTTGACATCAAATTTTATGATAAGCGCTTTTATTTAATTTATTAAGTTTGTGAGTGAGATTTTTTCCCCCAGTATTTATCAGGATTTTTGTTGTTGTTTTGATTTGTTTTTGTATCAATGTACTGTATCTAATTCAATTGAATGATATTGTTGAGTTCAAATGTGATGCGATGGTAAATGCTTTGCAGCATTTATTTCTGGCTCTCATTCAGGTATGGCATTTGTTTCATTTGTGTCCCGGCAGATTTCTTTGGTATAATCCAAGACCCATGATGTTGTTGTGTTTCAATTTAACTCTCCTCGGTACCTCAGTACCTGCCACCTCTTTCCCTCCTATTGTTTGGTTTCACTATGTCATATTTGTGCATTTTTCTTGTAAATGAAAATGAGGGTCCAGATTTAGCTATACATACGTAAGCAGCAGTTGAGCTGTTGTTGACATTGATGATTTGTTTTGATTTTGTTTGTAAGAAATGAAATTATACTAACCTCTTTAACCATTTAATGATTACATACCAGCCCATATTTGTCATAAAGGCTTCTCAAATGATGTATTTAAAGTATTTTACCTTATGTGGAAAAAGCATATTTTTTTCATGGCAGGAGAAGGGATTTAAGCACTTTAAAGTTGGTTTGATTTCATTGTTTGCCTCATATATCACAGAGTGTTGTATATTCTTGCCATTATTCCAAAATTGAATTGAAACCTGAAAATCCACTTTCTTGCCATCACTGTGGTACCAGTATGATTTTCAGTTTACCATGCCTGTGGTAGATATTATTGTAAGAGTAAATAAAGGATGTATTGATTCACTTTTGGCAGCTTGCACACTCGCGAAATCCTGTGTCCACTTCAGCGCCTGAAATCCGTTGAAATGCGACGTCTTCCCCCTCAAAGCTATTGAAATGTGGATGCTAAAATCACGAAATCTCTGCGTCTCAGATATCTTGTGCGCGCACACTAAATGCTTATGGACTGTTATACACATAACTATTCCCATATTTGTGCATACGTACGTCACGTACAAATTTGTACTTAAATTAGGTACTATTTCAACAATACTTAAGCATAACATGAACATATTGTAAATAATTAATGTATGACATTGTACATAGCCTCTTTATGCTCAAATATGGCCGCAGTTATGGACAATGAAAGTACTTGAACATATAGTTTGAATGCGTTTCAGTGTGCGTGTTTACGTGAGAGAGTGAAAAAAGGGGAGGGGGGAATGAGCTGGCGTGTCGGTGCGCCGAGCGTACATGGGCCTGCCCCGCCCGGAGCGCAGCAGTGCTTTCTTTCGACAGCGACAGGATGAGAACCGTATAAAGACAGCCAAAAACACGACCGGAACCGCATTAGGAAGGCCATAATGAGGCGGGCCAAGAGATGCACGCGTGCAGCGAGTTGCTTCATAGAGGCGGTTTCGCGCTCTGTCTCGTTCGCACTCGCAGAGGCACAGTGGGCCGGAAGAGTGGTGGAGGCGGTCCGAATTCCGGACACGTTTTGAGCTCCAGAGTCGCTGAATGGGACTCGAACCGAACATGTGACCCCACCGATAGATTGCTCTCCGAATGGGGGATTGGTGGGGTCAAACGTTTGATTCGAGACCAATTTAGCGACTCTGGAGATCAAAACGTATCCGGAACTATGGCCGCCTTCACGGTCTTCTGACCCACTGTGCGGCCCGTGTAGGTGCGAAAGAGAGGGGCGAAAATGGTTCTCGGAAAGGACGCGGCCCGGACGGACATGCTGCGGACGGAGCGTGCGTCACTCGGCTAATTGCCCACGCTGCAGAATCACCAAATCAGAATTAAGACGGAATCAAGAATCCGAGATCGCCAGCAATCAAGGTAAGGCACTGTGGGCCAGAAGACGGTGCAGGCGGCCAAAACGGTACACGCGTTTTGCGCTCCAAAGTCGCTAAACAGGTCTCGAACCGAGCGCGTGACTCCACCACTCCACCGATGGGAATCTTTTCGAACGAGGAGTCCATTGGCGGGATCTCACCCTCTGAACACCTTATAAATTATTTTGGGCTTTACAAACAAAAGTAGCTTGTTATAACATAGTATTTTGAGCAAACGTAAGCTTACAAAGAAAATACAATTAATATAAATAATTTAATATAACATAAATAAATTAAATATAACAAACTAAATAGTTTGTACGTTACATATGCTCAAAATACTTCGTAAGGTTTTAAGCGTGCACGTTCGGTATGGTCCCATGTAGCGACTCTAGAGCTCAAAACGGGTCTAGAGTTTTGGCCGCTGGTTGTGTTCTGGTCCACGTCGCGAGGAAGGACGGCTGGAAAGGGAACGGGGTCCGACGAGGGCGGCCGATTGCTTTCGGTGGTGGCGGTGCGTTGCCGCGGTTCCCTTTCACAGCCGCCGTGACGCAGGAGACTAGTCGCAGCAGCGCTTCTTCGCTCTGTCTCACTCGTCCCCACAAGGCACACGCCCCATGCATGCGAGAGAGAGCGACGATAGCACAGCTGTCGGCAGCTGGAGCTCGTTTGACGTCAGTCCGCGGTGAGCGGCGATACTCGCCGCGCTGGCCGCAGTGCCGGGGTATCGCCGCCGCGGTCGCCGCGTGGTTCCGTGCCGCGAGGATGCTGTGCTACCAGATGCCGGGAGCCACTTGCGTGTGAAAGCAGTGCGAGGACCGTCTGCCAGGCCGCGCCAATGTTTCGACGGACATCGATGTTATTCAACGTATGTGATGCGTGAGAGTGTGAATTTTGTCACGTTCGTTTGAATATTGTGTCACATTTGTTTGAATGTTGATCCACGTTCAATGTCTGACGCCCCAACACGGCCGCTTAATGTTCATATAAACGTTACAAAATTTTTACTCTAAGGAATATGCCGTCATCCTAGTTGAATAACATTGACCTCCAGCTGGGGCAGTCTTTGGGGAAAAAAAGAAAAACGCCCCTGTTTTAGGTAACAACACTCTGCAATAAATGTATTGGGAATTAACACTGGTATCTCAGAAAAAAAAGTTGCCGGATGTTCCTTTTTAAATTTACAAAGGAATTTTAACCTGTCAAAGGTTCCTTTTTAAAATTCACGAAAAATCTTCGCAATTAACGAAGAATCTTCGTGATCTTACAAAGATTTCTTCAGCAACACTTTTTCGAGGGAACTACGCTGTTATTCAACGAATGAGACGTCATATTCGTTAGAATGTGAATTTTGTCACGTTCGTTTAAATATGATGTCACATTCGTTTGAATGTTGATCCACGTTCAAACGAATGTGAGATCCTAATTAAACGGCCGTGTCACGTTTAAATGAATGTGCGACATCATATTTAAACGAACATTGTAATGAATATAACGTCACATTCGTTGAATAGCAGTGTGCCTTCTTCATTAATGCCGGTGATTTGCATTTACAGCGCACATGCGTTGTTTCATCCGATGGGTTCAGCAGCCGCCCCCGCCGGCTCCCATCGCCAATTGGGTGCGGTGCGGCCTAGTGCCCCGGCCACCGAGCAGAAATACCCCCGTTGAACGGACGATCTGTCATGCTGTGCAGTGCAAGTATGGCAGTTACCGGGCCCGAAATGGCAGACGACCAGTTGTGGTCTAGCCTCGCAAGTTCAAGTCGTGGTCTGTAGCGCCTGTGAAGTAGGCCAGCGACCTGGCCTGCGAGACACCGATGAAGAGATGGTGGCCTACCTTGCCCCTGTGGAGACAGTAGGGGTAAGGTAGGCCACCATTTCTACACCAATGCGTTGCAGGCTGGGTCGGTGGTCTACCTCACAGGCGCTGAGGGGTGCACCGACGGCGATTGGCTGAACCCTACACTGTTACTCCACTTGCGATGCAGACCGCTCTTTCAGCGCAATACAAATGTCATCGCTCATTCCTGTGATGATAATTGCAAAAGGTATGATGAGCTGCATGTCTCCCGGAATTTCGCAATGATCATTGCAAACAACTGTAATGATTGCAGATTTTGTGTTGTTATCGTCGCAGTTTTATGCAATAATCCTGTTTTTGATTGCAGTAATATGCGATGATCATTGCAGAATTTTGTGGTACAAAAGTCATGGCATCTGAGGAGTGTAGTCCACTTGACCTACCAATTTCTTGACTAATATAATATATAATAACGCGTTCCGCTCCGCTGCAGGCGGCGGCCGTCAACGCGTTTTCCTATTTATTTTCTGAACGGACACTCTTTTCAAAGAAAGATTGCCAGTGTGTGGCTACCTTGTCCCAAAGCTCAGAGAAGCAGAATTTAACGGGCCGCGGCACAGTGCGGCAGCGGAGCGCGACAGGCCAAGACTCTCATAGCGCGGCGGGCTGGCAGCGCACAGTGGGCCAGAAGACTGGCGCAGGCGGCCAAAACTCTAGACGCGTTTTGAGCTACAAAGTCGCGAAGGGACTAGAACCGCACGTGTGACCCCACCAATGGATTGCTCTCCGAACGAGGAATCCATTGGCGGGGTCGCACGTTCGACATGGTCCCATTCCGCTACTCTGGAGCTCAAAACGTTTCTAGAGTTTTGGCCGGCCGTGCCGTCTTCTGGCCCACTGTGCAGCGCTACCTGCCGTGTTTCTGTTCGTTAGCGGAGTAATGTGGAAACTTAAGTCGCTCATTAGAGAGGAGACTCCATCCACACTTGCACGGGTCGCCGGGTACCTAGTCGTACTCACCCACCGGAGAGGGTACGGCAAGGCGGGGTGGGGGCGGGTTATCCGCGGAACATGATTGCCGCGCCAAGAACACCGAGGTGCCTCGCCTTTCGCCGGAGCAGGCGAATCTCACCTGAGAATGGGGTGACCCTGAGTCTTACACGGTCCGCAGGCCTGGGGGATGTGTTGGGGCCCCTAAAAGGTAACCACCACCCGCCTTTTCTGGCCCAGCCGGCCGGGCGATTTCAAAGGCTCGTTTCGCCGCGCCGCCGCCTCCCCCGCACCCCTGTGAGGCGACTCACGAGGAAAAAGCAGACAGAACGACGAGAGGAACACCTGAAATCAGCCTGTTCAAGGGTGTCAAGGGACGACCGTGGCCACCCCTCGGACCTTAAATGCCATCACGAGGTCGCCCCACACAGTCAAAACCTTGCAAACTATTTTAGGCCTTAGAAAGAAGATAATTTGTGACCACAAAGTATACATATATAGCATACATATACATATATAGCCATACATATACATATATAGCCATACATATACATAGCTATACATATACATAGCTATACATATACATATATAGCCATACATATATATCATACATAAGCTTACATAGAAAATACTTCGTATTAGGATACTCCAAAGGCTCGGAAGAAGAGGAACAAAAACGGAAGTCAGAAATGAGAGTTTCTAGGAGAAATTTGCGCGGCGGATGAGCTTTAGACCCCATCCCGCACACGCTCAAAACCTTACGAAGTAATTTAAGCATTTATAACACAAACTAATTTACTTCGTTATACGAAGAAATAGTTCGTAAATTACGAAGTGTTTTCTTTGTAAGTTTATGTACGATCAAAATATTTTGTTATAACAAGCTACTTCTCTTTGTAAGGCCTGAAATAGTTTGTTAGGTTTTCTCAGTGCAGCGTGTATTTCTCATAGAGACTGTCATTTCTGACTCCCGTTTTTGTTCCTCTTCTTCCGGGCCAGAGCTCCTTACGAGTACCCTGATTCTTCGTAATTTATAAACAAATTCTTCGTATAACAAATGACCATACTTCGTAAGGTTTAAAGCGTGCTCGCAACGACTCCTCACGCAGCGAAGCAGCTGTCTTGTCTTTAGATTGAGAGGTATCGAATAGAGTGCGGCGGGAACGACTTTGCTAAAGCCTTAGTACTCAAATGCATACGAAATTCCTTTGTCCAATATTTGAACGTGGTCTTGCACAATTCTGTGCGCGCGTGCTTTTCGGACACGAAAAGTTTCGAATGTTCAAACTTGTATAAAGCAACGTACAAAAGTTGTAAAAATAAATTTCTTGTGCTGGATGGAGTAGTGCATGCACTATTATCATGTGATCCCATGAGGAGAAAACTTGAATAATCAAATCTGTAATGTTATCTTTGATTAAATTTATTTGTTTAAAAGGAAAAGAATGTCCCGAGGAGGCATCACGGCGTTCGCTCCGCTGCGCGCGCGCCGCTCCTTGCCCCAATTAATCTTTAATTAACTTTTAAGACGCGGCTAAAGCGGGATGCGCTGCGGTTTGACTGCGCACGCGTCCCGTGACATCGCGAGGCTAACCGTGCTTGTTGCTCGTCTCGTTGCAGTGCTCTGTCGCTGCGCGTGTTCATTCACTGACAATGTATTTCGTGCCGTTTCAAGGACATGAATAAAATGTCACGCTTAAAAAGGGCCTGAGAGAAAAGTCATGTCAAAAATCGACCTAACTTTTGTTGGCGTGTCTTTTCTGTCATGCCGGGTTTTGACATGACTTTTCCTATAAAACGAAGTACATAAGCACCAATCCACATGGTATATCCACGGCGGATAAAGGCGCAACTTGGTGTCATGACATATGTTGGCCGCCAGACATACTCTGCAAACTCAAGTGTGTACATAGTACACTCTTATTAGAGCATGCTTCCAAGCACGCTCTTATTTACAGCATACTTGCTAGGTACACGCTAAATAAGAGTGTGCCTGGCATGTACACGCTAAATAAGAGTGTGCCTGCAAGTACACGCTAAAATACACTCGATTAGTCCTATCTTAAAGCATGGGTCAGTTTAAGTGTACTTGCAGGTACACTCTTATTTAGCGTGTACATGCCAGGCACACTCTTATTTAGCGTGTACCTAGCAAGTATGCTGTAAATAAGAGTGTGCTTGGAAGCATGCTCTAATAAGAGTGTACTATGTACACACTTGAGTTTGCAGAGTATTCAATATTCAATGCCAAGTGTCGCTGCCCCTGTGACCATTGTTATTGCATTGAGAAGCTTCAGTATGTCCATCAACACGAAGCAAAATATGCTCGTTTGGTCTGCACTGCATAAATATTATAGATCAAGGAAACCTCTTGCTGGCCTGGCAAACAAAGTAGCTCCATATGTGCTAACGACTTTTGTCTGCTAACTTATCAGTACGCAGCAAGCTATTTTTCTATCCGTGGGTCTTGAATGGGTTCTGAAAATTACACTTGGAAATTCTGCAAAGGGGCATGACTGCAGCAGATTCCTGACGCCTAGTGATCGACCGTTCAATTGGTTGTTCTGCATGGGTGTTTTTCATAGATCCCATTTACTGCTTGATTACCATGATGATGTGACTCGCGATCAAGATAACGGTTTGAATGAAAGTCAAATCACGATTGGAGCTAATAGATAAGCTGTCAATTGACGGCGAAAGTGGAATACAGGACTCACTCGTGTAAATATTGTCGGAACGTCAGAAAACATGTCCGAAATCCTGCTCTAAATTCGCTCACCTCTGAAGCTGAAAACTTATTCTTTCATTCTGCAGAACTCAGGTCATCAATATTAGAATAAGTTTTCAAAATCTTAGCTTTCAGAGGTGCGCGAATTTTGATCAGGATATTAGACATGTCTTTGACATCCTGGCAAAATTTACACGAGTGCTAAGTGCTATGCTAAGTTCGAATCTGCGCTTGAGCGTGCACGCAGGCACGAAGGCATTGTAAAATATACGAACACGTGCTTCGTATCATAAAGCAAACTTCTGCTCAATACGAAGCATTTCTTCATTATGCGAAGCAATTCCAGAATGCCTTCATTTTCTTCACAGTTAGGAAGCAGATTCTTCGTAGACTTTTTTGAGTGCATACTGCGTACACACTTCGATTTAGGTAGCTTGAGCTGACCGGACCAAATCACCGTCTAAACTGTTCACGTTATGTACATTCTTGCTCTTGCTCCGTTTAAAAAGGACCAAATTGTCTCTTCCTCCCATCAAAGGTGAAAGGCCTCTTTCACCAGGTGAAGTCGCTTGGGGACACGTTCTGCTCATTCGTTAGCGAGCGACGTCGCGCCTGCCCTTAGCGTAACCTGGCGGGGTGGCGTGCCTGAGCCGCGAGACCTGTGCCTCTTCACGTCGTCGTCCCACTCCGATGACGTGCGGGGCCGCATTGTCTGCATTCAACCAAGTGGCGAAGAGATTCGCGTGCCAGCAGCACCTAGCCGTCGCGTGCCGATCCCCCTCTCCCCTCCTCCTCCCCCTGTCCGACCGCACCCTCGACGCCAGCCCCGTCAAAACAGGTGCTATCTGTTTGACTCCCTATCGCGAGTAATTCAACAACGGCCTTTTCAAATGTTTCACGTGGAAAACACGTGAAGTGCCATGCAAATGTTAAGTCAACCGGGGAGAGGGGGCCTGCTTGGCGAAGAGGCTGGCAAGGCAAAGCAAAGTTCCGAAGAAAAAGGACTTGTTAATTCATGTTCACGTGGCCCGCAGTAGCCTCCGTTTCATGGGAAGTAAAGTCTTATTACGCAACGGCCGCCCGCCGCACAGTGGGCCAGAAGACAGGCGCAGGCGGCCATAACTCGAGGACGCGTTTTGAGCTCCATAGTTGCTAAACAGGACTAAAACCGAACCTGTGACCCCACCAATGAATCATCGTACGAAGAGCAATCCAAGGGTCACAAGTTCGGTTTGACACCCATTTAGCGTCTCTAGAGGTCGAAACGCGTCCACAGTTTTGACCGCCCCCAGCGCCGCAGAGTCTCGTGGCACCCTGTGTGGAAAAGATAATCCCGTGGCCATCTAGTGCGCCGCACCGTGTAGGCAGCCCTCGACACGCACACACACAGACACCCCTCGACACGCACACACACAGACACCCCTCGACACGCACACACACAGACACCCCTCGACACGCACACACACAGACACCCCTCGACACGCACACACACAGACACCCCTCGACACGCACACACACAGGCACCCCTCGACACGCACACACACAGACAACCCTCGACACGCACACACACAAACACCCAACCACGACAACTTGCCGCGTCCCCTCCTCCCGCTTCTCGCTTGCCATTCCCATCCTTCACTGAATGAGCTGTCATGTTCTAATCGAGAGTTTGAAACGAGGGCCTGGTCACCGTGTATGCCGCCTTGCAGTGTGTGTGTGTGTGTGTGTGTGTGTGTGTGTGTGTGTGTGTGTGTGTGTGTGTGTGCGCGGGTGTGTGGGGGGGGGATTCGTTTGTGTGTACGAGTGAAAGGGAGGGGAGCATAGGTGCATGAAGGGAAGCCCACGACAACAGACCTCAGTCATTCTCTCCCTCCGGCAAAGTCGTATGCAAATCAGGGCCTGTCACAGGCAGATTATTTAGCGGGCGGGAATGTCAAAAAACAATCAGGCGTGGCGCTAGGCTCACAAAAACGAGAGCAACTGGCGGCAAAATACCCGCAAAGAACATGCAGCGCCATATCTCATCTCGTCATCGTCATTCCAAAAATGTGCCTCAAACACTGGTTGCTTAATTCAAGGAATTGTACACAGTTTTTTCGGGGGCATGCATTTAATGTGACGTCATGTCGAGGATGTTTACAATGGTGCTCTGCAGACACGGGTCCAACACAGAATTCGTTAATTTGCGTTGTTCATGTTCTTTTTCAAGGACTGGACTCTTTTTCCCTTATATCTCGCTGCGGGCGGAACCCTCTCTCGGAAACGCTGCTTTGCAATCTCGCGCCAAAATACGACTCTCTCCTTTAGGTTATGCTGACGGCATTTTTAAATACCGGAATCTCGTTAAGGAAATCGCTGCAGGCGGGAAACACTCACTGGGAATGTACTTGGGTGTTGCTTTCAACCGCACCACTAATCCCATTCCCAAGTAGAAACGAACCACACGCACGCGAGCCCAGAGCTTATCAGTGTGTGCCCGCTGCCCTGCCGTCTGCATCACAAGGTGGCGTTGCAAGCCGGTGTACTGCAAATACAACTTGAACTGCCGTCGTTGAGCCAAAGCAAAGGTCGGGGGAGGAAATTTCATTTCGTTGCGCATCTCAAGGGGCCAGGCCAGCTTGGGAAGGAAACATAACCAATTCTTTCAATTTGAAAGAAAGGATGCTGCTCGGAGTGTACGGTCACACAGTGGGCCAGAAGACCGGCGCAAGCGGCCTAAACTCTAGACGCGTTTGAAGCTTGAGAGTCGCTAAAAGGGACTCAAACTGAACGTGTGATCCCACTAATGGATTGCTCTCCCAACGAGGAATCCATTGGACGGGTCATACGTTCGCTTCGAGTCCTGTTCAGTGACTTTTGAGCTCTAAACGCGTCCAGAGTTTAGGCCGCCTGCGCCGACTGTCGGTCGCCCAAGACTCAGCACTACAAATTACATGGAGAGACATCGCGCCAAAATATGGCGAGACATAAAGTCTCGCCAAGTTTCGGTCAGACCTGAATGACTCGCCAAATTTTGGTCAATGGCGAGACTTTCTTGCCTGACCTCTGTAAAGGCGCTAGTTAGCGTCTTGCGGGTGGGCGGGCTCCTTTCGTGGACCTCTGTCATGCGGCGCACCGTAACAAGCTCCTTGACAGTGGTCAGACAAAAAGTGTCGCCAATTCGTTGCGAGACATTCTTGTCTGACCAAAATTTGGCGAGACTTTCAGGTCTGACCGAAACTTGGCGAGACTTCATGTCTCACCTGTAGAGTGGCGAGAAGTCTGACCTATTTGTAGTAGTGTGTCTTCGTTCTCTCTCGCGTTAATAGTCGCGCAGAGGAAAAGGCACGCCCTGTTTTCCTCGTCATTATTTTCGCGGTTCCTTTGGCAAGCAGATTGCTTTTATTTCCCTGGCCCACGCGACATGGTGCGGCGGCGCGCCCGAAAAAGACAACCCCTCGGCCCAGGTGATGTTTCAGCCCTTGAAGAGCCGTGCGCCGCGTTGATGAGCTGCTCGACGTTTCAGCCGCGGTTTGAGATGATCACCCACACGCTGCCGTTTAGTGTGCTCAGTACACTCCCGTCAGCGTGTACTTACACTCCAATGAGCGTGTGCTCATGAGTATACTCCCACGAGAGTGTACTCAGATGAGTACACACCGACAGCTGCATATACGGCCAGGCCAGGCGTGATCAGATGTCTATTCATCTGAGCACACTCTCGTTGGAGTGTGCTTGTGATTACACGCTAAACGGAGTGTACTAGTACACTGTTGAGTTTGCAGAGCAGACTCGTGCACAATTATGAGCATACTAACATTTATATTTGTTTTATAAAGCATATTATCAGTTGCGTCTTGACAAATCTGTCAAGCTTCAACGAAATTCTTTTAATGTGCACAAACGTTAATGAATATTGATAAAATGTCCATCGAAGGATGAGAGTGTGAGCCAACTTCTGACCCTATTGCTCTGCCTTCTAGGCTAGAGCTCACTGCATACCTCCACTACACTGGTAGAAAAAAAGTACGGAACATGTCTGGTCAACAATTTTCCTGGACCGTCCGTACTTGCCAAGTACGGAACTTTCTGTACCTTTTTCCGTTCCCGTTTCATGAGCTTATATGGAACAGGTACGGACGTTCCGTACTTTCGTACCATATTCTTCTGTACATTTTCCGTACAGAAGTACAGAAAGTATGACGTTGTATGGGTCCACGTTCCCACATACCTCCACTACGGCTTCACGTTCTCAGCTCTACGTTCCCACATACCTGTACTGTGGCTCCACGTTCCTAAATAACTCATCTATGGCTGCACGTTCCCACATACCTCCACTGCTATACGTTCCCACGTACCTAGATGGCTCTACGTTTCCATTTACAGTACCTCCACTATGGCTCCGCCTTCCCACATACCTATCCACTATGGCTTTATGATGCCAAATTGGTGCCAAATACCTCCACTTTGGCTCCACGTTCCCACGTACCTCCACTATGGCTCCACGTTCCCATTTCATCACTCACACACACACACAGAGCGGTTAGATAGCAGAGGCGCCACGGCACCGTGTCTGGCAGATAAAGCTCGCGGCCACCGTGTGCGTGTTTTGGCGTGTGTGTGTGTGTGTGTGTGTCGCGCGACGGGGAGGGACGCGGCGTGGCGCGGCTTTACTGAGTGGGACAAGTTCAAGGACTGGCGGTCCACCACACACAACATGGGTGCTTCATTGTGTTTTTATGCCTGAGAATGTCGCTGAATGGGTGGGGGTCGAATTGGGATTCCTGGGGTGCATGACCCCACGGCCTCTGACTGCCCTAGCCGTGACCCGGAGGGAGGAGGCGGGGGTCGCGACAGACCTCCACCTCCCCCCCCCCCTCCGCCAGACAGATGGGAGGAGTAAAAGCCTAAAGGGTGACCCCGCCTTGCCCAATACGCGGCGGACATCGTGAAACCTCAGACACAGACCCTTTTCTTTCTCTGTGCGTGGAAGGCAGGAAGGGAGCGGAAGAGAGGTCGTTGCCTTGCGCAAGTTTGGTCGTTCGTTACACTCCCAATTTCCTACTGAGAAATGCCGTGCTGTGATAATACTAAGCTGATTCTCAGTAGTCTACGATATATATGCGTCATAATACAGAGAAATTTGTTTGTAATACGAACATAAGTTACTGAGAATCATTCACCGTAGGTTTACCTTCGCTGTGCTGTCATAATACTAAGCTTTTGGTTTGTATTACGAAAAAAAGCTCAGTATAGGATCTTGAGAGTGTACGTAACGCACGGGTATCAAATCCTTGGTGACACAACTACAAGCGTTGGTACAATTTTAAAACGTGGTTTCCTACAATTTAGCGCATGCGTGCTTTCTTGTGTACAAGCTTGCACGGAATATCGAACGTATTCGTCCGAAAAGCCCGAAATAAGTTTCGCATGCACATAATTGTACAAACACATTTTACTGTGTACTGTACGGAAAGGAGAGAGAAACCTGAAGGTATTGACGTCTGCCGAGTTACGTAACGCGCGGGGCAAAGGGTATCTATCAAACCCAGCACCTCGTGCTGAAGGTTTGAGGTGTACAGCGTTGCGCATACCAGGCAGTGTAACGACGGTCATGTCCTTGCGGTTCATAGGGTTTGACACGCAACGCCCTATAGGGAGTTGGTGGTTTCGCGATGTTGATCAGTTGGTGTCGCGGTGGACCTTCATTTTTCTTCAAGGGGCTCTGTTTGATTTTGTTTGAGTTTTGAGACAACGGACTGATACGTTAGACTGTCCCTTATTTTTTTTTTTCAAATTGAACCGAAACAAAAGTTTCTGGTGCCAAATTGTTCCATTTGGTGAGAAAACACCTCTGCCAAAGTTTGGTGGTGCTACGATGTAGCATGGCCGAGCCTGAGGGGCCTTTCTAGAATCGGCTGATTTCAAAATTTGAAACGTCATTTTGTTGGCCACGGGACGCAAATTTCAAGCGTTTTGGCGCATCTTGAACTGTTATGGCCGAAACGGCGCTCTGAACGCGTGTCGCAACCGCGCGTAAGGCCGATTTTGACACATCCACGACGCTTTCGGGCTGCACCAAGCCGCCCCGAAAGGCAGTAGATCGCTGCGCCGCTGTCAACTCCTTTCTAAAACAATTATCTGACTTATCTCTGAAAATTGCGCCGTGGTTAATGGGATACACCGAAGAAAAATGACGAAATATGCCCTAAAAGTGTCAGATTTAGGCATTTTAGCATTTTTCGCGTGTTTTGGTGTAAAATTCGGTCTTTACCATGTCTACAATGAAATCCATACAACAAATCACTATGCAATGAGTCAAACACATGTTTCTGGGACGGGTTGATAGCGAAGCCCAGAAGTAAGCTCTCATCGTTGGCGAATACGTTGGCGTGAGGCCCAACTGCTTGCGAGCAGATGTGCGATCGCTGAATATCAAGTGCTACATCCCTAGCCTCACTGTCTGGGATCGCGTGAGACCGGACAAGGCAAGACATGACCAAAAGATACGTGGTCGTGGCGTGGGACACATGGCACATTCGGCCCCGTCTTGGCCCTTGCTCGCACAGCACTCAGTGGGCCAGAGGACCGGCGCCAGCCGCCAAAACTCTAGACGCGTTTTGAGCTCCAGAGTCACTTAACGGAACTCGAACCAAACGTAATGACCTGCCAATAAATTTGCTCTCCGAACGATGAATCGATTGGTAGAACCACACGTTCGGCTCGAGTTACGTTCAGCGACTCTGAAGCTGAAAACAGGTCTAGAGTTTTGGCGGCGGCGCCGGTCTTCTAGCCCACTGTGCCACGACCCTCTCTTATTATCATCTCCGCTTTTCTGGATATTCTTTATTAACTTCGTTGTTTCTTTGCCGAGCTCTGGCCTCTCATCGGAGTTGAGGGCGCCCAGAAAAATCGACATAAGTTTCAAGCATGTCGGTTCAGTTCACCACATCATACTCAACATAACTAGGCATTGCTCACTCCTGCCGAAACTCGAAAAAAAACGTCGTTGTCGTGGGCTTAACTTTTTGTCGATGACTAACTTTCGGTTGTCACGATCGACCTTCGATTACCACGATCAGGTTTAGTTAGTTACCATAATCAGAAAAGTGGTCACCCTGGCCGGATTTCATCAGCCGACTCATGCACGATCGCTGCGACCAACCTTTTGTTTTTTCGTGAACGCAAGCGCTTCTACATGCATTATGCCAGGGGTGCACTCTATTCCGAGCAGTGTGCACTGTGGTGAAAAACTGCGGAAAAGTCAGTTAATTTTTTTGCCAGGATTCTCCATGCCCTCAACCCAGTATTTCCTGTAGCCTCTCTACAATATTCACTGTGCAACTCACAGTCTTCTCCGCATGCCCGTCGCAGACCATTGAGGTGCACGGAGGAAGACGACTGGAAGTCGTACAGAGAATATTGTGAAGAGGCTACTTGGGTTTAGGGTACGGAGAATGAGCAAAAAAGGTTTACAGAATTCTATGTAACTTTATGCCACAGTGCATGACTGATCAGAACGAACTCCACGCAACCTTCACGCACAAAGCTGAGTTTGTGTGAAGTTACTACTACTACTACTACTACTACAGACTAAATTTTATGTATAATTTTATACGAGATATCACAGTTATTGGTGCAAATGAACTTTTCGTACAATTTTCGCACGAAAAACTGCACAGGATTTCTCTATTTTTGTACAAAATTGCGTACAAATTTGTACGGAAGGTTCATCTGCACAATTAACTGTGATGTCTCGTTCAAAATTTGTACAAGCACATTTAGTGGTGTACTACATCGCGTCGTCAACATAATTATCGCTTAGTGAACTATCCCAAGGTACCACTCCGCGCACTCCGTAACCACTAACACTACACGGTTCACTGGTAAAACTAAGGCGTAGTACATATTACGCCTTTCGTAACGCGTACAGTCTATGCTCTTCTTGAAGCGTACAACAGCTCATGCGCTCCTTTCATCCTTCAAAATACTTGAGGGCATTGCTTTGAAGCGTAGTTGAACGCTGAAGTCTTAAAAGTAAAGTCTTCCTTCAAGCGTAGTTCCATGCGTAAACGAAGCGTAGAACTACGCCCCAGTGTTGCCAATCGACTATTTATTGCCCTTTAAATTTTTCTGGGTGCGGAGTCCACTTGCTATCTGGGCAGCCTAAAGGATTAAAATACCTCAAGATAAGACACGATGGGTACCATCGTGCCGCGGCAGGACTCTAGTGGTTTCGAGAGGCCTGCTTTATCGCTCGAACGGCAAATGGTGCCGAGGAGCAAGGTCAGCCCTTGGCGACGCAGTATACTGTACGCCTCAGTGATTATCGAGCGACCTGTTGCCCGCCTTGCAGTGTGTCACCCATCTCGTCAAGTCTCCCGCCCGGCGTGCTGTAGCGCCGCGCAACGCTCACGATGCACAGTGGGCCGGAAGACCGGCGCAGGTGGCCGACACGGTATACGCGTGTAGAGCTCCAGAGTCGCTAAACAGGACTTGAACCGAATGTTTGACCGCAGTGGATTCGTCGTTAGCAGAGCAATCCGTCGTCGGTGGGGTCACATGTTCGGTTCGAGTCCTATTTAGCGACTCTGGAGCTCAAAATGCGTCCGGAATTTTGACCGCTTCTACAGGTCTTCTGGCCCACTGTGCGATGCTCGACTTGACCCACTTCGGCGATGGAACCGGAGCGCTGCCTACGGCTGCTAGCGGCTGCCTGTGCCGTGGGGGTCGCTGGACGATCAATGCAGGAGAGGAGCGGGAAAAGGGCGTCAGCTACGCGAGGAATGCAAGCGGCTGTTCGGTTCGCGCATCGCCAACTGCGCGGTGGGATTCTAACCCCCTTTCCCCTCCTCCCCTCCCCCCTCCAGACCCGTCCGCCGCCGTTCCTGCCGCCAACACCGAACCGCGGACCGGACTCGCGGGATGATCAGGATAAAAACATTCGGTTGCAGAGCGCTCTGGAGAAGCTCTCTGCAGTTCCCTAGAAAGCTCCATACCGGAGTCTGAAGATGGCTTCATTCCGAGAGTTCTCGCTCTGCGCTTCTCGCGTGCGCGCACGTTATTGAAATCTCCCAAATCACCACAGTAAAGGAGAAGATGTTCAATAACGAATTCAACGAGTGTGACGTCATTTTCGTTTTGTTGAGTTTTGTACGTTCGTTTGAATACGATGTCACATTCGTTTAAACGTGGATCAACATTATGCAAACGGATTCACATCATATTCAAACCAACGTCAGAGAAATCACATATTCTAACGAACGATGTGTCGTGTTCGTCGAATAACAGTGTATGGCAATGCGCTGGCCGATAATGCATGAGAACGCAGTTTTATCTTGGTCGGGCAGCCCATCCTCCTATTCCTTCGCACCCGCAAGAAGTGCGACTTCGTGCGATTTTGCGTACAAATTTGTACGAAACAGTCCGCATGTTGAAAACTGTGTGAGATAACAGTTGTTCACATACATTTAGTGTGTAGATTTTGCCTACTTATAGGCGTGAGTTGTGGGTGGCCTGCCATCCGGCGGATGTGACAAGAAGGGGTGGCCGCCTCCAGTGTTCCCCCTCGGCTCCGCGTTCTACACAACCACCACTGTGTTCATCCCACCCTCCCCCGGTGTCTGCGCCCCCCCCCCCCCCCTCGGCTCCGCGTTCTACAACCACCACTGTGTTCATCCCGCCCTCCCCCGGTTCTGTGGCGCCCCCCCCCCCCTCGGGGCCCCTCCGCTCCGGGGGGCTCGTGGAGGGGGGTGCCGGCGGGCCTGGGCGTTGAGGTTGGTCGTGGCGCGCGGGTGGAGGCACGCTCCCCTCCCCCCCCCCCCCCGCCAACAAGTGCCTTGCGCGCCCCGCCGGCCCCACCCCGAGGGGGTAAACACTCCTAGGAATCGTGTACAGACCACTCCGTATTACGCTGTATTGCGGCGGTATGACACGTGTATATGCATTGAAAAGCTACTATTTTGTCCTTTTTAGCCCCAAAATGGTACTACAATCACGTGTATTAACACGTTCACTGCGACGGGGCCGTGAACCCAAGGCACCAGCCGCTGTCGCGATGGGTTCACATTGTGCCGTCGCCACAGCGACATTTTGCTGACGGACTGCCGCCTCTGGCGCCTCGGCTCCAGCAGTACGTTCACTGCGACGGGTTCACGGCCGTGAACCCATCGCCCATGTTTGAAGCTTTTGCGTTCAAATAACATTGTGGCGTTACGGCCGTGTACCCACCCTGAAAAAGCGTCGCCACAACGGGATCCCCCTTCGAATACACCGCCGCAGTGAACGTCGTAATACTGGCATTTTGTGTGCAGGGCATTACGCGAGTGTTTACCCCCTCGCCCCGCCCCGAAACCCTTGAAAGCGCGCGATACAAACTCGCCTCGCAAACCTGATCGCAAAACAAGGATGGGTTGTTGTGCCAGCCCTTTCCCTTTGTGCGCTCCCTTCCTGGCTATTGCGCCATGGCCAGCAGGTTGAATGCTGCCGCACAGGGGGCCAGAAGACCGGCGCAGGCGGCCAGAACTCAAGACGCGTTTTGAGCTCCAGAGTCGCTAAATGGGACTCGAAGCGAACGTGTGACACCACCAATGGATGGAGCAATCCATTGGCGGGGTCACACGTTCGCTTCAAGTCCTATGAAGCGAAACGCGTCTAGAATTTTGGCCGCCTGCGCCGGTCTTCCGGCCCACTGTGTGCCGGCGCTGTGTCTCTCTCGCACACCCACGGCACGGCCCGTGAGTGCGGGAGAGACAGAGCGACGACCGCAGGACTCCACTCCTCCCTCGTTCAGCCGTCCTGCCGCACCGAGGCGACGGGAGCACAGGTCAGGCACGGATCAAACGATGTCGCAATGCGAAGCAGCGCGAAGCAAAGACGCCGCGGTCGTCGACCCCGCACCACCGACCCTGCACAGTGTCCTTGGAGACGCCGTCGTTTTCTTCCATTGCGCTTTTTAGGGGTTCCAAAGAGCCCCTAATGTTTTCGCTTTTGGGACTGATTTTCCTGCCCTCTCGTATCGACACATGACTACTGCCATAATATTCGTGACATTAAAAAAACCAAGAAATTCAATTTTTTTAAGAGGATCGTTCGTAAAAATTTGTAAGAGACATACATTTCCGAAATGGAACTCCTCGATTTATAGCTCCAATCGAATGATTCAAATAAAAAGTGTTGCAATTCTCAAAACAAATCTTCCTGTACCATCAAATGAACAATTAATCGTCTATGTTAAACAGAAATAACGAAAACATGATGAATTTTTCCCATAGCAACGACCAATGACACTTGCCTAAGCACAACCGCGGGAAATCCGGAAAATGAAAACTGCACATGAGCTCAGTTCAAATCGACCAATAGCAGAACCACTTCCGGCCAAACCTTGTTCAGTTGAAAGCAAAACGCCTTCTCAAACAATATTAAACGTCCTCCCTTTCACAACAATGAAGGGACTGTTTTAATGCGTGACTACTCCATCGTCTCCGAGCCATTTCGTCACAGGCGCACCCGGGTGGAAGGATCTGTAGTAAAACCAAGTAAAACTATAGTTTAAACCGTAGTATTGAAAGTGCAGTTGCAGAACTATAGTTAATTCTTACTTTTATACCCAGATTTAGCTTCAAACTGAGAGAAAACTAGCAGAAAACTACAGTTGTTCGAAATAACTGGTACTGTTTCCACAGTTAAACTGCAGTTAAACTACAGTTTTTAGGTATACTTTGGACTACAGATCCTTTCTCCCGGGAGACGCTGAGAACGCCAACCTCATCCTCAATAAAATTTTTCTCTTTTTTTCCTACCGACTTAAAACCTCTTGTCTTTATAGCATACATTTTAGACATTCTAGTGCAGGAACCGTGCGTTAGTTTTTCCACTTTCCAGTTTATGAACTTCACACCATACACCTTTAAAATAAATATTCAAGTGCCGGAACACTATGCAATGCTTTAGCATTGGAATTATTATTTATTTTTTTTGCACAGTTTAGTTCCCTTTGCGAGGAATTTTCATAAATATGTGGGAATCCGAGAAAACTCGCAGTGGCCAGTTTGAGTCCGCCTTCCGACTGCTGCACATTAGAGTCCTAAATACTGACGTCAGTATTTAGGGCTCTACTGCACATGGGCCGGAAGACCGGCGCAGGCGATGACCTAAACTCTACGTAGACGAGTTAGCTCCAGAGTCGCTAAACAGGACTCAAACCAAGCACTGAGAAAACCTTACAAACTATGTAAGGCCTTACTTGCTAAGGTAAGCAGCTTGTATTTTGTGCCTACATAAGTTTACGAAGAAAATACTTCGTAATTTACGAACTATTACTTCGTATAAGAAAGTAAATTAGTTTGTATTATGTATGCTCCAAATAGTTCGTAGGGTTTTAAGCGTGAACGTGTGACCCCACCGATGGATTCCTTGTTGGAGGAGCAATCCAGTAGTGGGGTCACACATCTGGTTAGAGTCTCATTTCGCGACTCGGGAGCTCTAAAAACGTCCAGGATTTTGACCGCCTCCTCCGGTGTTCTGCTCCAGTGTGGACTGCTTGGGCTTCATCGGCAAAGCTTCCTCGCATATTGCGTTTCACGAAATCTGTTCGGAAAGGTCATCATTGTCACGTTGCGCGCTGACCTGAGGAACATGTGTGACGCAAAACGCGAGGAGATGAGCAAGGCTGGAAGTGCTCGCACAGTGCACTGTTACAAAGGAGTTAGAAAATCCCGGAAAGTGCGTGTTGAAGCTCCGCCACGTCGGAAATTCAAGGCTTTTCTTTTGGAAAATATTTTTTGTGCTCAGAAGCCATGCAGAAAAGCCATGCAAAATACAAACATGAAGTTTTGGAATTTTCCAAAGATCGGAGGCATTCGTTTTGCCTACAAGTTCTCCGGAAATTGCGAGTATTTTTTTTTGAACAGTTGGCGAGCTTCTCTACAAACTGAAGTGTGTACTCAGTATGCATGATAGCGTTAATTTGTTTGCATGCCTTGGGTCAAAGTAGCTTTGACCATTGGCACTGATGTCACCTTCACAATGTCACCTTCACAATCATCATGATCATTTTTTCCTTGTGACGCACCGCGACAACTCTACAAATTGAAGTGTGTACTCATTGTGCATCTACAGATGCATAACTACAAGCACACATCTACAGATGCGTACTTGGTTAAGTACACACCTGCAGAGTAAGTTACACATCTTTAGATGCATACTCAGCTGAGTACACACCTACAGATGCATACGTTCTAGGCATGGACTAAGCCAAAAGCCAAGTAGGCATCTGCAGATGTGTACTTAGCAAAGTATACATCTGCAGATGCCTACTTAGCAAAGTATGCATCTGCAGATGCATATGATATGCCAAATCACGTACGAATTTGTACAAAAATTTCATCAGCCCAAATTCTTGTACAGACTTAATAGGTACAAAAGCATTTAGTGTGTAGCGTGCCTTCACTCTCAGCATCTTACTGACTTTATTGCCAGTAACCAGGTACTATTGCCTACAACAATAATAATAAGGATTTTCTTCTTAGATACGTACAATTTACTTCATGTAATTATTTAGGAAAAATTTTTAGCCAATAAGTGCTAACAACAAATATGTAAATAATTATTGCAAAAGCGCAAAGTACGTATTATTGTCGCACAAATTACTGGAGGTGCTACCAACAAAATGTCAATACCTTGTACAAAAAGTCAATTTCGAGTCTGAGAGTGTTTGGGTGGCGGGCCCTGCCCGGCATGCATTGCACTAGGCCACTGCGCACTGCGTTGATTGCCTCCCCCCCCCCCCCCCCCCCCCCCCCCCGACCGCTTCCATGCGACTGCACTGCAAGGTTGCGCGCTCGGATCCGGTTGCTCCGCATGCCGCGCCCCGCCACGCCACGGCACAGTCGGCTGATATTTACTCCTCCGTAATCGCTGACGTCAATCGGCCGGCAGCCGCGCCGGGCGGCGAATATTTGGCTGCAGCCTTAGAGCGTCTGCCGCATAATGCCCGCGCACACACGTGTCGGTACGCATGCCGCACAGTGAGCCAGAAGACCGGCGCAGGCGGCCAGCCAACGCTCTAGACGCGTTTTGAGCTCCAGCCAGAGTCGCTGAACAGGACTCGAGCCGAACGAGTGACCCCATGAATTCCTCGTTGAAAGAGCAAAGTGTTGGCGGGGTTCGGTTCGAGTCCCGTTTAGTGACTCTGGAGCTCAAAACGCGTCTAGAGTTCTGGCCGCCGGCGCCGGTCTTCTGACCCACTGTGTGCCGGGAGGGAGGTGCCGCGGCCAAGGTCGGTGCGTGCGAGCGCGGCAGGTGCGCTGGCCTTTTCGCCCGCCTAAAATTGGACAGTCTGGCCGAACTTGGATTCCGATTTGGGGCGTGGCGGGGCGTGGCGGGGCGTGGCGGGGCGGGCGTCGCTGCCTCCAGCCAGACGGCCTGACCTTGACGCCGTCGGCAATCGCCGCACTCCCAAAGGATCCCGGCCGCCGCCGTCCCGACCCCTGAAGTGTCGTCTTCGCGGTCGTTTTGCTTTGCTAGTTCGGGAGTTCGGGTCGGGTCCATCTCTCGATACCTCATTTGATTCCGCCAAGGTCGGCTGTCGGCAACGGCCGGGGCACTGTACCGGGTACAGTCGCGGCAGAAAGCGAGCCGCGAGAGTGGGCGTGGTGCCGGGTCTGTACTATTCGTGAGTGCGTCCGAGGATGGCGCCCGAGGCTGGAACTTGAACACTGTTTTCACACTAAATGTTTATGTAGAATTTCGTACGTGGTGATGCATGATTTTAAACCTGCGGAACGTTTTGCATGAAATTGTGCACAAATTTGCATAAATTTGTGCATTTTTACGCACAATATTATGCAAGAAATCCTGACTACTCGGTATTACGCTGTATTACGGTGGTATTACACGTGTATTACGGCATTAAAATGCTAAATTTTTCCTCATTTGACCCTCAAATGGTATTGCAAATACGTGTATTACGCGTAATACACGGCTTTTTTGTACAGTGTTTACCCCCTTGGTTTTGACTGTGGTGGTCCTGTGAGCCGAACGAGACACTGCTGTTCAAAGCGAGGGGTGAACCGTCATTTCGTTCTTTCTTTTGGCGCGACTTTGGGGCGAAGCCGCTTGAAAGGTAGGCAAAAAGTTGCGCTTTGCCCCTGCAAATAGGCAGCTAGCGGCGACCCCCGGCGACCGACCGGCCCGATGGGGAGGAGAAACACGAAGCGGAACTAACAAGCAACATGACAGAAAACAAACATCTGGACACAACAACCGTTTCCAGGCCGCATCACGCGTGCGCCGCGCACGCTCGTGCGCACTCACTCGTCCTGGCACGCAGCGAAGCGCTACGGTCGCCGAGGACCACACAACTAACTTCCAGCAGCTCTCTCCCCCATTCCCTCGACTGCTCCACCACAGGCTCCTGCTTGCTAGGGGCGGTTGGGGTGATTTTGGGACACGCGGGGTTGAAATAGGACTGCCGTTTTCCTGTACTATCAGTCTCTAAACTTTTGTCTGGGCGATACCCCATGCACGAGAGATTCTCAACGGTCTCCTTATGAGCAGTCTCTCGCGCATAGGGTATCGCCCAGACAAAACTTTAGAGACTGATAGTACAATATCTTACATGTTTGACATGACATGACATCTCTGTGCCACACAAAATGTGATTTTTGTGAAACTAATAACAACAGGGAAATCACTGCGAATTTCAGCGTGCAAATCAAATGAATTTTAGTTGAATTTCGATGAATTTAGGGAAAAAGTTCTGAGTTTAGAGAAGAACTTCGATGAATTTTAGTGAGTTTCCAATTTTTGGTGAATTCTGGTGTACAAATTTGGCTGGAGTTTCCCCTTCAAAATAACTTTTGCCATGGTATGAGTTTTCAAAATGTCAAATTATGTCCAGACAAAAACAGCTTTCTCGAGCTTTCCTATTTTCAACCCGTGTGCCTGAATGACCCCAAGTGACCCAAATACAAAATTAAATCTGCGAATAAGCCTAATCGTGATGTGTCTTTCCCCGTGGCCGCGCGACGCGCGTTTTGACGCCTGTTGCGCGTGTCCGGTGTCATTGCGGGGAATGCAAGTCTCTTATCGCACAGGTGTGTCGATGCCCCGTGCCGCCGCGTGCGCGCCACTGCTGCGTGCGTGCGCCGCGCCCCGTGCGCCGGCCGTAGCGGCGTAGCGGCGGCGTAGCCACGCGAGGGCCGAGCGCACCCGAAGCCGCCGCCGGAGGGGGCCGAGCGGAGCCGAACAGAGCCGACGATGACGCGCGCGCGCGCGGGCCCGGGGTCGAGTCCCGTGAATGCGCGCCGCTGCGCTCACAGCGCCGCGGCCCCGCAAGCCTCCCCCACCACGCCGCCGTGAGTACTACGCGCGTCACGTGACCGCCGCAGCGTAGCGCGCGTGGCCCTCCCTTCCCGCCTTTTCGCCTCCCCCTCCCGCCGCCCCGCCGCGACCCGCCGCCCCACCTCTCTGCCGGCGGCTGCAGGACGCAGGGACCGAAGGGCCGTAGGGCGTTGCACGGAAGAATGCGAGGTTTTCCCCCCGCCCCTCCTCCCCACCCCGCCCCTCCTCCCCACCCCGCCCCTCCTCCCCACCCCGCCCCTCCTCCCCACCCCGCCCCTCCTCCCCACCCCTCCACTCCTCTCTCTTTTCCCGGCCTCTCGCTCCATCCTCGCACAGTTGTGACTGGCGCGAGGTGAGAAAGCCCTTCATCTCTCCCGAGTACCACCAACACACGACCGAAATACGACGCAGTCTCAGAGGGGGCAGAGCTTTAGCTGCCTCCTTGTGATTTTAAGATGTCACGAATATTAAATGCGTCTTCTTCTTCTTCTTCTTCTTCTTCTTCTTCTTCTTCTTCTTCTTCTTCTTCTTCTTCTTTGCCTTTCGAGCTCAACAGGACTCGACTCTTTTCATTCGCACAATGAATCAATCAAGTCCACTGTTTAATTTCTTTTGAGAAATCTCTCTCTCGTCTGCCTCTGCTTCTCCTCCTCGTTCTTCTTGTTCTTACCGCCCGTCCCGGAGGGGTGGCGCCATACATTCTCGTTCCATCTCTGGGACCATAATTTCATCAGGCGGGCCCCACGGCCACGGCATGCCCCCGCGCTGGTCCTGCGCTGGTCCTGCGCTGGCCCCGCGCTGGTCCTGCGCTGGCCCTGCGCTGGCCCTGCGTGGCCCTATGCGTGGCCCTGCGCTGGCCCCACGGCCACGGCATGCCCCCGCGCTGGCCCTGCGCTGGTCCTGCGCTGGCCCTGCGTGGCCCTGCGCTGGCCCTGCGCTGGCCCCACGGCCACGGCATGCCCCCGCGCTGGCCCTGCGCTGGTCCTGCGCTGGCCCTGCGCTGGCCCTGCGCTGGCCCCACGCTGGCCCTGCGCTGGCCCCGCGCTGGCCCTGCGCTGGCCCTGCGCTGGTCCTGCGCTGGCCCTGCGCTGGTCCTGCGCTGGCCCTGCGCTGGTCCTGCGCTGGCCCTGCGTGGCCTTGCGCTGGCCCTGCGCTGGCCCTGCGCTGGCCCTGCGCTGGCCCTGCGCTGGCCCTGCGTGGCCCTGCGTATAGCTCCATAGACCGCGGGGCCCTCAAAGCCTCAAAGGGAGGACGACGGCCTCCTCCTTGTGCGCAAAGACAGCCACCCGCTCACCTTCCTTGCGTCAGCCACGGGCATGATGAGATAATCCGACGACGCTCCCTTCAACTTTTCAGGAAAAGTCACAATTTTACGAGCTGCACTCGAAATGTCTTACGAAGATCCCATAATACGAAGGAAATGGCGCAGGCATAATACGAACGAACGTACACTGCGAATCCAAGTGTGGACAGCGTGGACCACGATGGTCCACGCTAGGAAACGTGGACCAAGCTGTGGTCCACACTTGGAAGTGTGGCTGGCCTCTGAGGAGTTCAACCCTGGGAAGCGTGGACCACAGCTTGCTCCACGTTTCCTAGCGCTACCTAGCGTGGACCTGGTCCACACTTGGATTAGGAGTGTACTTTTTCTTCGTATGTATTTCGAGGGTGTTTCTCTGCATCTTACCATAAAAACCTTCAAAAGATTCGTTTTATGGATAAATTTTCCATCGTATTGTGCTTGCGCCGAACTCACTATGAAACATCGGCCAAATTTAATTTTAAAGACATTTAGAGTGTATGATTTGTGTATTGCGCAATTTGACGCAGGTTTTCTCTTTGTTGCTTCCTCCCAGCTCCACGCCACCCACTCACAGAAATACACACACACACACACACACACACACACACACATACACAGACAGACAGACAGACAGACATAGAGCGCCGTGCGCTGCCCGGCACAAACAAACAAGGGGGGAGCCCCTCCCCCTCCCCAAAGCCCTCACCTGTCCGTCACAGAGAATGACGTGCGCCGATCCCCTATAGAGAGCGATACATGACTAACCCGATTCACTGCCTGTCCTCGCAGGCCAAATCCAGACCGCGGCGGCGGTGCAAAGTGGGCCTGAAGACCGGCGGCCAAAATTCTAGACGCGTTTTGAGCTGCAGAGAGTCATTAAATGAGACTTGAACCGCATTTATGATCCCGCCAATGAATTGCTCTCCGAAATTGGAATTTATCGGTGGGGTCACACGTGGTTCGGGTCCTGTTTAGGGCCTCTGCTGGAGCTCTAAGCACGGTCTAATATAGTTTTGGCCGCTTGCGCGGTCTTCTGGCCCACGGTGCGGCGCGCTTCGACGGCCGGTTGGTTCGGCTCGCCAGGTGGCGCCAGTGCTGCGTTGGAATAATGGTGCGCCCAACCGCAGCCGAACGATGCCCGAATAAGATAAACTGGAGAAAAGTTCCGCAGGTAACGGTCACTGTTTTCGACGGCACAAGGAGCGCCTGCGCCTCTTCCGCGCCTGGAGGCACCATGAATCAGTCAAGCAATCAATCAACGAATCAATAAAACGGACAATAATTTACCAGGAAATGAAGAATGTGGCATCAATAAGCACACAGTAAAATGTATTTGTACCATTTTGTGCATGCGAAAAATTTTGTATCAACTTGCACGCAGAACCACACAAATTCGTTTGAAATTTCGAATATATTTGTACGAAAAAAGCACGCATGCGCTAAATTGTGAGAGACCAAGTAAAAAAAGCTGTACATGCCTTTAATGTGTAACTCAATTAGAAATAAATAAATAAATAAATAAATAAATAAATAAATAAATAAATAAATAAATAAATAAATAAATAAATAAATAAATAAATAAATAAATAGAGAAGGTGGTCACAGACTTTCGTTTCGTTACGATAATTACGTTGCTGCGTATCTCATATGCAAAGCTCCTCAAATTCAAGTCAAAGCAAAGGAGCAGGACTCGAAGCCGGGATTAGTTCTATTTTCCTGTATTTGACATTAAACTGTTTCCACCCCCCATAAAGGCGTCAAACCTTTCGAGCAAGGGCTGGAGCTGGAGAGCTAGCTCGGTTTCATAGCACGTCGTTCACGAACATAAATGACTGACTGACTGAAAGAATGAATGAATGAATAAATGTGCGAATGTACGAATGGATGAATGGACGAATGAACAACTGAATGAATGAACGAACGAACGAACGATTGAATGACAAACAAAGGATGAGCGGATGAACAAAAATAGATGAATAAATGGATGAACAAATGAATAAATGCATAGACGATCGACTGGACAAATGACTGAATGAACGTTTGCATGCCTGAATTAATGTTGAATAAAGGAACGCCTACAATGAAATAAATGGATGACCGCTACGAAAAAACGAACAAGGACGGAGAGTGGAGACACAGAATGAATGAAGAGAGAGGAGGTCGGGTGTGCCCAGACAGACGGGTCGTCGCCTCGGCGCCGTGACGGGGAGGGGTCGGGAGGGGTCGGGCGGGGTCGGGAGGGGTCGGGAGGGGTCGGGAGGGGTCGGGAGGGGTCGGGAGGGGTCGGGAGGGGTCGGGAGGGGTCGGGAGGGGCAGATGATGCGGTCCTGCCGCTCCTACCCTTGCCTCCCTTTTTCGGAGGGGGCAACGGCCTGGCTGGGGATATCGAGCGCGTGGCCCTACCCAGCCCTACCTACCCGGCCCTAGGACGGCGGCGGGGGTTCCAGACGGACCCCGCGGGATGCAGGATCGGGATGGGGTGGAGTGGGGTGGCTGACTCCCGCGTCGCGTGGAAGGGGCGCTGTGGTCTAGGGCGCGGTCACACGCCAAAATAAAAGCGCCATGTGGGATGTTTGCCGTCGTCGTTCTGTCTCGTCGTAGTATGGCGGCAAATTTGATCGCGACAGTCATACGACGCCGTAGAAGCGCGGTGTGATTGTCCAACTGCGAGCCCAGGAGAGAAGGGGTGGCCCCGCCCCACCCCACCGCACCCCGCCCCGCCCCGCCCCACCGCACCCCGCCCCACCCCACCGCACCCCGCCCCACCAGCCTCACCGCGCCTCGTCCGCGGGCGAACGGTTCATTGACCAAGGTTCACATGGTCGCTGGGGCGCTGTAAAGGGCGCGGCCGTGGCTCGTTACGAGTTCGAACGGAATCCTACCGAGGAAAATGGGCGCTAAAATTGTGGCTCGCTGGAGGAATTCGACGACGCGACTTTTGCCAGATTTCGTCTCTCTTTTCTCGACGAATTATTTGGCGGAAAAGACGGCGCCATACAATAGCGAGGCGCCTATCGCTGCAGTTTCCATGCCCGGCGGACCAGTGGACCGACCGGCTTTGTTTTAGGGCGCGTCTGCAAAGCGCCGCGGGGCCCTTGCCTCGGCCCGAGACGCACCCCAGCCTCCGTCTACTAATGGCGATAACAATAACAATAATTGGCGTCGAGGCGGCAGCGAATGCCGTGAAAACAGAGCGAAGAAAGAACTGGGACAAGGCGGGCTGCTCCTTGTTTACCAGTGCATTCCCCGCCAGAGCATGGCGCGGGAGGGCGTAGCGGGGCGTGGCGCGCCCAGAATGCACCGCGCTGCAGCTCCCCCCTCCAGCAAGGGCTCCGCAGGGCTTGCAGGGCACGGCCAGGGCACAGCCTAGGGCAGGACGCGTCTGGCGGGCCGTCCTGTGCCGCGCCGCCGCCGCCGTCTGCTACGCCAGGCCTGCGCGCGCAGCGTCGCCCCGCCGCCGCGGCCTTAGCGTGGTGCCGGAGTGCGGTGAGCGCAGCGGGCATTGGCGCGGGAGTTCTTTCAGGGAATCGCTAGGGCCGTGCAAGGCGCGCGCGGCGGGAGGGGCGGCCGCGCCACGCCACGCCACGCCACGCCACGCCACGCCACGCCACGCCGAGGCACAGCACGGCAGCCGGCCAGCGCCGCGCCACGCCACGCCACGCTGAGGCACGGCACGGCAGCCGGCCAGCGCCGCACGCTGCGCGCTGCGCCTCGCCGCTCAGTCAGTGTTGCTCGGTCCGCCCAGCGAGACGGTCCCAGCACAGCGCGTGCTCTCGGTCATGCTGCTCTCCGTTCCCGTGGTGTGCCCGACTTCGGCGTTGTTTTGTTTACAACCCGCGCATCGTCTGCAATGTGACACCGCCCCCTGACGGGCGCGAGTTTAGTGAATTCTCCGCACAGCGCGACCGCTGCGCGGCTTAGTGAAGTGTCTGTGGCATTCCCCCAGGCGGGGCTAGTTGAATTTAGTGAATCTAAGTGACGTCTGTTGCTGTTGTTATTGTTTTGTTGGTGGGACAACAAACAGTGTTGTGAATCTGGGCGTGTGGCCACGTCTCTTTTTTCTCCACCGTTGTGATTCCCAGAAGCATCGTGGCGTCCTCACGGTACCAGGACTACCGCACTGGTGAGTAGGTGTTGCTGTGTTTGTTTACATTCTGACGCTACGCGCTGCAGCGCTCGGCCCACCAAGGACTTGGGAGTGTGTGCGTGCGTGCGCGGGCGGAGCTGTCGATTCTGTTTAATAGAACGACTTTGATTTCGTGTGAGTGATTGAGAGAGAAAGAGAGAGAGGAAGAAAGAGGGGCAGTGTGAATGAGAGAGGGGGACAGAGCTGAGAGAGAGAGAGAGAGAGAGAGAGAGGGAGAGAGAGAGAGAGAGAGAGAGAGAGAGAGAGAGAGAGAGAGGGAGAGAGAGAGAGAGAGAGAGAGAGAGAGAGAGAGAGAGAGAGAGAGAGAGAGAGAGAGAGAGAGAGAGAGAGAGAGAGAGCTGGCAGCGGACTTTCCCGCGCTCCGTACTGCGACTGATGGTGGCCTCTCCATCTGTCCGAACCGCAATGTTTGTTTCTCCACGGGCCGCTGGTGTCGCCACGGCCTTTGCGGTCTTTGCGGCGTGGGTGGCGGCGCCGTCGACCTCGACTCCGGGGCGTTTTTACTGCGCGCAACGTAAACCCAGAGGGCAATGGTGCAGGCGGGGGGTGGCTCGGCGAAAACCACACCCTGCGCGCCGTGCGCTCGGCGGCCAGCCCCGTGCATTCTGATCCAGCTGGGGCGGGCACCGAGGACTGCCGCGCGACTCAGGAGAGCCGTTTCGTCGCTCTGTCTCTGTCACTCTCACGGCCCTCACGGCTCTCACGGCATGAAGGTGCGAGAGAGACAAGCCGCTCGGTTGGCCACGGTGCAGCGAGAAGCGTCGCGTTGTTATCCTGCGCAGTGCACTCGCACCGCCACCGCTGCCACACAGTGGGCTAGAGGACCGGCGGACCAAACTCCAAAGTCGCTGAATGGGGCTTGAACCGAACTTGAGACTTTACCAATGGATTACTCTCTGAACAAGAAATCCATTGCGGGGTCACACGTTTGGTTCGAGTCGTGTTTAGCGACTCTGGAGCCAAAAACACGTCTAGAGTTTTGGCCCCCTGCACCGGTCTTCTGGCCCACTGTGCGCCAGTGCCTCGTCGTCCTGGACGCCCCTCGCGCGGCCGGCGACGCAGCGAGGGAATGACTCGACAGAAATTCGAAATGTTCTCTATCTCGTGAATGGTGAGCGCCACGAGCGTTTTATACGAAGAAAGATATTTCGGAAATTGGATTTCCGAATAAAATTATTTTACGCTTAACGGTCGCCAGGGTGACCGTTTCCAAGATACAGGCGCCGCGAGCCGGAATTCGGGTCCTCGCGGCCGCGGCCAGTCCAACTGATTGCTCGATTGCGTCAGCAGCGCTCCGTCTCGCTCCCTCGGCCGCTGCCGTCCTTGTTTTTCGCGTGGCGCGGCGGCGGTGCTGCGTAAACATTGTATCAGTCCTGTGACAGTAGCGCAGCGAGGCCAAAGATCGGCGACGCGTGGATGTCGTGGCGTGTTCCAAACCGGCAACCTCCCGCCTCGGTTCCGAACCGAACGGAGCTTGGTTCGCGTCAAGGAAACGTTTTTCAAGGGGGAATAACTTTGAATTTTGGTGTACTAATCTGATAATTTTTAGTTAAAATTCGAAGAATTTCGGGTCAAAACTCGTGAATTTTGAAAGAAATTTCGTTAAAGTTGAATATATTTCAGTAAATCTCAATTTCAGTGTACGAATTTGACTGGGGTTAGTTCCCCTTGACGGTTTTGGCGAAAATCGTCGCCGCAGTCGGTCAGGCTGCCAGGCTTTGGCGCTGCCCGTTCCGAGTCCCCACGCCGCAGTCGGTCAGGCTGCCAGGCTTTGGCGCTGCCCGTTCCGAGTCCCCACGCCGCAGTCGGTCAGGCTGCCAGGCTTTGGCGCTGCCCGTTCCGAGTCCCCACGCCGCAGTCGGTCAGGCTGCCAGGCTTTGGCGCTGCCCGTTCCGAGTCCCCACGCCGCAGTCGGTCAGGCTGCCAGGCTTGTGCGCTGCCCGTTCCGAGTCCCCACGCCGCAGTCGGTCAGGCTGCCAGGCTTTTGCGCTGCCCGTTCCGAGTCCCCACGCCGCCGTCATTTTTCCCGGGGCTTCGAAGGTCCAATGATGGCCGACAGAACGATCGGGCGGCTGAATGTTACGCCCGGGATTGACTTCAATAGCTGGAAGACGGTCATTCAGATTCAGACCAAGAAAAACGCATGCGTCTGACGTGAGGGGGTATAAACACTTCAAGAAATCGTGCACACTCTATGTAGGTTTTTATGCGCGCCAACGCACGAAATTAACCATGCACTTTGTAACGCACGAATTTGTGCGGGACAATGCACGATTTAGTGCGCGGGTATGCAGAAAATCGTGCGTTCTTGCGCACAAATTGTGCATGTTTAATTTCGTGCGTTACGTTTGCACAAAAACCTACATAGTAATTATGCGTGTGTACAGACTACTCGGTATTACGGTGGTATTGCACGTGTATTACGGCATTAAAATGCTAAATTTTGCCACATTTGACCCTAAAATGGTATTGCAAATACGTGTATTACACGTAATACACGGCTTTTTTTTGTACAGGGCATTACGAAAGTACCCCTCGTGTAACAAACGAATTTCTCTGTATTACGATACATTTGTGTCGTAGAGTACTGAGAATCAGCTTAGTATTATAACAGCACGGCATTTCTCAGTAGGGAATTGAGAGTGCGCAGAAGTCGTCTGTCTCTCGCACGCCCAGCAGGCAAACCGTCACAAACTGACGACCGTCGCTGATCTTTGGCCCAGGCAGGGCCCGCCAGCAGGCTGACTACGAACTCTGTCTCTCTCGCACTCTTGGAGCGTCCCGCAGGGGGATCGAGAGAGACGGGGCTGCGTTCGGAATGGGCTTGCAGGCCCGAGGCCGCGCTCGCTCACTTGACAAACAGGCAGTGCCTGCGCACCGCGCCGCCTGCGCCGCCCATGGCCTAGCTGCCTGGCTTCCAATCGGAGTTCTTGATGCGCCGACCGGTGCGGAACACAGTGGGCCAGAGGACCGGTGCAGGCGGTCCAAATCTCGGACGGGTTTTGAGCTTGAGAAGAGTCGCTGAATGGGACCCGAACCGAATGTGTCACCCCACCTATGGGTTGCTCTTCGTACGGGGAATCCATTGGTGGGGTCATACGTTCGTTGGAGCTCAAAACGCGTCTGGAGTTTCGGCCGCCTGCGCCGGTCTTCTGGCCCACTGTGCGGCGCGCGGCTCCACGCGCAGCGAGGCGCCGGACGGAACGCTGCACGCTGCAGCGGCCGAAGGTTTTCCCGGAACAGCGCGCTTCAACGGACTGCTCGCGCGGCCGCACACTGAGAACACTCCCTTGGACCGTCGTTGTTTTCGAACGCTGCCTTCCTATACCCGCGCACTGGTGTAGCTTAAGCGTCGTGTTGCCCCCTGGTTTCAAGCGTAAGCCGTATATGAAACTGAGCTTAACAGGCTCATCCGCTCAGGTTTCCCCTATCCAAATGCATGGAGGAATTTCTGGTCTAGGCTAATCTTAACGTCTTGAAGTGTAACTTTTTGCTTGACTCAAGTTTACAGTTACGCTATAGTTTTACCAGTGCGCCGTTCTTTGTCAACGTAACACTGTAATTCAAAAGGTGAAACATCGGACCAATTTTTGGCAATAAAAAAAGTATGACCGATAAAAAGTTCATACACAAATGTGAGACCGAAGAAAGGTCATACACGAATGTATGACCAAAAACGGTCATACACAAAGTATGACCGAAAAAAGGTCAGACGTTAGCGAGGCTGGCCCTCAGCTTGGGGATATATCAACCTTCATCGGTGATACAAAAAAGTATCACCCTTATCGGTCATACACCCCTTTAAGGGTCAGAAGTCTGACCTTTCTATTTTCAGTGTTAACCTAAGTAGCAGATTCAGATCTCTAAGTACATAAGGGCAGAGACTGTTGGGGACAACCGTCCATCTGCCCCATCCCCCTAGCCTGCCTCAGAAGAGAAAAACCTCCCATTCAAAAAGTGTCACTAATTGTCAAATTATAATACAGCATCGAGTTATGTACAATTGGCTATCACTATCACATAACTTAAGTTTTTTCAATATCGTAAGTTTGTTGCATATTGCATAATATTGTGCAACATCTATCGCTAAATTTCGAATTACTTCTTTCTGCTTAAATATTCTACGGGCTACGGGCTTGGAAGTAGTTTTCATGGTTGCAGTATTAATGCTGGTGAGCAACCTTGTCCTGCCCCGGTCCCTTCTCCCGTTCTCCCTCCGAGGCTCGAACGCTGCGTTTTTGTTCCCTCTGGTGTGTGTGGCCGTGGAGTGCTGTAACGCACTTACTGAGATGCAGGCAATCTGCGCCCCATTCCGCACCTGTCTGCACAACAGTGGTGCGCAATCCAAGCAGGTGGCCCGGCTGAGGACGCTCTCTCTCTCTCTCTCTCTCTCTCTCTCTCTCTCTCTCTCTCTCTCTCTCATTCACTCTCTTTCTCTCCTCCGTCTTTACCGTTTCTTCTTTCTTTTTCGTTGCCTTGTCTTTCTCATTATCTCGGGCCGCCGCCACGCGCTTCGTGCACACGTGCTGCACGACGCCGTTGCTAAGACAGATCCCCATTTCTATTTTTGACGCGCGTAATCCGTAAAATGTTTTTTTTTTGTTAACAAAAATAATAATAAAATGTTAACGATGGTATTAGCCTAAAAGCAGGTGACACTAGCATGTTAGTTTTTATGTGGGGTGATTCACGATTGACATTTGTATTATTTAATTCACAAAAGTGTAATTTAATCACAAATTTTAGGTATTTGAATGTGACTTTTCGCCATTTAATGATTTCCAAAAAGAACCCTTGAAACTTTGTATGTGATAACCCTTTTTTACTCACGGAAATGATATCATACTGCTTAAAAACATCGGGTACTTGAGTAGTTTGCAGTAGTTGTTGACAGCCGTGAGGGTGACTGTCGAGGACGTCACCAAGGAGTGCGACGGTCGGGCCGACGGGATAGGTCATCAAGGCGCACGCTCCCGGAATAGAACAGGACAGTGTCCGGCTGATCCAGCTGGGCCGCCCGAGAATCTCTCTCTCTCTCTCTCTCTCTCTCTCTCTCTCTCTCTCTCTCTCTCTCTCTCTCTCTCTCTCTCTCTCTCTCTCGCTCTCTCTCTCTTGCTCTCTCTCTCTCTCTCCCCCTCCCTCTCTCCAGCACGGCACACCGAGATGAGGATGTGCAACAACAGGCTCGCGGGCGCTGGCCAGTGGTCGGTGGTGCCCGGTGTGGGGAGGAGCGCTGTCCATTGGTTTCCTTTGCACGTTTGCGCCCACCTTTTAGATGAATAAGCGCAGAAGCAGCGACGCAGCTCGGCAGAACTGAACATGCTATTTTTGAAACTTTGTTTTGTACGTACGGCTATAGATGGGTTAAATTCAAAATTGGATGTTGAATTCAACTTATTCCCTGCAGAAGAAGTTTATTACCTCAAGACATTTTCGAGATAAAGGCACTCAAAATCTCAGTAAATGTTACGTCAGCCCGCTTTGCCCAGCAGGCCGATTCCGTGTCTCTCTTCCCCCCCCCCCCCATGTCGCTGCAAAGCGTCGAGAATTGCTTTTCGCTTTTATGAATTTCCCGGCGAGATACGCCGCCGCCGTTAGGTAGAAGTATCGATTTGTCGTACTGGCGGTGGCACCCTTCCGGGGATCTCCGGTGGCGCCAAAACGAGGGCGGGGACCGGGGGAGGGAAGGGGTGGGAGAGGAGAGGAGACATTGCCGCGCCTTTGCCACCTGCTTTTGGCCCGCGCGGTGTGAACTTGGTCGCAGCGAGGGAGTCGCGGCCGGAGCGGAGCCGGATGCCGGATTGGAGGGGAGGACTCCGGCCGGACGCTCCGACGGTCCCGGCGGGCGGCGCAGCACAGTGGGCCAGAAGACCGCCGCAGGCGGCCGAAACTCTAGACGCGTTGTGAGCTCCAGAGTCGCTAAATGGGACTCGAACCGAACGTGCGACCCTACCAATGGATTCCCCGTTCGGAGAGCAATCAATTTGTGGGGTCACACGTTCGGTTCTAGTCTCACTAAGCGACCCTGGAGCTCAAATCGCGTCTAGAATTTTGGCCGCCTGCGCCGGTCGTCTGGCCCACTGTGCGCAGGCGGCGCAGCCACGCGGCGGAGAGCAGCGGCTCCTCTGCCGGACGGAGCGGAGGATAGCGTCTGCTAATTAATAATGGAGGCGCGAGCAAAGTTTCGACGGGACGGTTGGCTGGCTGGCTGGCGGGCTGGCTGGCTGGCTGGC